>PKRV01002956.1:292459-589984 GCA_003709505.1 Hyphantria cunea
AAAAAAAAAAAATGGGCGTTCGGTATCCTCACTGTTTCACATTGGTTTTCTGTGAGGCCGTCGGTATCGCGTTTGATTTGTTTCTCTAAGCGTATTACGCAAATTTACCCCCATTGAAATCTGGCCAAGCTAAGTGCCGGCGCCTATACTTGCATTATCAACGTTACTATTGGAATAAATACAAGTGAGCTTAATTCTAGAATGTAATAACTTTCTAGAAACTTGTTGAATTCAATAAGTTCCATCAAGTGACGGACCGGAGGCCCAATGATGCAGAAGCATGGCCATTGGCGCCACACTACGGGTCACCGCACTACATTCACAAGGAGTATAATGGCCACTACTTTATAATTCTATTCATCCTTTCCAATAAGCAGAAAAACTTTGAAAGTCTCATAGATAAATAAATAAAAAGTTATTTGGAAACCTTTTATTGTGTAATAGTATACAAATATTTATTACTTTTCCTTGTACTTAATTACTTCCATAAGGAAAAATTTATTATATGCGGTAATAAACAATAATGGTATGATGTTGATAAAAATTTCTATACTATCGCTGAAATTACTCGGAATTTATGTATTTCCTTAGCATATTAAGGAAAACAAGTCTGTAGATATAATTAGTGATTGAGCACCACAGAAAAACATGTGTTCATATGCGATATCATTTTTCTTTATCTACGCAAGTTTCAGTATTATGAATGTACATGGCTCGTTTATAATTGTATAATTAGATTATGTAATAACATAATTTAAAAAAAAGTGCTACAGTATATGTCCAGCTTTTAAAGTTGGCTCACAATACCCTTTTTATGGTAAACAATCTTGTCTCCGCGCTACGCAATAGAAGATGCAGGCAGGGCTGAGTGGGTCAGCCAATCCTACTAATATTATAAACGCGAAAGTTGGTAAGTATGGATGGATGTTTGTTAATCTTTCACATGAAAACTACTGAATGATTTTTTAAAAAACTTTACAATAATATAGCTTAAACATCAGAATAACACATACTCTACAATTTAAAAATATACAGATCTTTTTACCTAGGGTAACACCGCTCGGTTCGGCTAGTAAATAATAAATAGTTATTAATCTATTAAGGTATTGTTGAAAAATTGTATTATTAAATATACTTAGAGTCATTTACAAAATATGTAAGTATATATTCATCCCGTGGGTGTCGTAAGAATCGATTTATGGAGCAAACTACATAGGCCAACAACACTACACAGAGACAGAAAGATGTCTAGAGGGTTGATTTTCATTCTTAATCTAGGCGCTCATAGCCCAGTTGCACTCGGTGATTAGAAACAATATCCGAGGGTAAGCAACGACGGCGCGGTCAGTACCTGGATGGGTGACCGCTGGTGTCATGTTACCATGAGCGTCTCCGTGATTCGGAGGTCACGTAAGCCGTCTGTACCGATTGTTATCATGCGATAACAGTCGTGAAGCTTAGTTGGAGGCCTTCGGGCGGCTTAAAATCATCCAACGGCAAGATACGTAGCCACAACGTAATCTCGCCGATCCCCAACCCGCACTCGGCCATCGTGGGGACGTGTGGCTTTGACCCCCTCCTGAGTGGAGACCCGAGCCCAGCAGTGGGACATTATGGGTTGTTGATGTTGACGAAGGACATCGTGGCATAATAGGCCAAAATCTCCCTTTTAAAAAGACGCCTATATCCAGCAGTACTGTTAAATGCTGTTTATAATAATGATTATACTCTGATACTAGACAACGATCGACATTATTACGAACTTCATAACCGATTACATAATTTCGATCAGGTATTTATAAACTAAACGAGTTTTAAAATTTCAATACTTGTTTATAATTTTACTGCTTAAATTATGTATTAGAGCAACTCATTGCGGAACATAAAGCATCTACATTTATTTATCATAATAGCTTAGGTGAGGAACAGAAACCATATGAGATTTTTTATGATAGGATGATGTACTCCTGGCCTACTTCGGCCACAGCGGCCAATCTCAAAGGAGACCAGCTAACTAAGCAAGACATTTTATAGTGCAAAATGTGTACGCAAACACACGTGCACTCTTGGTCCCTCACCCTCACAATCCAAAAGAACGGCTAAATGACCCGCCCGGAGAGAGTGCGGCACATGACTGACGACTTATAATCAATGGCTTGAAGAAAAGAACATTAAATAGGGGGTTAAGGAGCATACATACATACATAGATTATCCAATCTAGTGGTGAAAACGAAAAAGAGAAAATAGAAGAACATATGTGGCAATCGTTTTTGGCAAGTCAGTGTCCTGAAATATACTGACAACTATTGCAACCTTCTAATTCAATTCCCTCTCAGGGTTGCAGAAGTTCGAAGACGATCGCCCCGTGGCGAAGCCTTATTATTAAAGGCTAGGAAGGTGATGTAAGTCAGGAGTCAAAAGTGTATCGCCAATTTTTGAAGAGGTATTGTTTTTTAAACGTAAAGCGGTGGACGTTTTGAATGTCTTTTGGATTTGAAAGACCTCAAGTTACAGAAATAATTCTAGTAATGTTACCAATACAGATAAGACAAAAAAATATCTTAATCACAAAAATAAAATTAACTACTTAAAGGGTCGTTCGCTTCATATCTAAACTACTGAATATATTTTAATACCCAAAAATTGATAAGACCTTGAATAAATACATACATACATAGGCTACTTGGGTTGTTACTCAACAATTTAAAAATCAAATTATCGTGGGAGACTCATGCTTTGGCGCACATAGGCCTGTGCCCTTAGCCAAGACATTTCGTGTCAAATCTCTTCACACAATAACCCCCTCTATTCTCTATTATTTTTTTTAGACCGCGTGACTTAGTGTTGAGATGACGTCCTACCCAAACAACTTCTACTCTCGATGGTCGAAACTAGGTAGAACCGCAGATTACTCTTTTTTTAAATCAATCCTAGTTCGATCTATGTATCGCCCCCGAACGAAACCCCCTGCATAATAAGTTTTATGAAAATCATTGACGTCGTTTCCGAGATTCATTTTATTTTTATTATATTCAATAGGTACAGATACAAAGTCTGAATAAACAATAAACAAAGCTTCGTATTGGCATAGAGTAAAAAATTAAAAGAAAAAGTTCGCCAGGCATGATCGCTTGGCCTGGCGGAACGGAACGGAATGATAAAACCTTCTCACAGAAGAGCTACCTAAAATAACAGTATTCATACTGGCGTATTACGTTGGTGAGTGCGAGACCAGAGGCCCAATGATGCAGAAACATCTCCATAAGTCGCTTTAGTGTAAGTCACCATGCTGTATGGTAACCGCTACTCTTGGATTCTGCTCATGCTTTCTATCAGGTTGAGTAGTTACTGTGGCGACTTCCAGCTAAAGAGCACAACAGCCTACCATCCTGCCTGCAATGGAATCATCGAACGGTTCCATTCACCATCATGTTCACTCCCACAGCAAGTCTCGGCCAGCCAGCAACCTCGGCCTCAACAGGAATACACCACATGCAGGAAGCGACCGCTCCAGCCTGGTTTACCCCTATGGCCTCAACAGCGTCTAGGCACAGCACACTGCAACTACGGTCCATGTAAGCAGAGCATTTCTCTCCCATCTATGCAGCAGCCAGCCCCTACGCAGCAATCGCCCCGACTCACTGGGGATCTCACCGCAGTACCGCGCACCGCCTGCATTCCCGACTCACTGGGACCAGCGGACTTCAGCCCCGACTCACTGGGACTAGCGACATTCAGTTCCGACTCACTGGAACTTGCGGCACTCAGTTCCGATGCACTGGAACTACTCACTCCTGGCACTGCCAAGCTCCACAACAGAGCACAGACAGCCGACTCATCCAGATATCGACCTCCGGTCTTGGAGGGAAGTGATGTGGCGACTTGGAGGAATATGGGACCCGTTCCTCCACAGTCACTTTTGCAGGCTCATATATAAAAAAATGAAATGAAGGAAACAAATTCTATATAGACGAAGCCGAACCCAATAAATACGTAAGTAGAGTTTACAATTCAATAAAGTAAGGTTATTCAACCATCCGCTAATTGCTATTAACAAAATTTTGCAGCTTCATTTCCTAGTATGACTCATTCGTACTGCACATATTGAATAACAACGAGATACAATAACGTGAAAAGAATTTATTGTATCCCTTTTCGACTACGGGCCCGTGTCGAAAATTGATGGGTTATATTAACCACCAGGAGACTTTTCTAGAATGATAAGAGGGGTATGAAACAATGACATTTAGCAATATGCCGTCACTTGTGAGCTATCCAACTGAGTACTGGTGAAGGCGAGGGGTTAGCAACCTTCGATTGTTACATCTTGACACATGATTTTCTACAAATAAGTTGGTAACAATAGCTACTTGACACTTTAGAGTCCAGTATACATTATGGCCCATCGTTGTACGAGAGTCTACATTGAGTTAGATCAAATTTAACTGGACAATGAAATAATACACTTTAGCCAGTCAAACTTGGACCGTGAAGCGTTCTGTCTTTTCGTTACACAATTTTTTTACATAGGCCTTGACCTATGGATACTTAGTCTATTTGATTCTTTACAGTTTTATGACAAAACTAATCTTTCGTAATAATAAGAGGACTACCAACAGTAAAAAACTGAAAAGATTGTTTTACCGACCATAATGCATGTACCTCACAAAAAATCTACACCACCCAAAGGTTGGCTGGTAGAGAATGCCTTGGGCATTTAGCCTGCCGTTGTACATGTGTGCATGAAGTTCTAAAATAAATAAATAAAAGATTGTTTCTTTTAATGCGCTAATCTCAGAAACCACTCGTTTGAATTGAGAAACTTACATTATACTAACTGTATCGGCGACTACGGTTACCCGTGGGTAGATTGAAATTCATATCAAATTTTATTAGTAACACAGAGTTCGACTATATTAATATCAGATAATATACATATTTATTATATAAATATAATATTAAAGTATGTCTACTTAAAACAAAAATGGAATTTATAGAGAAACAAAATAAAGTTAATTTAAGCACGAATACGAGTTTGTAATATGTTAAAAACCCATAATGTCCCACAGCTGGGCTCGGGTCCTCTCAGGAGTTAAGGCCATACGTCCCCACGTTGGCCAGTGCGGGTAGGGGACTGGCAAGACTACGTTGTGGCTACGTAAATCTTGCCGTTGGATGTTTTTAAGCTGCCCAAAGGCCTCCAACTAAGCTTCACGACTGCTATCCTATGATAACAACAGGAACCGACTGCTTAACGTGACCTCCGAATCACGGAGACGCTCATGGTAACATGCCACCAGCGGTCACCCATCCAGGTATTGACCGCGCCGTCGTTGCTCACCCCGGGTGATTGTTTCTAATCACCGAGTGCAGCTGAGCTATGAGCACCACTCCTCTCCTAGATTTTGTAATATAGGAACATTAATTACAGAATTTCTTCATAAACAATATTAATGGTTTTTTTCATTCGCATCAGTGAATATAGACAGGCTTTGCGCACTGCTTACAAGTCACAAAGCTACATTTTTTTTATGATATAGGGGTAAACGAGCAGACGTATCGCCTGATGGTAAGCGATTACCGCCGCCCATCCGCAGCACTAGAGGCGTCACAAGTGCGTTGCTGGCCTTTTAAGAAGAAGTACGCTCTTTGAAGCTGGCCGTGAGAGAAAGAGGACTTTCGCAGATCAACAGCAACATGACTCATAGTCTGTCCCTGGGCTATGTTTTTTGTCATGTAAATACTCACACATAATGGGAACTGCATTTAAATCTAAACGGATGGTTACTTGGGACGAGCAGAATTTGAGGAATGAAAACATGCTCTCCTGCAGCACATCCAATCAACATTCGTGCATCAATCACGTTTCGTTGGAGCGATATAACTTTCAAACCTGTGCCATTACACAATTTTGATGGACTCAAGTTTTTCAGTAAAATTTGAGGCAATGATATTTACATGACTATAAAAAAAGCCCAGGGACAGACTATGAGTCATGTTGGTGTTCTTCTGCTAAAGTCCTCTTTCTCTTATGACCAGCTTTAAAGAGCGTACTTCTTCTTGAAAGGTCGGCAACGCACTTATGACGCCTCTGGTGTTGCGGCTGTCCATATATGAAGCGGTAATCGCTTACCATCAGGCGATACGTATGCTCGTTCGCATCCGATTCCATAAAAAAAATATCGTGTAATAATCGACTTTATTTTCAGTCATATTCAATCAATTCGCGATAATCCAAACACACAAATACATTATCATGGAAGTGAAATATATATAGCAAATTGGTTCAAACAATAAAACTATTTTATGGACCATATAAATAATATCAATAAGTTATATATCTACTTATGTATGTAAAAGAAAGTCGTGTTAGTTAAACTATTTATAACTCAAGAACGGCTGAACCGATCTGGCTGAAATTGGTGGGGAGGTAGCTTAGAATCAGGAGATGGGATATACGGGCAAGAAATAATGCACATCGTCCATTATAAAGAGACATTCGGTTAGTTTCGGCTTTGTAGAGCGTTGTCCCTTTCGCACAGTATATGTGTTAGATTTTACCAGTCATTCGACAAATGCGGTGGAATTAGGGACTGTGTTAGTATTTCGTGCGAAAGGGACAATGCTTGACAAAGCCGAAATTAACCGAATATCTCTTTCTAGAGATGTATGTGCATTATTTCTTGCCCGGTAAAGTACATAGGAATTTTTTTTTTACTTTGCGCATCGACGTTTACCGCTTTTGTTGTTGTACCGCGGGTAAGACCGCGGGACTCAACTAGTGTACCATAAATAATGATAGCATATAATGGGTACATCATAAAAAATCAATTTTAATGTATTAACTATCCCGTTTAATGGCGAACTTTTAAACTATCTATCTAATAAATTTATACGAGCAATTCCTTTATCAGAAACACGGAAACGGCTGTAACGATTTTCATGAAACTTAGTTTCGGGGGTAGCTAAATCGATCTAGCTAGAATTCTAACAGAAAAAAACCTACCGGTCATCCAGGTACAAATATATTAGGGTGCGTTTTATTTCTATAAAGCAATCTAACCAGTTTTTATTATTTTTTTAAAAAGATTTCGCGGTTGAAAATATCCAATGTCTTTCTCCAAGGTCCAATCTATCTCTATGCCAAAATTCATCCAAATCGGCATAACAGCAAGATAGGCAAACAGTTATTTTTAATTCACCATATTAGTATGTATAATAGAAGTGGTTTTCATGGAAATAACTAGTACAGTAGAATGGGGTCACGAAACTAACGTAAAAACGTGGGAATACTAATTTTTTTGGGTATAATAAGCACGTGTTAATCAAGATTGAGTCAGATACCACCATACCCTGGGAGGGGTCCGGATGTGTTTATAACAGCATTTCCAGGATACCTCCCACCTCAGGTGCAGAGTGGCACCACCCCGCCGCAAACTCCGGTGGGGTGACGGCCCGGGTGTTTCCACAGGTAAAAAAAAAGATACTTTATTGAAATTTTATTGAAATTGGTCCATTCCGTTCGTCAGTCCGTTTGGGCGTTAAGAAGTAACAAACATACATACACTTTTTTAATAATAGTGTGATATATACCGCACATTACTAAATTTATTACAACACTGTTACATAAAACTTATCTCAAAAGTAAAATTAAACTAAATACAACATTAAAAAATTTTAATTAGGTAATTAAAATACATCACTGAAGTAATGACGGTCAAACATATAAAGATAAGCAAATTGGAAAGTGATGATGGCGTAATATTAAATCGACTGCATCGATAGCGTACTGGGGAAAACTGTCATGGAAAGGGCCAGGTACCGCAGGGGACTCGGGCGTCGGAGATCGAAGAATGATCTCCGTCCTTCATAATCACAAGCCTGAGGGTAATAGATGAGGCCACCCTAGCAGGAGCAGGCTCAGATGGAGGTGCGGACGCTGCGGAGCGTGCGCGCCTAGAGGGATAGTAACGGGAACATATGGGTTCCCACACAGGAGGGGGGGCACCTACAAGCAGTGGGTGGCCCGAGGTACGTCGGGGTTCCAGGGATCTCCTTCCGAGGGTACACCTGGTTCCCCGGCTTCTAGTACCCGAGATGGTGTGCGGTTTTTAGTCGGTTCGAGTCCGACTAAAAACCACTAGTCGGTGGTATCCGAAGGGATTTCCGCACAAAAAAAGAGGGGGAAACTGTCATCTTGATGTTTCTTACTATGCTAAGTGTTGTGGGTTCAATCCCCAAATAGGACAACACTGTATGTGATCATTCTATATAAATAAAAATGAAACACAAAAATGTATGTACGCGCATAACTTTCGATCGACAGCACCAAATTGGATAATTCTTTTATTTATGTGTATGTTATTGTCAGGACAAGGTTTGTAAAGAAAAGAATAAAAACAAACCGGAGGTGTTTTATATTCTTAGTCCGCTTAGTCGTTTACACAGCGGTCCTGCGTGAAGTTAACACGGGCTTACTAAAATAAGTCTTTCAGTACGAAAATGAATATGTCGGTACGAAGTTCGCCGGGTCAGCTAGAAATAAATAATAAGGAATATGCATGTTTTTTTATTTCATAATCTCATCATTTACATCTCTACTCTATATCATAGAAAAAAATATAAATTATTCTTGAAAATAGTCAAACTAATTTTCAAAGTGACATTTAAAACACTGAATAAATTTGAGCTATTCAAACGCCGCCATTTTGCGCGCGCTTTTGACATAGCCAGAGACGTCATTGTCATTTTGTGTTTGTTAATTATTCAGTGTTTCAGTTACTTAACACTTATTAACAATTTCAATTGCTATAAAATACATGGAAGAAGGTAATTTTTCTGACAAAAACTGCTAACAGTTTAAATTTCGACTCCGATAAATACGATGACGTGACCATTGACGTCACATTTCGTTTCGACCAACAGTAAGCGTTTGAATCCCTTGTGCATTCTCGTCACCGACATGCTAATGTTTGATGTTGATAATTATAATTAAAACATTGGGAATTTTCTAATTTTACACATTAATATTATAAGTAATAAGTTTTGATACCCACATTGGGTGGGTCGTTCAGAAATATGATGTTGCTATTTTAGATTTATAATAATATCGACTACATTTAATTGCATTGTCGTCAGAACTAAAGTATGTTTCAAATTTCAGCTCAATCAGAAATCTGGCATTGGATCAAAATTAAGGGGTATTTAAGTGTAGAGGCATGAATTTGAGGTGTTTTTCCAGGTCGAAAAAAAAGTCGAAAAAAAATTTTCGGATAGCCATAATTTGGTTAAAAAAAATTTTTTATACTTTTTCTTAGTACGACAGCTGCATTTATCTAATTTAATAATCTCTTATTTTTTTTATATTTTTAGAAAAAGCTTGCAATCATGATAAGATTGGCGCGCCATTTTTTTTGTAACCCCCACTTCAACAACACTTTCAATTTGTATTTTTTGACTATTTTTTTTTCTTTTGTAATCTTCAAATAATAATAAACGCCTGATAAAAAAATGGATGGTAAAAATATTTTTTGATTTTTATTTATAGCACCTGAAAAAACACCTCAAATTCATGCCTCTACACTAGAATACCCCCTTGAACTTGCAAGATTTGATAACAGACAAACATAGGGACAGGTGAAACTAACCAACAGCTTGTAAAAAGGTGTCTTGTCGACCGCGAGTCCAGTTCAGTTTGAGCTACAGTTCGATAAATATCTAAGTGATTTAATCTACCTTGCGATCTCGGTGATTCTTAATGAAAATTCAAATCAAATCAAATCAACAACCCATAATGTCCCACTGCTGGGCTCGGGTCTCCTCTCAGGACTGGGGACTTGGGGACTGGCAAGACAACGTTGTGGCTACGTAATCTTACCGTTGGATGTTTTAAAGCCACCCGAAGGCCTCCAACTAAGCTTCACGACTGTTATCCTATGATAACAACCGGGACCGATTGCTTAATTGCCGTGATTCGTAGGTCACGACCTACGAATCACGGAGACGCTCATGGTAACATGCCACCAGCGGTCACCCATCCAGGTACTGACCGCGCCGTCGTTGCTTACCCTCGCTGATTGTTTCTAATCACCGAGTGCAACTGGGCTATGAGCGCCTCACGATGAATATGAAAATTAATTGTTTTTAAAGGTTTATAAAGAGTGTTCATAATAAAGTTTCCTTTAGTTCAACACGCGGTTGTGTGAGCGCCTTGTGTGAGTTTGATTTCATCTACTCCATCGTCACGGTGAATAGCGTTTCGCGTTGCGATTGTCCAACACGCGCTCAACTTCGAGAGCGAGTTAAGGTTTAATGAACTCACACTAGGCCCTCTGATTCCAAACGGGTGGTTACATACCTATCCTTAGCAGATAAGTTTTTGCCTACTATGCCACACTAGCCAGACGATTTGGTATAGACAGACACAGAATCAATGGTCGTGCTTATCACACAATTATTTGTCTTACAACTAGACCAATAAAAGAAATTTCAACATAACTAGGCCATAAAACTATCGTAAGCCTACTTATATTATTTAAGATAAACAGTTTTAGTCACGTGTATATTGCGGGGATGTCCCTTTAAGATCTGAAGGGGGTTTTTATACTGATTGACAGCTGAAATAAATACACACGCAAGGAAAACCATTCACAAATATATTATAAATAAGTCAAAGTGGGAACTGCACCTGATTAAGATAAGCTTAACTCAATGAATCAGCCTATAATGGTCCACAACTCGACAAGGGTCTCCAAGAAAAGTGGTTTAGACTACCACGCCGTGCTGGCCAGGTGGTTATGTCAAGTTTTCTCTTAGCAATGTAGTCCTGCGAAGCTTGCTCCTTCAGTCGGCTCGTATGACTCATGGAAAGGTATGTCTTTACGTAGAGCAGTGTGTGCTGTGCACTCGGGCTCAGCTATGAAGAGCGCCAACCGCGGCTCTTTAAATGAATCTGTATGCTTACTGAAGTGCTCTAAAGTAATGATAACACACAGGCGCTTCACGAATTAGAGACCAGAGTGCAGAAGGCACATGGATATAATTTTAAGTCAAATATCAGATAGGAACTTCCATAGTTATAATAAAAATTAAAACAAATAAAACTGTCGACACCATTTGACCTTTAACAATCCACTGATACCCTCCTAATTGTCATACAATAACAATTTGTACATTACCTATAATATTTTGTTGTTTGGTGCTATAGTTTTACAACAAGAACCCCGGGACACACCTTGGGCCAAAGTTGACTAAAAGTAGCCTAAGTTACTTCTTATACCATCAGCTATCTACCAATGAATGTAAAAATAATGTGTATGTATTTACAAAAAAAAAGTGTTTATGTATTTATATCAGTTGTCTAGTACCCATAATACAAGCTCTGCTTAGTATGGGACTAGATGTGTTGTGTGTTAATTGTCCGAAATATTTATTAATTTTATTTATTTAATGAAAGTCGCGTAAAAATCGATCCAGCCGTTCCTGAGATTAGCAGAAACAAACAGACAGACAACAGTTTTTTAAAATTGTTTTTATTATGTAGGTTGTTTCATATATGGTTTATGCGTTTAGTGTAAAATCTATTTATGATTGAATGTATGACAAGAAAAGTAACTTTATTTTAAGACTAGAAGCTGTGACAAACACACATATTATTTATGTATGTACTAGTTCTTTCTTCTTCATCTTTCTTCTTTTTAAAAAGACAACTCCCGCATTAGGAATAGAAATTCCTGTGTCACGGGGATCTTTACAAACATACATGAAACGGACACAAAGTACACCCAGACTTAGAACAACAATTTATGGATCACACAAAGAGTTGTCCCATGTAGGATTGGAACCCACAACGCTTGGCTTTGTAGGAAGCGGTGTGGCGACCACTGAAACCACTAGGCCAACCGTGCAGTCAAAACATAATGTATATTAGATTTTAAGATATTATTGTATGATACATTGTTTGTGTTCCTTAAAATAAATAAATAGAAACTAACAATAACAACTTAAAATATAATTTCTTCTTAAAGCTTAAATATAATATATTGAAGCCTCAAGTCTGACTTGCCTAATTGTTACATGCAACTATTGGTCAAAATGATATGCATTTCATTTCGACCAATAGTAGACTAGACAATTTTCCAGCCCATTTATATATTCTTCTATGTTATAGAGATACATAATTGATCAAATCCTATTAATATTATAAACGCTAAAACTACTAAATGGATTTGGATGAAACTGTACAGTAATATAGCTGATACATAAGAATAACACATAGGCTACTATTTGCCACGATAACTGACACATACACATACACATACACTAGTTTATGCCATGTGTCATGTATATACATATATACATGACACATGGCATAAACTAGTAAAGAAATAAAAAAAAAACATGCATATTCCCTATTGATTGAAGCAAAATGTTAAAAAGCCCTATGCTTTTCTTGATGCATGAGCTACCATATCAACAGCCTTTTATTATTACATAAGTCTCTCTTCAGAAAAGAGGTTATTTGTCTAATACACTCCACTAGCCAGACCAGGATAGGTTGGAGTATAGTTTTCCTTCTCTTTGCAGCAGAAAAAATTGGGCTATCCAATACCAAAAGATTTTTTTATTAAAACCTGTAGTAAACTACAGACATAAAATAGACTACGAGATTGATTTGTTCAATCAATCAAATTAATATATGAAGCAAACAAAAAATTAAAACATGAAGCAAAAACGTTAAGAAAATTATCCGAATGGATAAGTACACAATGTTAAAGTTTATATTAAGGAGACGAGGGAGAAAGAAGAAAAATTAAATAAATCATGGTCAATATGCAACCACTGGGGCACCACTTGTTAGTTTAATAATTATAATAAATATGTTCAGACATTTTAACATACAATGCCATCTAGTCCCAAATTAAGCTGAGCTTGTACTATGGGTACTAGACAACTGATATTAATACTTATATACTTCTTTTATTTTTGTAAATATATACATATTATACATAGAAAACACCCAAACTCTGAAACAAATATTTGCAGATCATACAAACATTTGGTCCGACTCAGGAATCGAACCCAAGACCTCTTGCACAGCAGTCGCATTTGCTACCACTGTGCTATAGAGGCAGTCAATAATAACTTCTAAATACATGCAGTCTCACACGACAACTCGCATCATCCTCATCCTAATCTCACATCATTCCCCCCCTGACACACTTGGCTAAGGCCCGTGTGTTAGATTTAGCTACCCTTTTAAAATTAAAGGAAGACCAAAAAAATTATCATCTCCCTACCCTTTTCCCAACTTTATTTGGGGTAGGTGCAATGAGTTTTCTTCCTCCATGCTCCTCGATCACGCGTCAGTTCACTGTTCACTCCGTTCCTGACCATATCCTCTTTTATGCAGTCCATCCAACTCTTATATCCATCAACTTTAAAAAAAGGTGTACATAAAAATAATAATAATAAATATTTCAGACTAGATGTCTGTCATATTTATAAATATTACACACATTGACATCTGACCCCAAGCTAAGCAGAGCTTGTATTATGGGTACTAAACAACTGATATAAAAACTTATACTTTTTTTTAGTAAATACATACTTATTATACATACAAAATACCCAAATTCGAAAAAAATAATTGCAGATCACACAAATATATGGTCCGACCCGGTATTTGAACCTGAGACTTTAAGCACAGTGGTTGCATACACTACCACTGTGCCCCCGATAGTATTAGACTTACTCCATTAATATTTTCTATACATTTTAATGATTTCTTAAGTGTAAAAGCAATGTGCATTCATGACACATTCAATGAAGTTTGTGAGTCATTTTTTATTACATAACATACTGACAATAGACAAGAATTAGAGCGCAAAAATAGACTATTACAGAGAGTAATTGGTAATAACTAAATACTTTTCCCTACTTTCATCATTGTCATCAGCCTGGAAGGCCACTGCTGTACATTGGCCTCCCTGTACGTCGGGATTCCAGGGATCTCATTCCGAGGGTACACTTGGCTCCCTATATAGCCGGTTTGAGTCCGACGTAACTACCAGTAGGTGATACTCGAGGGAATTTCCGCAAAAAAAAAAAGAAAGGTGTAATTCCACACTGGCCTAAAGACAGTGCCCGCTCCAGTGCGGGCAGGCGCTGGGAGGGATAGCGTAAGAAAGCAGTTCCCGGATCTCTCCCGCCCCAGGCGCAGAGTAGCACACCGTGTAGTTTTATTCGGTTCGATTCCGATACACCGCCCTGCCGCAAACCCCAGTGAGGTGACCAAGCAATATATACATATGCACGTGCACAGAAGGGCCACAGTGTGGAGACCCCACACGAAAAAAAAGTAATAATAAAGGATTTAAGACAAAACAATCTACCAGCTACCTTAAGGCTCATAAGGACTACAAAAGATAGTATAGTAAAACTAGAAGACAGGAAGATGTTTTCCACTTAATCTTAAGACGAGAGTAGCAACCGACAGAGTCCAACGGAAGTTGGAGATCAAGGCCAAACTGAGGGATGAAATTTGACAATATAAATATCTGTATTATATGTGTCAGTCACATTAGAATCGTAATGAAATATTACTTCCCATAATAAATAAATAATTTGAAAATTTAACATACCTCCCAAGCTAAGCAAAGCTTGTGTGGCAATATAACTGATATAAATACATATATTCTTTTTTTGGAAATACATACATATTATACATAGAAAACACTTATACTCATACAAGTATTTGATCAGACCAAGGGATATAACCTGAGACCTCTAGCACAGCAGTTGCATATGCTACCACTGCACCACCAAGACAATTAAAATATTATATATTTATTTCATCTTACAAAAAGACAACTCCCGCACTAGGAATAAATCCTGTGCCGCTGTGGACTTTACAAATATATATGAAATGGTAACAATTAACGCCCAGACTTAGAATAATACTTTGTGCATCACACAAAGTTTTGTCCAATGTAGGATTTGAACCCACAACACTAAACTAACTAACTATTTTGGCGACCACTAAACTATTAGGCCATATGTGCAGAAGGTTTACTGGTTAAGTAGGAAAATCTGAAATTCTTTTTTTGCAAATAACTGAAATGCATAGATTACTTAAGTTTAGTCTTTCTTGTATTAAGTTAAAACTAGTATTATCTCCCAAAGGAGTAGATATCTCCGGGTAAAAAACTACTAACTATAAACATACTATACGGCCAACATATCTTGATGAGTCTGAACATAGGCTTTGTGAACTTTAGTGCATGTACACTCGAAGTTACCAAAAACGGAAGTCCAATACGTGTCTGAGGGTGTTCATGTCCCCATTTTGTTCCTAAGAAAAGTTACTGTGCCAACTTCTGCACGAAATTCAGACTTGTCAACATAAGTCGGCCGTAGTAATAGGAACTTCATAAAGCTGTAAGTTTCAAAGCATTTTTTGTAGAATATTTTTTCTCGACTTTTTATTGTGTTTTTATTAAGAATAGTTAGAATTTTCTAGTATCATCATATTGAAATTTAAAAAAAAACAATATTTGTATCATTGAATAGTGTTTTAATTGATTTGTGTGTGTGTTTATTTTTGTTGTATATTTTTTTTTGTATTTTGTCATTTGTAATCAAATATTACTTTCATTTTACATTAGAATTGAATATTAACAAAAGTTATCTTTAAGTGTTAAAAAATATCTTTAAATAACTATGTTACACATTCAATTTGACACTTTAAATATTTTTTAGAAATAATTAAGATGAAAGTTTTTTTTTAATAATCGCCAATTTTTTTTTCATTCTTACTATTCTAATAATATTTTAATTACTATTTATGATTTATTTTCATAATTTAAGCAAATATGTTTATTTTGTTATTAAAAATAAGTTACCTATACTAGAATATAATATTTATAAAATTTTTTTTTTCCTAGTCTAATTTAAGCCGTATTAGCAGTGTTTCCCGCGTTTAAAGTCCACTAATACATGTAAAAGTCCACTTCCAAAATTCTTATTTAGATTTCGGCAAACCATTTTTATTAATCCGACTACCAGTTGATACAGGGGCGTAAAATAAAATAAAGCAAACAAGTTGATGTAAATAGTATACATTTTTCTTTACAAGTATTATCATATGGTACTATTTCCGGTGTTGTAAGTATGAGGGATGGTTCAAAATTATTTCAATAAGGAAGGCGTTGTTGGTTGAAAATAATTAAATTTTCACGAAGTTCTCGAAATATCCATGCTTTTAATTTTAAAAACAAAACCATTAGACGCCCATGTCACGAGTTCGCCGTTCGGACACAGCAAATTGGTTTAAGCTAAATCTATTTGACGAATATAAAAAATAATTAGATACTTTCAGTACTATAATACATTTCCGATATAGGATTACATGACGTAATTACATACCTAGAATAATTTTCCGGCGACTGGCATGAGGTTCCTCCGTGTAAACCCACTCAAAATCAGTTCTGGATACATGAGCTCCCATGATTTATAACACTAATATACGGTATCAAATAAATTCATTAGCTTTTTATCACAGCACGCACTAATATCAACGTGAAAATGTATAAAGATGGAAAATACTTCAAATATCGTTTTTGGTACAAATAAATAAATTGAAAGTACCGAACACTCCCTTCCAATCAGCGCGTAGCGGTTGATTGATGAAATGAACATACGATTCTGACGAATGATTTTGCCGTCACTGGACATTTGACAAAGAGTGAACTAACCATAGACTAGACAATGAGATAGTGAAGTACTTAACCACTAAGGTGGTACACGCTAAACTTGAGAAATAATTCATTGATTTTAGTGTGAAGCTTGAAAGTAAATAAATGTATTTAAATGAAATGAATTTTTCAACGGGATTTTCACCCACTTTGAGAATACAGATTTAATTAAATTGAAACTTCGAATACATTTTAGAGACCTATGAAAATACAGTAAAAAAACAAGATAATTCTAAACAATTTACTTTTACCAATGGCTGTCAATATTTCACTAAAATATAAATACAACAATTGACATCACTCCACAGATGTCTTTCTTAATCACTGTATTTTTCTTTCTGAACAGCTAGTTGCTACAGTGTATATTTAATATTATTTTTGAATACGAGGGATGGGTTTTACATTTTTATGCATATTTTAGCTCTTTTTCTCATGTATAAGCTGCGAAAATGACTCTGCCCTGCCTGATGGAAAGCATGAGCAGAATCCAAGAGTGGTGGTACCATCCGAAATGAGAAAAAGAACAATGCAGCATGGTGACCCACATTACGGCGGCCGGATGAGATGCTTTATCACGCCCCGATTAAAGGACCCGGGATCATATTGGGAACGAAACACGTGCGCTAGTCGAAGAAGTCGAGAGCGTCAAACAGATACTGTGCGACACCATCGCAAAGGTGAGAACAGAACTCTACGTACGAGTGAACCTGGGTCTTGTAAAGAAGACACAGATGCCCGGGCGAGAAGAACCGTCTAACCTTGTTTAAAACACCTAGCTTCCTCGAGGCCGCTATAGTGACACTCTCAACGTATTCGCGTGGGTTGAGGTCTCGGCAGATTTCCATACCCTGGATAGCGAGCCTACCTTGTAATGGCATTTGAGTGCACTGAAAAGTGGGAAAGGGAAGGAATGGAGACTTTTTGGCTGAGAACGCGCACACCTGTGTTTTCTTGCGTTAAACTCGCCCAGATTCTTACAGTCCCTTTGAAAAATGCGGCCCAGAGCCAAGTTGAGCGACAAGTTCTCTTATTTAATTTACTTAGATAATTCGTTCTAATCACCCCTATTTATTTGAACAACGACACAAAGATATCTAGAAAGAAACTATTACTAGTGTTAACTATAATCAAAAGGCTGTTTAGTTTTATCTAATTTCACCTTTTACTATTTCATCACTTGACCTGATCAATAATGACATGCTACTGAAGAAGTATATCTGCACTTATTTTTTTTTTTGCCAGATATTTACAAGGTGGGCGACAGTACGTTCAGTACAGAGGTCATGTATGAAACTCGTTTTCACAAGGCTTTAGTTAGACAAACATGGACAGGCTGATAACCTGGAGTAAAAGAAATCTCTTACAGTTTAACATCTCAAAGTGTGTGATAGCCATATTCTTCCAGTTACGCGCACTCTTCTCGTAAATTAATGTTAAACTGGACGTTCATGGCAATGGTTATAGAAGTAAAGTATTGTTGTTATTTTTATTCAGTGGGTTTTGGGTTTGTTGCAAATAAATACAGTCCTTTAGTTGACAAACATTCCGTTTATTGTTTAGTTTCATACATGCTTCAAAATATAAAATAAAAGGTACCTTTTACATATTCTGGCTTAGTTTTGTTCAACAAAACTCTTGCTATACAATCAACGGATTGTTGTTCAATACTTTATATAAATAACAATTCAGGACATATTTACCCTTTCAATACTTCTTACGTTCTAACATGAAAAATATTCACAAAAACTTATCGTCTTTCAATAGACATTTAAAAAGAATACTTTCGAATATAGAATTATTAATTGGCTTTTAGTAAATCAATAAAGAGGATTATATCAAGGTTGGACTAGCGTCAATTTGATCAATTCTCAACAAGTATGTAGGACCTGTGTTATCACTGACTTATAATAATGAGTTAAAATTTCGTGATCCCATTGTCAAATGTTGTAATAAACCGGCGCGGCGGTAGCGTATACGACTTTTGTTTATGATATATTGGGTTTGATTTCCGGGTCAGACCAAACGTTTATATTATCTACAAATATTTGTTTAAGTATAGGTGTTTTCTAAGTATTATATGAATGTAATTAGGTACAAAAAAAGTTTTTTATGTAGTTTAATCAGTTGTCTAGCATCCGTAGCATAATATGTGCTTAGTTTAGCACCAAATGGGGTTGTTTGTCAAATGTCCAAAAATATTATTGCAAACTAGTATGTAGACGTTATTAAAGGTTATCCCTTTACGCCTTTTACGCTCCATTTATGCCATGTAGTTCAACAGACAATCCGGAATCAAAACCTTACAAATAGTTCTCGCAGACCTAGAATCATAATATAGTTAGCCCTGTAGTACAAATAAAGTAAAAAAAAAACAGAATACCAATATTTTTAGTAGCTTCATCTAAAATTTTTTTAGCTGTACGGACATCATTGTATGTAATGTATTGTAAGTATACGTTTGGGTAATTCATTTATTGGCAAAAACAAAATACTCGAGGCCCAATCCTCGTGATAAACTATTCACTTGCATATAATGACCCAAAGCCCAGGGACACTTTTTTGTGACAAATTTGGAGACAGGACTCTCGGGGCAAGTACTTTTAAACATTGGTAACACTAGTCTATACTACTCTTTAGTGTCTATGGTCTTTGGATGTATCCCTCCGGTTTCAACCAATAGTTTCAAGTCTTTCTCAAGTTAGATTGTGAAGATGGCGGTCGGAAAAAATAAAGGCCTTTCGAAAGGTGGCAAAAAGGGTGTTAAGAAGAAGATGTAAGTGTTAAATAAACCCTAAATCTTATGAATCGTGTAATATTTATGTCGACAAAGATATAGGAAAAGTTGTGAGAATTGTGATGTTGCGAACATATTCGGATTTCTACTAACTCGGGTCTCGTGTCAGTATGTTTCCGTGAATTTCATAAAATACTCTTGCCAGTATAATTGGTTTAGTAGTATTACTAAGGCTTAATAACGTAATTTGTGAAACAAAGACGTTTGTTAGCCTTTCATTGATGTGTTAAGTGCATTTGGTTATAATATTTTGAGGTTATGTTTAATAATTGTTGTTTTTCAGTGTGGATCCATTCACCCGCAAAGACTGGTACGATGTCAAGGCACCGTCTATGTTTACTAAGAGACAAGTGGGCACCACCCTTGTGAACCGTACTCAGGTATGTAATAAGTTTTCCCTCGATATTATCAAGCTGAAATTCATGCAGTGGTGAGTATGCCGGCAAAGTCTAAGTACTCACTAGATGTAGGAGGATGTAAGTTAAACTTGGAGCTATGACTAACTCTTTACAGTAACACGCATTTGTTTTTCGACAGTCGTTTACCAAATTGGCAATGATTAACTAATGGTCTGTGATGTTTCGAAGTCTTGTGTTAGTTAGTCACTTTTATTTTGTTTTTGTATTTTGTCTACAAATGTGCTATATAACCACAAAATAAACTTGCACTTATAGTTATCAAGTTCTCTGTATATATATATATACATATTATTTTATAAGTTACTTCCTGTAGTAAGTACTTGTGAGCTATCTTGAAACAAGAAGTCAAGTGAATTATTAAGAGCCTTAAATTAGTTTTGTTTTGAACAAACCTAACCACTTATCATGCAGATTGTTGTAATATTTAATAGCCATAACATATTTGACTTTAATTTGACTGCCTCGGTGGCTCAGCGACTGCTTTCCATGAGGTCTCGGGTTCGAATCCTGGGTCGGACCAAATGTTTGTATGATCTGCAAATATTCGTTTCAGAGTTTGGGTGTTTTCTATGGTGTAATATGTATATATGTACAAAAAAAAAGTATTTATGTATTCATATTAGTTGTCTACTACCCATAATACAAGCTCTGCTTAGTTTGGGACTAGATGGCGTTGTGTGTCAGATGTCCGAAATATTTTTTTTGTTAAATATTTGCCATGGGTGACTTTACAAACATCACAGAACCAAAACTTCTGTAGATCCCTCTGTATTTTTTTATGGGGGATCAGCTCACAGCTTAGTATGGGAATGTGCTTACACTACTGAGCGGTTTTGCTTGAAATCAATTTAAATAACTTAGATTTAAACTGCAATGTATGCAGTTGGTACTAGACTTAGATAATAGGCAACAACCAAATGATGATCCACCTAGCTCGCAATGATACATATTTGATGAAAACATTTGTTCCCTTTTGATTTTCTACTGAAAACATATTTTTTGTACCTACAAATCTCATTTCAATAGCAAGAGAACTAATATTATATAAAATTGGTTTTAAGGGTACAAAAATTGCATCTGAAGGATTGAAGGGACGAGTCTTTGAAGTTTCACTGGCCGATCTTCAAGCTGACACTGATGCGGAAAGGTAGATAAAGAAGAAACTATTTGTGTTTTAAATACCTTGACAATTAAGGCTATGTAGATTCTTAATCAGCTGTAACAACAGTTGTGTATATCAGCAACACTTAATGTACAAACTCGTTTAACATGGGCATGTATAGGTTATTCGGAACATAATATATTTATACATGCACAATTAAATTGTTTTTTACTGGACTGATTTCCAAAGTAATGTTTTTGTTTGTAGATATTTGGAAATAAATCAAATTGACACCACAAACTCCCTTTCAGTAACTGCATTTAGTTTTTTTAATTATCACCATTGTCATATATATGTTTTACCCATCCTCCAATGTTTAAACTCAAGCTTTTATTCGATTTTGTGTTTCTGATATTAAAATCAACTAGTCTATAATGTTCTGCAGTCCAGCTATATGAAGAGGAACCACATGGTCTTCATATCGTTACAGTCTGCAGAGAGTATATGCTGCCGCACAAAAGCGCCTCTGTTCTCATGTACTTTGGTACTTTGTGTCGTTGCTACAAATTAGCATTAGAACATTATCTTTATGTACACTTATTTTCATCCCCTAAATGTTTATAAGTCATATTTATACTGAATCATCAATCATTGAACATTTGCATAACCTAACCACATAAACACAAATTAGATGACTTATAGCTCATTTTTGAGTTTTCTGACTGCTGTAATTACATTTTAATGAATTTTTGCTATATTTCAAAATTTTAGTATCGAACAAACATTTTTTTATTACACCCTTAGTCTTAAATAAAAGTAAGTTGTGTAGATCTCATGTCAAGAGTTAGGTAAAAGGAGTCACAATTAAAAGGAAAGGATATCCTGAAACATGTTAAACATACAATCTACTTTCCACCTGTCACTGAAGTATTTGTAACACATTTTAACCTATAAATTGTTTATCAGGTCTTTCCGCAAGTTCCGCCTGATTGCTGAAGATGTGCAGGGACGCAATGTACTCTGCAACTTCCATGGAATGGATCTCACCACTGACAAGCTCAGGTTTGTTAATTATTCAATTATATATTTCAGTAATGATAAGAATTTGTTAATGTAAATTGTAATAGCATTATCAGAATGAACAGCCATCAACATGTCATACTTGGTGGGGGGTTAGGTTCTCTTTGTCTCATCAATGCCTCAGGGCAAATAATAAACTTTTACTATGCAAATCTGCTGAATAAACATATGTATTGAAATTGTAGTAAAATTAGAAATTTATTAATTTTAACCATTTCTAAACTTGAGAAATGTAAAATCATACGCATTTTTTTTAAAAAGAACTGTCAAACTGTTTTGATTTACATGCAAGTGGAAACCAGAGTCAGTGTGCAATATAATTTCATGTAAATAGAACAATCCAGCCATACTCATAGCTCTGTGGCGCAGTGGTAGCGAATGCGACTGTTGTGCAAGAGGTCTCGGGTTTGATTCCTGAGTCAGACCAAATGTTTGTATGATCTGCAAATATTTGTTTCGGAGTTTGGGTTTTTTCTATGTATAATATGTATATATTTACGAAAAAAATGTATATAAGTATTAATATCAGTTGTCTAGTACCCATAGTACAAGCTCTGCTTAGTTTGGGACTAGATGGCGTTGTGTGTTAAAATGTCTAAACATATTTATTTATTTTATTTATTTATACTGTATTTAAAGAGGCAGTTATTTTTGTAATATTCAATAAACAACAATTAACCCACGGGGTCTATTCTGAGGAAATATTCTATGTATGGTTACTTTTTACAAAAAATCCTATAATGTTATAATAAATTTAAAATTTTAAAGAAGAAATTCCAATATTTTCTTGCGAATGACATATGACGACACACATAATTAGATCTTTATCGTCTATTTGTCAGTCATTACTGCAGTCCAGCTATATAAAGAGAAACCACATGGTCTTTATATCGTTACAGTCTGCAGAGATTATATGCTGCTGCACTGAATCGCCTCCGTACTTATGTACTTTGGTACCTTTGTGTCGCTGCTACAAACATCAAATGAATTAATCTTTATTGACATGACAATACAAAAATGATACTGTATTGACAGAAGTATTGAGTTTAGATTGATTGTATTTCACATATCTGTAGGTAGCTGGCAGTATTTAAAAGACATTTGCTTATGATGAAGGAAATACAACATATATCAAACTAGTTGATCCGTACCCACTACGTTGGGTGTTAACTGTCCGCTTTTCTTTGACTTCATGTATGAATACTATTATTTTCAACTGAAGTTTTTGGTCAACCATAATAAAATATGGCCTATGTCTCATTCCTAATTAATGATGCTTTCTGTGAGTGGAAGAATTTACAGGGGTTAGATCATTATTTCCTGAGATTACTGCCTAAAGTAATACAAAGTTAAAAACTTTCTCTTTATAATATTCATTGCGTGGGAGAGGCCTATGTCCAGCAGTGGACAGCATTAGGCTGATGAGGATATCAATTTCCTTGTTCTATGTGTGTATTACAACTTCTGTATTCAATACTCAATTTTTGGAGGAGATAGGGCAAAGTTTTTATTGAATATCTCTTGAAATAATTACATAGTAGTCTTACTGATCTGTTAGGTTAGTTTGTTTACTTGACTAGAAAATCATCAACATCCACAACCCATAATGTCCCACTGCTGGGCTCGGGTCTCCTCTCAGGAGAGGGTTAAGGTCATACTTCCCCACGCTGGTCAAGTGCGGTTACCGTTGGATGTTTTCAAGCCGCCCAAAAGCCTCCAACTAAGCTTCACGACTGTTATCCTTTGATAACAACCGGGACCGACTGCTTAACGTGACCTCCGAATCACTGAGATGCTCATGGTAACATGCCACTAGCGGTCACCCATTCAGGTACTGACCGCGCCGTAGTTGCTTACCCTCGGTGATTGTTTCTAAACACCAAGTGCAACTGGGCTATGAGCGCCTCTATAGCGCTATGACTAGCAAATGAAATTAACAAAGTATCAAGTCTAAAAATGTGTGTTTAATAGTAAGATTTGATACATACTGAGGAGATGGTAGGTATGTTCAGACACTGTCAAGTTCATAGTTCACGCAACTATGCATAGTCAAGGGTCTTAAATCCAGTTAAATGGAACTTATAACATTATAATAATGATCTTATCTCCAGGCCTGTTCATTAAAACGTAAACATCTAATTAACTAATCATTTAACTATCTTTTGTTATCTTATGTGCATTAAAATTATGTTACATTCTGTGTTTTGAAATTTCTTGACCGAGTTCTTTTTTTGAAAGATGGATGGTCAAGAAATGGCAGACTCTTGTGGAAGCCAACATCGATGTGAAGACCACTGACAACTACCTGCTCCGTGTGTTCTGCATCGGTTTCACCAACAAGGACTCTCTTAGTCAGCGCAAGACCTGCTATGCCCAGCACACTCAGGTATGTACCCACTATATGTATCCTATTTGTTAAAGAGGCTATCGGGACATCTATTATACATTTTCCCTATTTACAAATAACTGTCAATCGCCTGTTTTTTGTTTGAATTTCAAAGGGTTTTGATGACTTTTAACCTAAATACACATGTTTATTAAATATTTGATTGGGTTCTCAACAACTTAAAAAAGGATAAGGTTCTAAATTCAATTGTTTTCTTCTTTAATTGGTAATTTTAGGGATGAAAAAATACAATTTATCACAAGAATGTTTTAGGTATGGCAAGTTTGTAGATGTTGATCAGGTTTAATTTTATCTCTGCTAACTTTATTAATGCGCCATTCACACTCCACGAGACAACGCGAGTGTCTTCTCTCCTTGTCTTCGCTCGCTTCGCCGAGACTCGTGCCGAGGCGCGCAATTATTGAATTTTCTTGATATACACATTAATTAATCACTACAAATTTTTGAATAAGTAGATAATATGTTATATATATGTATATATACTGTTGCTGAAGATAAGGTACATATGCTCATAAAGTGATTAATGAATATAGTATCGCAGTTCGCACAGTGGGGAGCCTAGGTGACTATTCTTGCTCTCTATACAGTTCGGCTAATCTGCGTACATTAACTGCAATGACAACGAACGCGGCTTGTGGGCAGACCGCAGGCTTTTCGTCGCTTTGCAACACACCCACTATTAAGCTAGTTGATTTCATTAACAGTTAATGTATTATAAAATTACCTTCGGCGATAAGGCCGCCCTTTGCTCAATATATATTTATCGTTTTCTATACTCTCTTGTAAAACTGTAATACGGTGTACAAATAAAGAGTTATCTATCTATCTATAAAATTTTTAAATGAGTAGCTATTGGTGGTAATTTTCTTGTTTAAAAACTCTAAAACTAAATATCACCAAATTTTGTCCTAAATTAGATGTCATTAAATACTTCAAACATTACTAATGATGTTGTAACATCTCAATAGGCTGCATTAGTGCTGGTCATCATGCTGCATTGTTGCATTGGCTGCATTCACAATGAATACGGTGATCACCACTCTTCGATTCTACTCAAGCTTTCCATGAAGCAAAGTAGAGTCATTTAAGCAGGCCTATCTACATAAAAAAAAAAAACAAAAAATACAAAAACAGCATTTTGGATATTGCTTCACTAAAATAAGAAGAAATAACTGAAATAATAATCTGGTGTTACGGGTGTATATGTGCGGCGGTAATCGCTTAACATCAGGCGATCCATCTACTCGTTTCCCCATATCCCTTATAGAAAAACAACATCAGTGCAAACAGAAGGAAAACTTGGCTGAAATAGGGATACCAACCCGTCTAGGAGGCATAGTATAATTAGCCAAAACCTACTCTCCTTAGAGAGGTCCATGTCCAGCTGTGGGCTTTACGATAGGTATTTGTATTTGTATTTATTCTTTATTATACACATTGAAAATACAAGTATGAACAAAATACAAGGAAGTGTCATGTACAAAAGGCGTGCTTAACTCAACATTGAGTTTTCTGCCAGCAAACCCTGAGTGAACAGAGGATAGTGAAAAATGTAAGGACATAGTTATGCGTATTTAAAAGAAACTAATATAATAACAAATTAAAAAGATAATAATAGTGATTTATAGACATTGTATTTATAACTACAGTTGAATACCCTATGCATATTAGTAAACACATACGATATTCATTCGCAAATACATACATACATACACATATACATACATATACATATATACACATACATACATACACATACATACATACACATATAGGTCTGCTCGTTTAACCCCCATTCCATAAAAAAAAGTAAGTTTATGAAATTTGATATATTCTGTCTGCAGGTCCGTGCTATCAGAAAAAAGATGTGCGAGATCATCACCCGTGACGTGACCAACTCTGAACTGCGCGAGGTGGTGAACAAGCTCATTCCTGACTCCATTGCCAAGGATATCGAGAAGTCGTGCCACGGCATCTACCCACTTAGAGATGTCTGCATTAGGAAGGTGAGAAATAACTATCTGATAGTTAATTGTTGTCACGAAGATGTTGTTGTTGGTGTATGATCAGCAAGATTTGTATGAAAACTATAGTAGCCCAGTGGTTTAAATTCTATTATTATTCATATCTGTTTAGCTTTCTGCGTTCCTCTATACGCTATACAAACAACTGCGCCAAACTTGGTACTTCTCTGTTCGCATAATATTCGCGAAAATGGTACAACAATTATATAGATAAAATATATTTAAAAAAATTAAACATAGTCAAAGATGCACACTGTATGTCTTGAAATTAAAAATGGTATAAATAATGAAATACTGAAAAACTCCGTTCAGTTAGTACTCAAGTTACCTGTTTGTTTTAGCACAAATTTATGCACGAAAATGTTAACATTTATGTTGATAGTACTGCGAGGGCTACCCCAAAATAAAATTCGAATGGTTTTAATCGCCATTGATCATAGGATTAATAGACAGTGCTTTTAAAATGTCAATATGTTGACAAGAACATAAATTATAGAATCAACATTAGCCATTCCACTATGATGATCCACCTAGCTCGCAATGAAACATATCTGATGAAAACATATGTTCCCTTTTGATTTCTTTCTGAAATTAACTTCTTACAACTCAAAAATGTTCCTCGCTAGTATTAGACTGACATGAAACAAAAATTCCACAGGTCAAGGTACTGAAGAGGCCTCGTTTCGAGATTTCCAAGCTCATGGAGCTCCACGGTGAAGGTGGCAGTGGCAAGAGGGGCGAAGCCGGCGACAAGTCGGAGCGCCCTGAGGGTTACGAGCCTCCTGTACAAGAGAGCGTTTAAGTTAATATACGTTTATAAATCGATATGATGTTTTATTTAGCCATTTATTGTATTTAACACTGAATAATATTTTATATAAGTTGATGCTGTACCTTTTAGGAGGAATGTTGGGTTTGAATAGACTAAGTAATAGTCTAACTGCTGAAGGTAGGCTCTTCAGAAAAAGTGGTGTGGCGACTTTCACATACAGCGTCAACATAAATATATGACAACGCCATCCACCGAAGATACACTGAACTACGGAGTAACGTAGTGTACGAAGAAGCTACCAATCCTAAATCGCGCAATAGAAGTTCTCGCGCCGATTAACTTCCCGTTTCTCGGCCGTGCCCGTTCCTCCACAGGGGCTTTGCCCTAGTACACCACTCTGGTCGTGGACCGGCAGTGTAAAATCACCCTAGACATAACCTAGTGTACCAAATACTGTGTAACTAGAGTGTACCCATGTCTCTTTATGTCTATCTGAATATCATTATGACCTAATCAATCGCTTATACATATGGCGTTCCTATTTGATATTATTCTTCCGTGAACTGTATTTCCCTTTCAGAAAGTTTCCTAGGTTTCAGAATGCACTGTTATTCTTGATCCATAGAGACAGATTTTTGCTGTATGGAGTATTTCTTCATCAGAGGTAAGCATTGTATTATTTTTTATCTATTAATTTCTAATGTTATTTGTATTGTAAATCGTAAAAAAGAATATGATATAGTACTGTGTGGTGACGGATTGAGTATACAGGGTGTTACAATACCTACTCATTCAATGGGTGACTTAGATGCGCCTAAGGTAGCAAATTAAATAAATGAAAAACTTAAATACACGCTCCTAAGTCTTATCATGATGATCCACCTAGCTCGCAATGACACATATTTGATGAAAACATATGTTCCCTTTTGATTTTCTACTGAAATTTAGCATTTTATCGTAATCTGTAGTGTTCAGTACAACATGATATTGAGATGACATTTAATTCCACAGGTTCTTGTAAGATCTCACTGCCTGACTACACGGCAACGAGACTCGTCTTACACAATTATTACAAAAGGTAAGAATCGTATTTTATTCGGTTTCCGTTTTTTAAGAGTTAAAATCTTACACACATATCACACTGCCCATTTCTTACAAACAAAGCAGTCTGTACTGTGGTCACCAGACTCCCGATAAACATATATTTCTTAAAAAAATCGGCCAAAGGCGAGTCGGACTCGCGCAGAAAGGGTTCCGTACCATTTCTATACATTTCAAGGGTCTATCGTACCCGTTTTAAACAAAACACGTATATTGTATAGGGCACCCCTAATATATATATTTCATTCTGTTTTTAAGCATTTGTTGTTGTAGCAGCAACAATACATTATATCTAAAAAAAAACACAGGACAACAGGAAAAGTTGACAGGACAGCGAAGTCTGAGTAATAGCCTACCCTACACCCTTATACCCTTTGCGTAAGGCGCCCCAAATAACATGATGCAAACCAGCCACTGGCCAGCGTGGTATAGTCGGCGCAAATCACTTTGCTATAGACCGGCTTATGTCCAGCTAGACGACTATTAAAAGGTTTTTGATGTGATATGATAGTTCTGTAATTTATTTCAACTGAGTCAGCGTTTAACACTTACTATGATGATCCACCTAGCTCGCAATGAAACATATCTGATGAAAACATATGTTCCCTTTTGATTTCTTTCTGAAATTTATTACCATTAATCAAAATGTATTTCCTCACAATTAGTTTTCACTGATTTAAGTTTATGTATTATACAGGTCGGCGTTCAAAGCTGTGGAGACACTAAGATAAAAGCCTGACAACCTCAGTATCTAAGAAAATTATCAAAGTTGATTTTATGGGAGGTTCTAAAAATCTTATGACTTGTCATTTTCTTCCATCAGACGAAAGTGATATACAAGTTTGCCCGCTGTAATCAAGGCAAAAGCATAAAACAAGGATTGAATTAATAAATTAGTTGTATTTTTAAGTTTTGTTTTATTTCAAATGTCTTTGAGATTGATCATCTCTGAGTAGGTGTTTTTTAGGCCTATGTTCACGTTTCTGACCAACTGGGTTTTGCATTTCACAGTACATCACTATGGTCGAATTAGTGCTGTGGTGTCTACCAACTCCTTGGTCTCTATATACGAAGGTCAAACAATGTAATAAATACCCATAGAGGTTTTATAGATAACAGTACAGAAGATATACGGCTGTCTGTAAGCGGAAACGTCCAACAGCCTGATCAGCTATTTCTGCCAATGTCAAGTATTTAAAGCCTTCAAGTCTTTGTCGTTATGTAATTATTGATAAAAAATGTGTATGACATGAAACGGGGACCGTCTTCACAAGAACAAAAAACATCAACCATCTCCCCAGCGTCCTATAGAAAGAGAGAGAAGATTGCCGTACCTCATCGTCGTTCTCTACTGACGCATGCGCAGTAAAGGACTAACTATTATTGTAACAACCTCGAATAATAAAGTTAAATCAACTTAGATACCTTATAAAGCTGTTTGAAGTAATTAAACGTATTTTATGGATAATATATATGTATTTACATCAGTTTTCTAGTACCCATAACACAAGCTCTGCTTAGCTTGAGACTAGATGATGTTGTGTGATATAGATGTCCGAAATATTTAAAAATGTATTTAACAGACATGTACCGCGATCGTCTCTAACCGAGTAATAGCTTGAAGGCCTGGCTCTCTATATATTTTATAATACCTCTATGAATGTATCTACTAATCCTTTAAGGTCTATTTGTTGTTAACTCGATAAAGGTATAAAATAAGGATGTCGCCCTTAAAATTTAGGGCTATGAAAAATTATAGGCAATTTTCATAGTTGAACGATTGCCACTACTACTAGTATACCCAAAGCAATGTATTCTATCTATTGCATAGATACAAACACTACATTCTATTTATAAATATTTAGCTACAAAATTGGCAGTCTGTAAATTCGATTTACCGATGATGATTTTACGTGACGTCTTATGAAAACGTTACGTTAAACTTATGAAAAACATGCGTTACTAGCCGAACGCTTAGGCCGATGGTGCCTCTCTTTCGCTTGTTTCGCGCTTTCGCTAGCACGCTCGGCTCAGGCGGAACGTGACAATAAGTTCTTAAAAATATTGTTGATGTGATATAAAAAATGTTGTGACAATCGTTTTGACACGAAGCAAACAAAATGAGTTTTATATTAGATTCATTTATAATATTAAAATCTTATATCTAATTAAATTATACACTATCTTTAATTAAATTATTTATAAGTAAATCGAGTCGCTGTTAAGTTGCTTAATTAAATCCAAAAAACATTATTATTAGTCGTCAATGTCGCGCCATAGTCAATCTTCATAGACAAGGTAATCTTTTATGTTTGGATTTAATTTGCAACTTTTTTCAGTGTTTTCTTACAGAAAAGCGTTGTTTAAGGAACACAGAATTTATGACTAAGTTGTTCACAATTTTAAATTTATTTCTAACTTCGGCGTGGTGGTTTTACTTTTAAAGTTGCACAAGGCCGCTGTTTTCGTCGCACATACAGTAATAGTAGGCATAAGCCGGATCCTATTAGAGACAGCACGCAGATGATGGCTAAACCCAGCTGGACGGCGGCTGTTGAGTATGTGCCGTGATAGACGAGAGTTCGTAAGCTCTCGGGAAGCTCATCAACACCCTGTAAAAAAAGTGGTTAAACGTATTTCAGTTCAAATGGTGTTCCAGTTAGGTTAAATTCTTACTAATAAACATAATTATAATAAATATACTTGTAAAAAATAGCATGCAAGTATATTTATTAAAATAAAAGCACGATCATCTAAGCATTTGTTGCTCATTTTAGTATACAAACAAACAACAACCCATAATTTCCCACTGCTGGGCTCGGGTCTCCTCTCAGGAGAGGGTTAAGGCCATACGTCCCCACGCTGGCCAAGTGCGGGTTGGGGACTGGTAAGAATACGTTGTGGCTACGTAAATCTTGCCGTTGGATGTTTTTAAGCCGCCCGAAGGCCTCCAACTAAGCTTCACGACTGTTATCGTATGATAACAACCGGGACCGACTGCTTAACGTGACCTCCGAATCACGGAGACGCTCATGATAACATGCCACCAGCGGTCACCTATCCAGGTACTGACCGCGCCATCGTTGCTTACCCTCGATGATTGTTTCTAATCACCGAGTGCAACTGGGCTATGAGCGCCACCTTAGTATGATATCACTAAAATGAGCAACAAATACTTAAAAGATCGTACTTTTGTACTATTTCCTGTTATGAATTCAAATTTAAAATTGCTAATTAAACAATCGGCATCGCCACAAAATAGCAACTTTTTATACTTTTTTAAATTTAATATCTTTAACGTATTCGCTACTATGACATAATACATTTTACGCAGAAGTGGGTAACACGTAATATTCTTAACTATTCGGTAGGTAAGTAGGTACTTACGATATCGATCCATGCTACGGGTAGAATCATTCCTTGCGGTAAAAAGTCTAAGGATGACAACAGATTGCTTTTTCTCACTTGTACGTTGATTTGGAAGCTGTGGAAACGAATTTATAGAACCAATTCAATATAGATCTAGTAATTGAGGAGGGAAAGAAAATACTTTGGAGGTAGTTTTGGTAAATTGTGGACTCTTATTCGATAACTTCTTTCATATGAAACGTATACTTTATATTTACGTATACGTATTATGTGAATTATAAAATCATAGTAAATGGAACAGTGGCGTGCAAAAGAATAGACCCGCCAATGTACAGCAGTAAGATCTAATACAACCTGGCTCGCATTTTTTAAATTTATTTTAATGCGGACTGAATTTCTTAGTATATTGTTGGATACAAAATTTTGAATTTGATGTTAGTATAATTAAGATTTGTTATGAAATAAACACAAATACTATCATTAAATAAACAATTTATTTTATTAACTTAAAAAATCTCTATTTTATAATTTTGATTTTGTCATATAGTTATTTATGTTTTTCATTTCTTTTTGTACACGTATTTTTATTTATATAATTTTTTGTAAAAAAATAATCAGGTGTTCAAAAAGCAAAAAAAAAATATCTAAAAATGTCTTTTTGTCTATGGGCTCACCTCGATTTCCCGCGTAATGCCAATCCCAACGTGGGATGCAGGTCTATGTACGAATCGTGCTTGTCTGGGTCGGGCTTCAGTCCGGTGAAGTTCTCGCGAAGACTCGGATCCCCAAGGTAGAAATGGGGGAAGGAGATGAAAGCTGGAGCACCTGAACAAACAATTAGAAAAGTGAATTAAATTACTGTTCTTAAGAGTTGAGTTTAAGTGAGATCTAGAAGAACAGAATTCTAATTTCGTCTATAACCTTTGACAGAAATATATGTATAAGTATAATGGCTCCTCCCCGCGGGTTTTTTGTCTAATCCTTTTTTATTTCTAAAATATACACGTCAAATTTAGGCATTACTCAGCTAAGGGTTTATAAAATCTGGCAGCGAAAGTCCTGTAAAAGTCGGTCCAACCATTCCAGAGAGCCGAAATATTTTGAAAAATAGTTTTTTATATAAGTACCGTATTTCATAGTAAAAAGCTATTAATTTGAAATAAAAAACAGATAAGTACTTCAATTTTATTTCAGTATTTGTATAGAGATTTATAGATCTACCTTCTTAGTACTAGTACTAAGTATATATAGGTACGTGAAGGAGTTCTTGGTATTAATCCTATACCAATCTGTTTGTTAAATATCGTATGGTAATTTAAACCTCTGTTCTAAGCAGAGGTCTATGGTCTATGTCCAACTGTGGACTAAAGTCGAACGATCCTCTAAATATATATTTATAACTTACAAGAATATAGTTTTGTGTGTACTTATGTGTCAAATGTTATTCCTTAAGACTTTTTGTTCACTTTCGTATAATTACTACACCATTTAATTGCACAGGACGGAATTTTTAGACAAACCTACTGCACGATCACTCGTACATTACTAACGCAAAGTAGCTTAGTTTGATGCATGTGTGTGCGTGTTTATATTTTACTTGTAATAAGTAGCTGAGTTTTGTGACTTCAGTAAGAACAAAGGCCGTGCGTTATCTACTTTTTTATCCGACTGCGAAAGAAGGAGGGTTATGTTTTTTGAGTGTATGTATGCATATTTATTTGGCACTCCCTAGAGCCTAAACTTGCTTGTCGTATTTTTATGTGAGTGGTGTCAATAGATTCGTCTTAGTCTTGAGAGTGACACTGTGTAAGTAAATATTGAAAAAAAACGGGTTTTACACCGAGAGTCCTGTTAGAAGTGAAAACTTGAATATTAACGTTGTGCATTATTGACATTTTGGAATGGTTAGGGAATAATTTTGCACGAATTGCTTTAATTATCAAAATAAAAGTACTATCATTAATGTGGTAAAATATAACATTCCTTATTGCGCTGTCGTACACAAACATGACAATTTATGGTCTACTCTCCCTCCGTCTTACGAATATTCGATCAGGTCACGTGTCCTGACGCGAGTTTTAACATTTTTTAACCATCACAAAAAGCACAACGCCGCTAAAGAAGTTTTCACTTCAGAAAAACAAAATTAAAAAGAAATGTACGCAGGGGTTTTGTTTTTTGAATAATTAATTATTTGTTTTATTTGATCTGAGCTCCTGTCGTTGATATGTTGTGCTCATCATTATCAAAATGTGATGGTCGCAATTTTTCAATAGAAAATTGGCATACGTACCCATGGTACATTCGGTGACATTGATGACCCCCTTAGGGGGACAAGTGGCCGTATCAATCTCGCAGTAACACTGGTTGTGGGGGTTGCTTTTGGGATCATCGAAGACATTTAGCGGCATTCGGTATCTCATGAGCTGGATGTTATCAGACATCTGTAAATATTTTAAAAAGCCTATTTTATAGTACCTGGAGATTGAGCTTTGCTTGGTATTTCATTTGGTAAAATTTTCTAAAAATGTATCCTATTAAGATTGATTTTTCGCCCCCGAAATCCTCAGCATATTAAATTTCATGCAAATCGTTGGAGTCTGTCCGACATTCAGACTTTTATATATAAAAATTCCTCGTTTAAAGGTCTTACTATATATATTTTGGACATCTTACACACAACGCCATCTAGTCCCAAGCTAAGCAGAGCTTGTGTTATGTGTACTAAACAACTGATATAAATACATATATACTTTTTTCTGTAAATACATACATTTTATACATAGAAAAGACCCAAACTCCGAAACAAATATTTGCAAATCGTACAAACATTTGGCCCGACCGGGGAGTCGAAACCGAGACCTCAAGCACAGCAGTCACATACGCTATCACTGCGCTACAGAGGCAGTTGGTACAAGTTAACTTGCAATCACGTGGTGACGGATTGATACTATTCGTGTTAGACATTAGTATTTAACCAAATAAACACATTATTGTCAAGAACAGCCTTATACACGTCTACTGTTTTTGCCTATTCATACCATGGGCCTCGTGAGAAGCGAATAAGGAACAAAGTTTGTCCAGAGTTACTTCCGAATTTATAATACAAGTATGGATTTTACCTCAACGTCTTTTTCGAAGGTGAAGGGTAGTCTTCGACACAGGTTGGGGAAGTACACGTAGAGACTCCGGTTTCTGTCGAGCTGCGAAGGCGGGAATATGGATCCGTCAGAGGCTTCTATGCTGAAATTATTTATAACATTGAATTTATATGCTGAAACCGTGAGAGAGCCACGCTTCGGATATGATATGTAATACCACGGCCTCACAGAAAACTGGTGTGATACAGCGCCTGCGCTGTGTTTCACCGAGTGAGTGAGGATACTGGAGGCCCATAATCTAACCCTTCCCATCATCCCACTCCCCATCCCCCAAGATCGGCAACGCACTTGTGACACCTTTGGTGTTACGGGTGTCCATGGGCAGCGGTAATCGCTTACCATCAGGCGATACTTTTGCTCGTTTGCCCCCTAATCCATAAAAAAAGAAGTAAGAAGCAGAAATTCTGACAATTGGCACAGTAAGCACAAATAAAAAAATAAAAATCCGCCTATTCAACATCAGGTTGAAATTAGCAATTAATTGTCATTTATAGATTATATAGGCACGCGTAAAACACTTAATCGAGGAATTATACGCTATAACTGCTTTACACCATTTCGGAAAAGAGCTGATACTCTTACACTGCTGGATCGATATTAAACATACATAGCTAAGAACCACCACAATGAAACTGGCTTGCAAATAAAAAAAACCGCATCGAAATCGGTCCATCCGTTCGAGAACTTTGGAGCCACAGGCAGATACACACACGCACACAGAGAGACATCGATGTCAAAGTCTTTTTGCGTCGAGGGTAAAAATGGAAGAAAATGGTCAGTATTGCCATTAAGAAATAGATTCTTTTATGGCATGGGGGCTAACAAGCAGGCAGGTTGGATTATGATACGCGATTACCGCCGCCCATAGACATCCAAATGGTTTCATCAATAACGAAATTCTGAGATAACTGAGAGACTAATGTTACTTATGAACCCGACTGTAAGTTTACGAAGTGATTACCACAAGAAAGGGGTAGGGGGAAAGCTTCCTTCAATTTTTATTTCACTCTGTTTTTTAGTATTTGTTGTTAAAGCGGCCACAAGAATACATTATTTGTGAAAATTTCAATTGTCTATGAAACGTGAAATGTATCATGAAATACAGCCTAGTGACAGACGGAAGAACAGCGGAGTCCTAGTAATAGGAGTCCCGTTGTACGGAACCCTAAAAATAACTTAAGGTCGTAAAGTGTCGTTTAAAAATATTGCAGAAGACGATGAAGGGTTTCTCTTATGATGAATGTTAAACCACTGATACATTTAAGTTATACGAGAAAAATAAGGTGTTTTACATTGAAAAAATAATTTCTTCTCTTTTAATTATCTTTTATATTTTCATTTTCACCCATTACAATACCAGCATCTGTACATAAATACGTATTTTTTGCATATCGTATAAATTAAACTTCATGAAATTAATGCTCGTCCTGTTCGCTTGACACATCCATTACCCGATAACCTCGTCGACTTTACATTCAATGGTTACATTACTATTCTCGTGTCTTAGAATTAGGCACGATTCTATTATCATATATTTATTATCTAAAAGTCATTGATATCATTCTGAAATAAATGAAATCATTACAATATTTTGTAACGCGGGAATCTTGACGGCTGTCAAGGGTTATCGTCATAGATAATATAAACTCACAGATTTATCATAATGACAACATTGTAAAAAAATTGTACTTATTACTAAATATCTGCTTTTTTTAATGTTGCGTTGTATTTGTAAAGTAAAAAATGGGACAAGTATGTCTCAGCTTACGCTCAGTCAACGGTTTCGTACTTTATTATAAAACACCGCCATAGACAAGTTGACATACTACAAATTTTAAGGCTATGATTAGAATACTTCTTCTTCTTTTGATGAGATGGCAACCAACCGGATCAGCCATTTCTGGCAATGTAAAGTTTTTAACGTCTTCAATTCTAAGTCTTTGAGTACTCAAGTCTTTGTCTTGATGAAATTAATGATAAAAATTATAAAAAATGTGGATGACATGAAACGGGGACCGTCTTTCGAAAAAACAAAAAACGATCTCCGATTAGAAAACTAACAAATGTATGGCAATGACAAATGACGTTTTTTCATCACTAAGTCATGTGGCCACTATAAAATATTAGCTAATAAAACAACCAAATAGAGACGTTAGCGACTGTAGAAAGAGATTTGACGCGCACACTTGCTTATCGGCTAAGTGTCATGTCCCTGTTTTAAACAAAATATATATATCTAAGCATTTTTATGAATATATTTTGCGATGGTCATAAGTATCGCGGCTCGGTCCTTGGAGAGCATATTTAGGTGTCGTTCGTCTGTTCTTGTTTAAATTAACCTTTGATGCATTTTAGCCTTGCAACATTACTCATGTATTTCCCCGTGGCTGTATTAGAGGAACTTAAGTGGTTCATTATCTCCTATCTACTCACAATTTGTCAGTTAGTTAGTTAACCCGTTCTATCAAAAAAAATTTTAAGATTAGTTTTATAAAGGCAACATCCGCATTAGGATTATTTATCTGTGTGTAATTTTACTAACATACATGAAATGGACACAAAGAATAAATTCAGAACAACAATTTGTGCATCATATGTATGAGGCACAGTAAGTGTTGTCCCATGTGGTATTTGAACCCGCCGTACTTGAAGAAGTATAAAGCGGCTTGGTGATAGCTTAAACCGCTAGGTCAACAGTGCAGTCAGTTTATTTGATCGAATTGATATATTTATAATACATACATACTTAATACAATCCTCATTTACATATCTGCAAAATTTCATGAAGAACGCTTCAGTAGATAATCGTGAAGAACAACAAACATAATATGCATTTAAAATTTTAGCTTGGAATTATGGTAGCTGACCAAGTCTGGGAACGGGCCAGGTACTGCAGCCGACTCAGGCGCCAAGATTGCAAAACGATCTCCGTCCTCCATAGGCGCAAGCCTGAGGATGACAGGTGAGGCCACCTATCACCCTAGCGGAAGCAGACCGGAGTGCCCTTTTCTGAATATAATAGGGACGCGAGGGTTCCTACTACCGAGGCTACCTACAAATAGTGGGTGGCCCGAGGTACCTCGGGATTCCAGGGAAATCCTTCCGAGAGTACATCTGGTTCCCCGGCTGCTAGTATCCGAGACGGTGTGCGGTTTTTAGTCGGTTCGAGTCCGACAAACCACCCGTCCGCGACACCAGAGGGGATCGCCGAATAAAAAAAAAGGGAAGCAGAAAAAATAACATTGATAGATACATACAACACCTTCTAATACTATACAAGTATAGCAATGCTATGGTGAGTATTTATATTAATGCCAAAAGAACAATATCCAAACGTACCTGTTACACTCGGGGGTTCCCCAAATCGAGAGATGATCTCGGCCGTCTACCATTTCTATTGTGTTCATCCTTTCTTTCTCTTTTTCTCCCGTGTTTATGGTAAACCGTTCTGACACTGTGCCGTTTTTCTGTAAAAATAGTTAAACTTTTCTTGAGCTTCATACGACATTTATACTAATTTAGGAAGGATACATGTTACTTTTGCCGCGATAACGAAGCCGAAGGAGGCTTTGGTCTACTGAACCACGCTGGCCAAACTGGTTAATATTAGCTAAATAATTCATATCATATCAATTTCAATTTCGCCGTAGTTTGTTCCTTAAGTCGCCTCTTAAAACACAGGATAGGGGTAATGATACGCGGTTACTTGGCGTCATTATGATCACAAGAGTACAAAATGGTCGATATATATCGCAAAGTTAAAAAAATACTTACAGTGACCAGTAAGCCGAAGTTATCGAACTTCAACTGTCCTTTGAAGCTCAAATAAGCCTTAGCTATGTTCATTATGCTGTCTTCGTAACCCCACAGGAATCTGTACACATTGAGAAAGTATAAGACACTTCTAGATACATCATTTAAATCTCTTATTCCTTATTTGCGTCATTAAGTTGGAATTAAATTAGCCTCGATTAGCGCGCGCGTCTTGTCGGGGATAGACAGTGTGTGGTTTTTTGGGTGGTTCAGTGCGACACTGTTGACAATAGGGGGGTCTCCGAAGGGATTTCTACACAGACAAGCAAGTAAAATTATTAAAAAGATAAACCCGACTGCGTTAATATCTGTTATCTTTATTACCGGCGTTAATATCTTTATAAAGTTTTTTTTTGTTTAAAAAATAAAACATGTAAATTATATATTTTATTATTCATAATCACCGTTGATAATTCTTTATTTTGATACCAAACTCGATGTATTTTGAAAACATTTTTTTTGAGATTACTTTTGGCGCCAAAATTACCTTGATTTTGTTCTTTTTTTTATTTTTACTGAGTACATCAAAATTAAAAACACAAATCAAAAAAAATATATGCAGTCGGGTTTAAAAATTTATAGGCGGTCGTTATTTTTTTAAAATAATTTCTTATTACTTCTCATAGTTTTCCACCCATATGAAATAACCGTTTCAATAGGGATCTTTGAAAATAGCCACAACAGTACAGCGGATTTCAGATATCATACATACACTCACACACTCTCTCATACACAGACACACACAAAATTTGAAGAATATTTGAATTTACCTGTGTACAGGAAGCATCACGAACGGGTCTGGATGGTCGATGCCGGACCATTTCCACATCATGGCTTGATAAATAGCCATCCGAGGTAAGTAGTCCATGTTTTGGGCCATAGCTAGTAGACCCTGGAATGCGGAGAAGGTGCCATTAAAAGATAATCTTATTTGATTTATTACAAGAGTGTTAACTTTATCAAACCTGATTGTTTTATATATTTCGGACACCTGCCTCACAACGCTATCTACCTTCAAATTAAGCAGACCGTGTACTATAACGCTTAGATGGAGTGACATAATATTTATGTACTTTTAATTCATACATATTATATATAGAAAACACCCAAACTCTGAAACAAATATTTGTAGGTGGAGTGATGATCTGCGTTAAACGGCTGGGAGGAGCTGGATGCGAGAAGCCGAAAATTGAACCAAGTGGCAAGCAATTGGAGACGCCTATGTCCAGCAGTGGACTACGATAAGCTGATGATGAAATATTTCTAGAACACTTATCGTGAATTGACGTCACAGCGGTCACATATACTACCACTGCGCCACCAACGCAGTCAAAATCTTCCTAACAATACGATTAATTTGTGATTTCAAACGCTAGTAGTTTAAATGTAATTCGAACGGCTAAAAGTTGTGTATAGCACTTCCGAATTTATAACAGAAAGTATCTTTGTTTGTTACGCTTCGGCTTAACCACTGAAGCCATATTGGTGAATTGTAGCAAAGAGATAGATTGGACCTTGGAGAAAGATATAGCCTAATCTTTACCGGTAACCGACATACACGCGTTCGGAGCTACTGCTAAAAGCCAGTAACATAAATGAAAATTACACAGGACAATATCATTAAAAGAGCAAGAAAATTTGAAACAAATCTCTTTATTATCCCGTCTGCCGAGCGTGGTAATGTACATCAAAACCTTTTTAAGCAGAGGCCTAAACCCAGCGGTGGAATATCAAAAGCTGTCAATGACAATACTTACAAGTAAAGGCAAGTTTGGGACCAGGACTTGGTCGAAGTGAGCTCCGTGGCTGTCTTTTGGTAAGTACGTGAAGCGGTTCCGTTCCTGGAATGTCAGCTTATCACCATTGAAGTGGATGTTCACCCTTTCCAGTTGTTGCCTGTAATCATTATAAATTATTAAAGCTTATAGGGGTAGTAGTAAGCTATAGATGGTAGACTACAAAAGAAGATACCAGTGGAAAGAGGTTAATTGTGGTCGAATCGCCTTCGCGTGAACACCTGTTGATTCAGGCTTATAACTAATTATTATTTTACCATTGAAATGACCTGAATATGAGTTTTTCCTCGGAGAGACTGGCATTTGATCTCCACCACCCTGATGGCGAATTGAGTTCGAAGCTTGAACTAGTCGTCAGTATATTCGAGGGCACTGACGCCCGTTAACGATTGTCATTGATGTTCAGGACAATCGGGACCGCAGCTTAACGTGCTCTCCGAGTCACTGATATACCTACTTTCAATTTTAATACACAAATCTTCTTAGAACTTCAAAAGTTGTGATAAAATATAGTGCCAATGACTGCTTATAATAATTGTTTTTTGAAATGAAACATTGTCTTTGCATATCATCGTGATTAATTTAAGTTACTTTACATCCCATTATCTTTCTAATGTTGTAAACATTGTATGATTTAATATCTTACTCAGTTATTTTACATTTCAGAGGTCACTGCGCAGTTGAATGGTAAAAAAGTTTAGTTTACAAAGAGAAAAAGAACAAAAAAAAATCAACATTTAAAAAAAATATTACAAAGTTGTTTACACTAAAAAAATGGCCGACTTTTCGCGCCAGAACACGTGTATTTAGATTTGAATTAAAAAGATTACAAACTATAGGTACTACTGTGTGTCAACAATAACCTATATTATTAGTCTGTTGAACATTTAAAGCTTTCTTTTATGTTACGCCGAAATAGTATAAACACATGTTGAACTTTCTTTACACAAAGGGTTATCGTATTGACATAGTTTTTGCAAATGAAATAAAAGTTGTTAACAATCAACTTTAAGAATAAAAAAGTAAATAAATAAAATTAGGAAACATTTGTGTTTTGACTGATTATGAATATGGAGTGTGACCTCTATTCATCCCGTTCCACTCGACTGACAGAGCAAATTAAGCAAGAGAGAAGGACAATTTAAAAAGAACTCCACTAAACCAGTCTGGCTGTGTGGTATAGTGAGCTGAATCCTCCTGTTCCGTAGTAGACTGTTAAAAGATGGTACATATATCCTTTAAAACCTTAAAAAGCAAAAACATTATTGCGAATAATAAATAATCAAGATAGAAAAATACTTCTTCCTGAATCTAAGCATATTGAAGACGTACCTAATTATTTACAAAAGCAATATTCAAAGTTCAAATAACTATTAAACATATTATGACGGCCGTTAGTCATAATTGCAGGAATCTTAGATTCATTTAAGCGCATAATCGATATATTTCCTTAACGAACGTAAACAGATAACGCTAACATCATTTACATAAATTTTCTTAGTAATTTGTTACGATAAGCTTTATAAGAATAAAACATATCTTGTAATACTAACATATTTTTAATAAACAAAAACATATTTTTTATCTGCGAATCTTAAATAGGGACAATAGAGCAACAAGTTAGGTTATCTGTGACAACAGCAGCCATAGATACATTTATTTATTCATAATTTACGTTTTAGCTTTTAGGGTAGCCCCTAAGCTGCTGAATGCCCAATAAACGCAAACGCAAAAGTAATTTAATTATCTATATATTTTATAACTACGTGACGCCAAAAACTTTGCACTCCTTTTTGCGAAAGTTGTGCTGACGGAGGAGTATCAAATTTGGCACGGTTAAAGTTTATATGGAGTCGGAGTTCCGAAAGCTACAAAAAAGAACAGAAATAAATTATTATTGCCGTTAACTTTGGGAAACAACATTCAGAAAGTTAGGTGTATATTGCAAGGAAAAAGTAAGAAAAAACGGAAAGCAATCAAAATAATGGAATATTGTTAATATTGGATTGGGGATTATAAACAATAGTTCGAGAAATCGAGATATATTCAAATCCCCCATTGGTTTCTCCATCCTGTTGATCCAGGGGATCCAAATGGACGATGTGTTTACAAAAAAATACAAATAAATCCCTGGAAAGCGGATCTTAGTGGACGGATTCGATAGCGCGTTCAATTATAAAGGATTTCATTGTCTTCTTCTTCAATTCGTTGTCGTGATAAAATTAATGAAAGAAAAGTTTGTAAATGATAAGTTAATGTTGATGAAATGAAGTGGAACCCAAGCTCTATATCATATATCTTTTAGGTAAACGGACTGTGTGTACTTGAAGTTTCATTTTCACGGGATCCCGTGAAGATGAAACTTCAAAGGAGTCCCCAGGGTCCAAAAGAGATAACGTCGATGCGCTTCACCATCAAGTCAGTTGACGCGAATTCGAGTTTAGAGTCAGAGTACACTTTATCTATAAGACATATTTTTGCATTGACTTATGACGTCACGGTTCATTTGGCTGTCATGTTCCAGAGCGCTGCTTTGGATCAACAACTATCTTTTCGTAATGTTCTCTTATCAGCTCCTTCAGGCAGTCTTATATTGTTTCAACCTGGACATTTGTGAACTTTTTGCGGGCTACTTATCTGCAGATGACCTCTCTCACAACATCTGTAGCACATGATCTCAGAACCCCCCAGACAAGAAGACTTGACTTCTTTTATTTCCTGTGAAACTTCACGTAGCTGCCGAATCACTTCGACCTCCAGGGCGTATGCCATTGCTCATATATCCATATCTCAGTGAAGTGTGGTGACCAAGCTCCATTAGAACTCTAAACTCCAGGTCCTTGATGCCTATGAATCCCTGCACGTATTTGCTTTTACAATCTTCGTGACGGCCGAAAGGTAAGCTTTCCGTGCATTGGTAAGTTCTTAAATTCCAAAAGCCAATTGCTTTAGGCCTTAGACTCTATCGCGTAGCTCGTCACGGAAAACATGTTCCAGATGGCGATTCCTATATCTCGACTGCAACGCTTCTAACAATTCTTTTGCACGCTGCCTGAACTAGATAGTGCTTCTAGGACTGACAATGCTTGTCCCTAACTGGAACAGTGAGGGCAAATTGTTATCAAAAGTTTTACACAGTCGAGTTACATTTTCTAAATTATCTTGTTAAACCTTTTCGAGTATTAAAAGATTAAGTATTTCATTTTCCTAATACGAGTACCTAATTATTTACGTCGTTCCTTTTTCTCAAATGTCAAATTTCAATTGGCAACAGGCATTTCCCTCCTTTTTTTACGTCAAAGTACATGTGTTTTTGTGGCATAATTAGAACGAGTAGTACACATATCTCAATGTTGGACAAAAATAGTAAGTAATAACAACATCGTGTGTAGATAAAAATTCGGCCTTGTGTCCTGTGAATATATTATTATTTTGTTTGTATATACTAAGGATAAACTTATTATGTAGATGATAGTTTATGCTCGCGGCTCCGTTCGCCTCATGAATTATGATTGTTTCAAATTGATTGCAAATAGTTATAAAGCTTGGGTATAATTTTGTTGTAGGTTAAGTAGTAAGCTGAAAGTTAATTTGCTAATCACTAGCTTGAGTAAAATTAAGGTCATGTGGTTTGGAGGTCTTCATAACGAATATGCCGGAATTAGCCCGGAATTTTCCTATTTCGAGAGCAGAACTCCGTATGTTATGGATCGGTTTGATTCTTCCATATCGCCCCATACCTTATGCCCTATCCGCATACTATCCCCGATGAGGTGACGGCATAAGGGGATTTAAACAAGTGAAAGAAGTGATGAAGACGTGCACCCATTTCTAGTTTCTGATAGTTATTTTCAGTAAGTAAGTAACAGCAGGTTTCAAACGGAATGATTTATTTCATTGAGTTTAACATACAGCATAAACAAAGACATACTATAATGCCATCTATCTAACATACACCGAACTACGGAGTAATTATTCCTGTATCACGAGATAGAAATTCTTGCGCCGATTAGCATATAGACAACTTCCCGTCATCAACCGTAGGGCCGTAACCCGCGTGGCAAGATGACCTCGCCTGGTCGGAGGATCCTCCCTTTGTGTTTTAGGGATGAATTTAATAGATCTTTAAATCGATTAGCTTTTACGAAAATTACAAGGCCATAATGTATGACAACAGTTTATGTAACATACCTATTCTTAGTTTATTCGAGATCTAGGTACAAGATAAGGTGGATAACACATTGGTTATTGCATACACCATTAAGTTGTTATATGGACGCTATAAATTGCTAATAATCTATTTGATCGCTTCACGGGTGGTATATTGTATTTTCGGTAACGCAATAGCTAGTACGTGGGTGTTTTTACTATTGCTATGATGTTTTCAAAGGGTTTTTATTGTAAAATATGGAATATTGAGTAGGGTGGGTCGTCAACAGTCTTCATATTCGACTAGCTGGATAGAAGCTTTTCATATTAAAGGAACTTCTTGCCTGCTACACCACATTAGGCAAACGGTTTGGTGAAGGTTTTGTAGTCAGTTTTCCTTTTCGTTGCATTGCTGTTGTCCTGGTTAGCTTTCTTCCTCAGGTAGCTCTTATGACAGATACGTCTGATTCTTAATTCGTCATAAAAAGGTCTACCTATAATACTAGCTGAAGAAAACCTGAAGATTCAAAAGTTGCAAAAACTGCTGAAGAGGAAAGACGCATTGAGAAGTCTTTTAAAACTTCTCCTTTGCATTCGTCCTTATCTGGGTGCAATATATCAAAATATAAGTTGGTTTATCAGCAATCTAGTTACAATAGCACAGTCTTTATAAGTAGAACGGAAAGTACAGGCCACTTTGGACGTTATTTCTATAACAGCCGGGAAAATCTGGTCCGAAGGGCGGGGGGAGGGCGTTTATTGTCTTCTATTTATATCTTTTTGACCACTTGACTTAGCATTGAGATGACAACGTTTCCATTTGATAGTTTTCTAACCTCATTTTTGTTTGAAGAATATCAACTTAAATTGGTAGGCCACTTTGAACGCGACTTTTCGAACAACCGGGAGGAGTCTAGCCTGGCTCCGACATGATTTAAACATGACTTCTTTAGTTCTTTTCTTTAGCGATCGCGTCTATGAGAATTGCGTTGCTGCCTCTCCTTACAAACGAGGTTTTGGCCTATCATACAACGACGGGTAGGTACAGGATTTGTTTTCTTTTTTTAAGTTTCCATTCTCTTCGCAATAGTGCGTTTTTGCTCCCATTGTCGGCTCTTATGAATGCGGGCGAGAGGGATGAATAGGTTTGATGACAGTCTTTCACTGTTAATTTTTAATCTATCACAAGCATAGTCTTAGTCGATTGAAGATTTTATTACAAAAGTTTTGTTCATTTACGTATTTTAGATGTATTTACTTTATGGAAAAGTATGAAACAGATAAGAAAGAGATAAGGAAAATATATTTTTATGCCATGTTGTTATGAACTATGAACTGATCATTTATATACAAATGTGTAGTTATAAAAATGATTTGTTCATAAGACATACTATAGCTATCTGCGACCAGTGATATCACCCGCGGGTTGTGTTGATTTTATATCGCAAATAATATTTTTTTCGGACATAAAAATATTGTTCATTATTTCATTAATTTTGTTCTAAAGCCACGCTTCGGCATAAATGGCTTCGGATTGATAATACGGACTTAAAGAAAACTGCTGTGAAACGGCGCTTGCCCAGTGTTTCACCGAGTGAGTGAGGATACCGGAGGCGCATTTTTTTTTACGTTTGGAAACCTCGGGCCTTACCCCACCGGGGTTTGCGGCGGGTCGGAATCGAACCGACTAAAACCACACGGTGTGCCACTCTGCGCCTGAGACGGGAGGGATCCGGGAACCGCTTTCTTACGCCATCCGGGGGAGGCGCATACCCCCCAACCCTCGCCTAGTAACCATTCCATCTCCCAAAGGCCGGCAACGTACTTATGACGCCTCTGATGTTGCGGGTCTCAATGGGCGGCGGTAATCGCTTACCATCAGGCGATACTTCTGCTCGTTTGCACCCTATTCCATAAAAAAGGATAAACCATAAAGGATTCCTAAAATGAAAGTGTTGTAAGTTACTCTTTAAATAAATATATATAATAAATATTAAAAAAATTCAAACTACAGATTTACATTTTATTAATTTGTATAATTTTAGATGTCCCAGCAATTCAATGGGCCGCCACAGTGTGGGTCACCATGCTTGTACTGCATTCGCAATGAGTTTGGTGGCCGCCACTCCTGGATTCTGCTTATGTTTTCCATCAGGAAGAGAAGAATAACTTTGAGCCTCACAGCAAAAAAGTGCTTCAACATTTCAATAAAGTTGTAAAACTATAATTCTTACATTCGCTGCAGCGTAAAAATATCTACAAAACTTCATTAGCCTGAGTATTTCCAAGAATTATTGATATTATTCATGTTATCAATAAACAAAACGTTATCGCGTACAAACTACTAGTTCATAGTATTTTTACTCGACTAAGCCGTCTAAAGAAGGGTAATAGTTTTATGTTGTATTAGTATTATGTTCTTTCGTAGCGCCTAAACTATTGAACCGATTTTAATGAATGAGGTGTCAACAGATGCGTAAAAATGAGTATATATTTTATGCTAGTTTATGGCCGCGGCTCCGCCCGCGTGTATATAGTTTATCGCGGCAAATAGTAGCCTATGTGTTATTGTGATGTATCAGCTATATTACTGTAAAGTTTCATCCAAATCCATTGAGTAGTTTTTACGTGAAAAAGTAACAAACATCCGTCCATACAAACTTTCACGTTTATAATATTAATTGGATTTTTTAAAAGTTTTCATATGTAGTCCGTTATAGTTTTGTAAACATTTTACATATTTCTTTAGCATAGTAATAAAAAGACTTGGAAAGGCCCATGCCTGGGTTGTGGACGTCTTTCAGCTGAGCTGATGATGAACTCGATTATGAAGCGGTTCAGTTTGTTTGTTAGTTCGTTCGTTCGTTTGATTGAACGTGCTAATCTGAGGAAAAAATCACCCGATTTAAAAAATCCTTTCAGTGTTAGATAGCCCGTTGATGCCTTAAACTTCTTTTATAGTAAACCAGATATGTTCACGCGTGTGCTATATTTAAGCCAAGGGTGTCGGCAGAGACAGATTACAGCGAAAACTAAACTAACCCAAGTAAACTACACAAATAGTATTGCCATCCATGGGCGGCGGTAATCGCTTGCCATCAGGCAGACAAAAAAATAGAATAGTTATAGAATAGTTGCGCCAAGACAAGGATAACTTGACACAAACCATTTATCTACTCGTGGTCAGCGTGCGCAGGCGCAACTAGGTATTATTTCCGGGTTTTGAGGGGTTCAATTTAACAAAATGAATATGTTCCTTTAACCGTTACTTTGTTAAAAAGCATTTCGAAAGGGGGATGGGTGTTTAAACCCCAAAATCCCTTTTCTAGCTATGCTCTATAACTATGTACAGGCCAAAATCTTTGTATAACAAAGGAAAATGATGTCCAGTAGTAGTCGGCAAAAGATATTTTAATGATAGATTATTGATGATAAATATAATTCTACTCACGCATATACATAAGGCCCCACTTCTTCTACATGCAGCTTCTTCTCTTCTCCCCTTTTGACCTTCTCCCAGTTGGTATAATTGAAGAGGTGGACCTTCATGAGAGGTTGGACGTTCGGTCGTCTCCAGATCGTGTACGCTAATGTATTGTTTCTGATCACCATACTCTATGGGCGAGGAAAAGATAATTAGATATAGCCTGATGTTAAAACGAAACTTGATCTCTATGATAGATCGATTAAGAGTTTTTTACGTGCAGAAATCTTGAGAAAAACAAAATAAGCATCATTTGTAGAGCGGCTCAGGAATATAATATATTGACTTCATTGCGCTAAATATTCTTTTTAACCCTCAAACGCAAAAAGAAGGCTGTTTTAGTTTGACGTCGATATCTGTGTGTTTATCTGTCTGTAGCATCGTAGCTCTCAAACCGAAGGACCGATTTCAAAGCCAGTTTCCTGGTGGTGGTTCTCAGCTATGTTTGGTTAATATCGGTTTAGAAGTGCAAGTGTCAAATCTTTTCCAAAATTATATGAGGCATTTTTGGCGTATGATTACCCAATAAAGTACTTTCGTAGAGGTTTTTTAAATTATTAATTTTAGCTTGTTACAGTCTAAATTAAGGACGATGTCGATTTTTTTAATTTAATACTAAATAATGATAATATAACTCTTTTAATAGTTTACAAATATTGCAGTACATGTATAGAATAGTTGCTACATTGTAAAATAACTAAAATGTTATGTTATATACTGTGTGAAGTAGAGATAGTTCCTAACCCCCAATAAACTAGAATAATTTATATAGATACTAGTTTTCACGCGCGGCTCCGCCCGTTTGTTTGTCGGTTATCCCAGTAAAGAGTAGTCTGTGTCCTTCCTCAAGAATCAAGGTATCTCCATGACATATTTCATTGACATCAGTGCAGCGGTTTAGCCGTGAAAGCAACACAGACAGCTACTTTCGCATTTATAAGTATGGATTACAATTTAAATATATTTCTATTGTATCATCATCATCAGTCTATCCGTAGTCCACCGCTGGACATAGGCCTCTCTAATTTCACGCAAGTATTGTATTGGTATTGTATTTCAGTATTGTATTCGTATTGAAAAACGCTACAAACGAAAAGAAAAGAAGAAAACAAAAAAATATTAAAAGGCACAAGCATACAGTCACAGAATAATTAATTTATGGAAGATACGAACTAAGGATTACGCGTGTGTTTGTGTTTGTGTGCGTATGTGTGTGTACCTGGATGTGTGTGTGTGGTACGTAATCTCAACTATGTATATCCCTTAAGTTAGATTTGAAGATAATGCTCTTTGGTAATTAAAAAACTATATACTCACAGATAAAATGGCGTTGTTGATGGTGTTTGTAAAACAAAAACAGATTGTCCCGATCACACTTAGCACGAATGTGACTGATAACAGTAGTATCACTGAAACGAAGAGAAAAAAAATAATTAAATATACCGAAAAATGTAAAAGGTATAGAGACCGGCACGTAACTTGGCCAGATTCGTTAGATGCGCAGAAGTCGGTTTTAGGTCCCTTTGGTTAAAGAGGGTCGCGGGGATTGCGGTCCGGATGGCGTAAGAAATCGATTCCCGGATCCCTCTCGTCTCAGTTGCAGAGTGGCACACCGTGTGGTTTTAGTTGGTTCGATGCCGACACACTGCCCCGCCGCAAACCCCGGTGGAAGGAGGCCCGAGGGGTTTCCACACGTAAAGAAAAGAAAATAAAAGGGCGCGGGAATTGTAATAATAAATAATAATAAATATTTCGGACATCTAACACACAACGTCATCTAGTCCCAAACTAAGCAGAGCTTGTATTATCGGCAATACACAACTGATATGAACACATAAATACTTTTTTATTTTTTGTAAATACATACATATTATACATAGAAAACACCCAAACTCCGATACAAATATTAGCAGATCATGCAACGATTTGGTACGACTCAGGATTCGAACCTGAGACCTCATGAACAGCAGTCGCGTACGCTACCACTGCGCCACCGAGGCAGTCGATTGTAGTGGCACCGTTCCGAGCAAGCGATTGGAACAGCAGTCGGCTACATTTCTATTTTGTTTGTTTTGATTTGTTACACTAAGTGTACTATGCGCGTCTTTTACCCCCACTACGCCGAAATCTGGCCAAATTACGTACCGGTATCTATTTTGAAAAAGATCTCATCCGTTATATAAGTACTGGCTTTTACCCTGCGCCTCATTTGTATCAGTTATCGCGGTAAAAAGTAGCTATATCCTTCTTCAATAATCAAAGTATTTCCATGCCAAATTAAAAAGAGTTTTATGGTATAGGAGGCAAACGAACAGACGTATCGCCTGATGGTAAGCCGCCGCCCATGGACATCCGCAACACCAGAGGCGTCACAAGTGCGTTACCGGCCCTTTAAGAAGGAGTACTCTCTTTTCTTGAAGCTTTGAAGGTCGTATTGGTTCGGGAATACCGCAGGCGACAATTCATTCCACAGTTTTTTTGTGCGATGCAGAAAGTTCCTTGTAAAGCGCACAATTGTGGACTGCCAACCGTCAAGACGATGTAACATTATAGCCGTGAACGCGTGACATACAGACCGACAGAGGTACTTTAAAATTTATATTATTAGTATGAATATTTGAAACAAGTTTAGAAACTATTCCTTAGATAAGTAAAAAGGCTTCTTAGTGCAAAGGTTTTGCTTTTTACCTGACTATAGCGAAGCCAAAAGGGAAGGTAATATTTTTCATAGTCTATGTTTGTATATTCCACTGTAGCGTCTAAACTTCTGAACCGATTTTAATAAAACTTGCATTTTTGTAATGTATAAATTACGCCACACCCACTCGAGGATATTTTTGAACTTCCGTTTTTTTATTTCAATGTATGCACCCAATATCTTTTAATATGCTGAACAGTTTTTCATCAAATGTTTCGTCTACGTTTGGGGGCTGATTTGTTTAAAGAGATTACAGGTGAAATTGAAAACGAAAATATAGCTTGACCTGTTGTTATCTTTGGATAATAAAAAAGGTAATTAAATTTTATGTTTTGAAAACAAAATCATGCGATTTCTGTTATCTACAAAATAATATTGAAGGTTAACTGAACGTGTGTATAACATCACGTCAACGTCCCTCAACAACTCACTGTTGGACACAAACCTCTTAGAAAGGAGAAAGGTTTTGGCCTACAATGGTAATGACTGTTGTCATCACTACTATACTATACTATACTTTACTTACAGGCTTACAGTCAATTTTTTGATATCTCACACCTCAGCTGTCACAGAGTTTAGTTCAGTACCAACTAAAAGTTGTTGGACAACATTTAGTGAATTTTAGTTTAGTGATGACAACAAAACGAAATCAGAAACGAGGTGATCCGACAAAGAACCAGGGTCATCGACACAGCCCACAGGATTAGCAAGCTGAAGTGGCAGTGGGCTGGCCACATTTGCCGAAGAACCACTAACCGTTAGTGTAAACGGGTTCTTGAGTGGAGACTGCGTCTCGTCAAACGTAGTTTTGGACACCCATTGATGAACAGAGGCGGTGATTCCCCGTATCATTAATCCATCACACTCTTATGTATTACTAAGGTAGATCTTTACAAATAAATAAAATTGAAGTGTCTGTTTGTAACTTCAAATTAACAGTTATTCACTAAATGCAAATAAAAGTTTATACGGTATATTTGTCTATATTTCGGTTTATTCCGGTTTATCTCTATAATAGCTGGACCAATTTTGACGGGGCTTTCACTGATAGGTATCTGATGATATAAGAACTAACTTAGGCTATATTTTCTTTGTAGACACTTGTTTATTGGGTTTATAAATTAATGCACTTTGTATTAATCATAATGGACGAACTTATATATTTCTTGATGTTTATTAATATTATTGTTTAAACAATATAATAAGAAAGCTGTTTGTGATAAATAAAAAACAATTAATTAAATATAATCAATGTTTCATAAGACTGAGTCATTAAGTCAAAATATTATTACAGATATTGTTTATCAATACCAATATACCTCTTTGACTGCCTCAGTCATTATATCTGCAGCTACAGAGGCAGTTCAGCATGGTGACACACAGTCGCAGCCTATTGAGATGTTTCAGCATCATCAAGCCTCCGAACTCACCAACGAAACACGACATCACAATGCTGTCAATTTAGGTCTTCCATGAGAGGGTAACACCAGCCCGTTCGTGCTGAAATCAGCGTTTTTTTTTGTATAAAATACAGGGCAAACGAGCAGACGTATCGCCTGATGGTAAGAGATTACCGCTGCCCATGTACGCTTGCAACACCAGAGGCGTCACTAGTGTTTTGCCGGCCTTGAGGGATGGAGAAGGGGATGAGGGGAAGGGTTGGATTACGGGCCTCCGGTATCCTTACTCACTCGGTGAAACAGCAGGTGCTGTTTCACCGAGCCCGTGGTATCAATTCGGTCGAGCCGGCCCATGCATGCCGTAGCGTTGCTTTACTACCTCGATATTAAGTAAGTTGTATGATTATATATTAATGCCATGACCTACATCAATACGTGTAATTATTCGCAATTATCTTAATAACTCAGTGTTTATGAAGAATCATGGTGAATATGATTTTTTCCGGATGAGCATGACAGTTTAACGTGATCTAACACAACAGACATTTCTAGAATGTAATGCATCTGCATAAATGACATATTAAAATCCTTAAATATAGGTTGACTCTGTGGCAATGACTGCGATAGGAACTGTGATCTCAATAGTGTCATTTTAGGACTTATGTAGTACGTTTTAGGTTTCAATTTTATCTACACAAAATAAATGAGGAAGGTGACTGATTGACTAAGATACCCATAGATGAAAGCACAGCCCAAACCGCTGAACCTAGAATTATACAAACAGACTGCCTCTGTGGCGCAGTGGAAGCGAATGCGACTGCTGTGCATGAGGTCTCGGGTTCGATTCCTGAGTCGGACCAATTGTTTGTATGATCTGCAAATATTTGTTTCGGAGTTTGAGTGTATTCTATGTATAATATATTTAAAAAAAAATAGTATATAAGTATTAATATCAGTTGTCTAGTAACCCATAGTACAAGCTGTGCTTGGTTTGGGACTAGATTGCGTTGTGTATTAAAATGTCTGAACATATTTATTATTATTATTATATTTATTATTATCATTATACATAAATAAATAAATACATATTTTCAACATTTCAAAAAATCATCCCGGGAATCGAACCTGAGACGTCAAGAACAGCAGTCGCATACTCTACCGCGCCACCAAGGCAATCATAATTGTAGTCGCATTGTTGATTTAGGAACATACTGTACTGTATTTAGAAACATTTTGATAATCATATAAATAAGGCGCTCATAGCCCAGTTGCACTCGGTGATTAGAAACAATCAGCGAGGGCAAGCAACGACGGCGCGGTCAGTACCTGGATGGGTGACCGGTGGTGGCATGTTACCATGAGCGTCTCCGTGATTCGGAGGTCACGTTAAGCAGTCGGTCCCGGTTGTTATCATAGGATAACAGTCGTGAAGCTTAGTTGGAGGCCTTCGGGCGGCTTAAAAACATCCAACGGTAAGATTACGTAGCCACAACGTTGTCTTGCCAGTCCCCAACCCGCACTTGGCCAGCGTGGGGTCGTATGGCCTTAACCCTCTCCTGAGAGGAGACCCGAGCCCAGCTGTGGGACATTATGGGTTGTTGATGATAAATATGTTTATCTGGTGACCATAGAATAGTCACTACATAGTTTGGGATCAGGCAGTTGTGTGTTGAATAATTGCGTTTATCTCAAATAATGTTTAATTTGACTAAAATGTATTATCTAACAATAGACACAGGATGCACGATATCAACACATTTTGCATTCGTACATAAAATTATTATAGAATATTTAATATAACAAACACGAAACATACTCTGTCTGTTTGTTTCGGTTTCACCTCTAAATTAAAGCACCAATTTCAATGGAATTTCGCACGGTGATTATTTGATTACCGATATCCGACTTGATATTTGAGGTTTGAGACTGGAGATATATAATAGATCGCCTCTGCATTCTACAAAATTCTATGATCTTTCTTTTACGGTTGAAGCTGTACGCTTGTGGAATGCATTGCCAACAAACATTAGGAAAGTGCAAACAGTAAATAGTTTTAAGAAAATGCTTTAGGAATTTTATACGTCATAAACGAGTCAGTCACTAATATGTATACACAATATAATATTAGTTTATTTGAGTACTTATAGTTATTAGTATGTATGTATGTATGAGTATATATAGATTATATTCATTAGAAACTTTCCCTAAAGCCTTTCTGATACTTTTGGATCCTTCCTAAGATTGCCTGGAAGAGATTGCTTTCGGCAATAAAGCAGCCCTTTGTACATTATATATTTGTCATTGTCTGTACTTTCTTTCATATCTGTATTACGGTGTACAGATAAAGAGTTTTCTATCTATCTATCTATCCGACATATACGCGCACGGAGGCGTTGGCTAAAGCTAGTTGAAACATTATTAGGGCAGTTTGCACAACGTTTGATTTAAATAGCTACTAAACAAAATTATTTCAATACGTTTGAACGCATCAACATCTCTAACTGAAACGAATTTAGCACCCTCTTGCACAACCACGACAGAAGGCATTTTTAGTAGTGTTTACAGGGTCGGTAAAGTAGTATCTAAGTATCTTTAGCTGTGAAAAAACATTGAACTTTTACCTTTGCAACTGTGCAAAAAACAATCTTCTAAGCCAACACAATCAAAATTGCGTGGAATGTTAGAAAATTTAATGTTAAAGTCTGTAAGTAATATGGCGGTACTAAGTTCGCCGAGTCAGCTAGTATTAAATAAAAAGTTCAAATTAAGGGAGGGAAAGTCAAACAAACAAAACACGTACTATTTGTCGAAACGAAATGACATCGATAGTCACTTCATTGAAATTTTCGGATCGAAATTCAAACTGTGTTAGTAGTGTTTGTGAGAAAAATCTTCTTCCATGATTTTTGTAGCAATTGAAACTGGTAATAAGTGGATGGAGAGATGGAGTAAGTTTTTTTCTTGAAGGTTCGAATTTCGCATTGGTCTGGGAATGCCGCAGTTAACAGTTCATTCCACAATTTTTTTGTGTAAGGCAGAAAGTTTCTAAAAAGTGCATGGTCGTAAACTGCCAACCATCTCTATGTTCTGCATAGTTGGCTCCTAATCGGTTCTTACGATACACATTGGATGAATAGGGATCCATCATAACATGGATACTAGATACATACATATAATAACAAATACAAACGACTGCACCGATGGCGTAGTGGCTTAAGCGGTCGCCACGCCGTTTTCCACTGCATTTAGTGTTGTGGATTCAAACCCCACATGGGACAACACTTTGTGTGATCCACAAACTCTTGTCTGATTCTGGGTGTTCTTTGTATCTCACGTGTCATGTTTGTAAAGTCCTTCACAATAAAGTATATATATATTCCTAATGTGGGACTTTGAGCTGAATTGGTATCAAACCACTAGCACACAAGTCATCATATTTTGCTTGTCAATTTGAATAGAAATATCATCATTAATGATTATTTTGTTAATTGTGTTAATTAGTATAAGTAACGCAATACTCGTGTGCCATATATCTGTGTTAAGGGTCGCGGGTTGGATTTCCACATGCGATAATAGAGTATTTCTATTGACCTATAATATTATTATACTTCCGAGATTATTGTTAGCGCGTTTGTGTAGCATCATTGTTTGTATTATAGTATTGTTAGTGTCCTAAGTATTATCAATGCAGTGTAATGGAAGAATGTTTGTTATGCAATAATATCAGAATGGCTGAATAGGCATGGATGAAATTTAATAACTTATTTAATACCTTTAAACGAGCATTTCTTGTATATTTGTATATTTAATTTGAATCTCGGAAACGGCTCCAACGTTTTTCATGAAATTTAGTATGCTGGGGTTGCGGGGGCGATAAATTGATCTAGCTAGGATTAATTTTTAGAAAGCAAAATTCATTTGTTATATAATTCTTATGTAAACTGCATTTTCTACTGCACAATAAAGATGATTCTATTCTGTTACACTCTCTTCCATTCTATTCCACTGTACTCCATTCTATTTCACTCTGTTTCACTCTATTCCACTCTATATATACTATACTATGGAATGAAATATAATGGAATATTCTATTCCCTTATATTCCATTCTATTCTTATCTATTTTATTGAATCACTGCGGACTAAAACAGAAACTATAGCTAATGTGGGAATACGTTGGTTATCTGTTGAATGGAAATCGACGCCATCGTGTTCAGATTCAATTATGTGTATAAATTGTTTACTAAGCAAAATAAATCACAGTTATTTATTCATTGTTAATAAATACACATATATTATATTACAATGTGTCGTCAAGATTTATGATATGACTAGCTGAGCTCCGCGGTGTTACCTGCAGTGGTTGTTTTTTGTAGTCAAAACAAAAAGTACCTTAATTTAATCCCTATATCAACTATCTGCCAATTTAATCCGTCTTACCATCAAAATCAGTTTTTTTTTATAAATAGGCAACTCCCTTGTTAGGAATATACACCCTGTCACACGGGGGACATTACAAACATACATGTATGGACACAAAGTACACCCAGACTTAGACCAACAATTTATGGATCACATAAAGTGTTGTCCCATGTATGATTTGAACCCACAACATTTGGCGCAGTAGATAGCAGTGTGGCGATCACTTAAACCACTGGGCCAACCGTGCCGTTGATCCAGCCGTTTACGTGATTAGCCGGAACAAAGAGACAAAAGCTTTGAACTTATTTTTTTTTTGTAGTTATCGTATATAATTTCATAAGCATTTAGTAAAAAGCTGTTAAATTGAAATTACAAATGGAAACTACAATTTATTTATTTTTGTGTAGATATATATATGTTGAAGATATATACATTTCAAGATTTTTACATGTCATAGGTATTATTTCAATTAATTCATAAATAAAAAAAATGTTTTATTCTGATTTAACTGAGTATTTTAATTATAAGCGTGATTAGATAATTTGTGTTTATATTATCTGTACATTTATGTTTTACCAATGTATAACGAACTGATTTAGTTTCATATAAAATATTTAATTAAGATTACAATTTAATAATTGTTAACATTTGTATTTGTAGATTAAATCAATATGTAACATCTGATATTGATAGTTACACTGACAAATAAAAATCAAATATATGTTGTGTGTGATGAGCAAGGCCATCAGCTGTTCTAATTATTTATTCAAACACAAAATCATTTATTCAATTAAGATGCTAAGTGACATTTATTATATTTTATCTTATTGTTATTTTTTCTTTTTTTTATTAATGTTTTTTTGATGTCGACCGAGCATTTGTGTAATCAAAATGCTAATCGTTACAGGCACCCACAGGACACACTGGATACAACAATTACTGTATTTTTCATTTTGCAATAAATTATTTCTGTTTTTTATTTTTTTCTTTATGAACGTTAAATTGAAGCTACAGATAAGAATCATAGATCGACACAAACAAACGCCAGATGTACTGTATTGCCAAGGTGAATTAGGTGAAAACACCTAAATCCACTGCCTGTCTGTGTCGATCTATAACTTCCAGTTTCCAATGCGTGGAGCCTTATGAGAAGAACACTGGCAAAGAAACTAATGGCCAGCATTTTTAAAAGACAGATAATCAAGTACAATAGATAAATTGAAAGATAAACAGTATGCATCATTTTGTTAAAATGCTCCAAAAACTAACGTACTACAAAAAACACACTCAGAAATACCATTGAAGGTTTGAATTACCATTAATGTTTTACTTTACTGAGTAAACACTAACATTCACTTAAATACTTACTTAAACCTTATTACACGAGGTACTCTAATGAAAAGCCCACTGCTGGGCTCGGCTCTCTTCTCAGAAGAGGGTTAAGGCCACACGTCCCCACGTTGGCTGAGTGCGGGTTGGGGACTGGCAACACAACGTTGTAGCTACGTAATCTTAGCGTTGGGTGTTTTCAAGCCGCCCAAAGGCCTCCAACTAAGCTTCACGACTGTTATTCTATGATAATAACCGGCACTGACTGCTTCACGGAGACGCTCATGGTATTATTTCATCAGCGGTCACCCATCCGAGTTCTAACCGCGTCGTTGTTTACCCTCGATGATTGTTTTTTATCATCGAGTGCAACTGGGCTATGAGTGCATCACTGAGCTCAACACAACATTTACATAAGACTACATAAATTGTCATAAAACTGGAAAATCGGAAACTTTACGCAAAAAAAAATCAAAAGCATTAAATTAAAAAAATAAGAAATAAATTAATTCTATTATTAATTTAGAGGCGCTCAGAGCCCAGTTGCACTCGGTGATTAGAAACAATCACCGAGGGTAAGCAACGATGGCGCGGTCAGTACCTGGATGGGTGACCGCTAGTGGCATGTTACCATGAGCGTCTCCGTGATTCGGAGGTCACGTTAAGCAGTCGGTCCCGATTGTTATCATACAATAACAGTCGTGAAGCTTAGTTGGAGGCCTTCGGGCGGCTTAAAAACATCCAACGGCAAGATTTACGTAGCCACAACGTATTCTTGCCAGTCCCCAACCCGCACTTGGCTAGCGTGGGGATGTATGGCCTTAACCCTCTCCTGAGAGGAGACCCGAGCCCAGCTGTGGGACATTATGGGTTGTTGATGATAAATATGTTTATCTGGTGACCATAGAATAGTCACTACATAGTTTGGGATCAGGCAGTTGTGTGTTGAATAATTGCGTTTATCTCAAATAATGTTTAATTTGACTAAAATGTATTATCTAACAATAGACACAGGATGCACGATATCAACACATTTTGCATTCGTACATAAAATTATTATAGAATATTTAATATAACAAACACGAAACATACTCTGTCTGTTTGTTTCGGTTTCACCTCTAAATTAAAGCACCAATTTCAATGGAATTTCGCACGGTGATTATTTGATTACCGATATCCGACTTGATATTTGAGGTTTGAGACTGGAGATATATAATAGATCGCCTCTGCATTCTACAAAATTCTATGATCTTTCTTTTACGGACATTATGGGTTGTTGTTATGTTTTTTTTTTAATTAATTTATCATATAAACGATTGACCACAGCAGACTAGCTCTTCTAACAGATCAACGGAACCAACGTTTTTAAAGTCGGTTAAAAGTAAGAAAAAGTTATCGAAGTGATTTAGCTATTGGGTTAATAGTAAATTAATGTTTTTATTTAGTTTTCTTAATGATACAACAACGCGAAATATTATATATTGTTTAAGCACACAAAGATTTTTTTTAATAATATAAGTGTTTTTACAAATGTAGTATGTATTCGAAAATAACTCATTCTCTCTGTGTTGTTTTCACAGTTAAACTGCTGTATTGATTACAATGGAATATAGCATGACTGTACTTTGCTTCTTGAGGGAGGACATAAGATACTATTTACCGCGATATCCGACATTCACGTAAGCCCAGTCGCAGGCAACAGCTAGTTTAATAACACAGCTTTTTCGATCTCAATACAAAAATCATATCGCTACACAATTTTTGCTAACATTATGTAATAAAATAAAAAGTTTTACCTAAAAACTTTTAATATATATCTATACACAAAAGAGGAAGGTGACTGATGGACTAAGATACCCAGAGATCAACGCACAGCCCAAACCGCTGTACCTAGAATCCTGACATTTTGCATGTAGGTTCGTTATTATAACGTAAGTTAGCACTAAGAAAGGAATTTTGGAAATGCCACCCTTAATGGGGATAGGGGATGAAAATATCTACTTCTGCGCGTGCGAAACCGTCAGGACAAGTAATTTTTTATCTTATATTTTTATCTATTTATAAATTTATAAATATATAAATATATATAGTTATTATATATTAATATAGTAAATATATATAAAATAGATTATTTATAGTTACATATGTAAAGTAACTACTAGGAGTTTAATATATCGGAGAAATCACGCAACGCTATCTATTTTAATACCAAACTAATTGGAGCTTGTATTATAGGTACTAGGCAACTGATATAAGTACACCTAAACTTTTATTGCAAACACATACATATTATACATAGCAAATACCCAAACGTTTTGTCCAACCCGGGAACCTTACCTCGAACCTCAAGCACAGTGTCGCAAACGCTACCTCTGCGCCACTGAGGCAGTCAAAATATCTCAGTGTGACTAATATGTGACTAATACCGTCCACTGTAACTCATATACACCAAGATCAACAGCAATGACCAACGAGCACACCGAGTTACAAAACTTAAAAATAAAACTGCCTTAGAACCCGCAATGAAATTAATCAGAAGAAAAATGGAGTGGGTAATAGAATGTCTTAAAATAGGTAAATATTAAAGGTACTTACAACAATAATAGTTCTTTTCAGGCTGCTTTCCCCAACATAAAGCGCTCCACTGGTTTTTAACCCCACCACAATTGAAAGGTCCTCTACCACAACCCGCACACGCTAACACCGTATCCTCCCTAATTAAAATCTTTCCCACCCCATTAGGGGGTGTTATAATCACAATTTTTTCATCACCATTCTCTTTAGGCAGCATCAGGGCTGTCGAAATCGTTTTATCTAAATTCTGGTGTTCCATTATGAAAGAGAAAAAAATTATCGCATTATTTTTATATAGCGCGACGCGTGCTATTCTGTTGAACACTCGATTCCAACTGATGGTTCGTAGGTCACGACTGTATGAGAGTTATCATTTTGTGTTATTATTTGTACTAAATAGGTTATCATGTAAAGTTTTCGGTTAAGATTTTTATTGTAGCGTTCACCCCTACTGAATCTGACTTTAAACTGATCTAGTTGAAGCGAGACGGAGAATGAATGTAGGCGCTGTCTACGTGATTAAGTTTGATGTTCTGCTAATAAGTGATATGTGAGTCTTGAGGTTATATTACTTTTATATGTTTACAATAAGTTGGTAAAGTTTCCTTTAAAATGAGGTCTGAGAATTGATGTGTTAACAAATGTAAAAATTAAGTTTTGCAGACGGCTGTCGGTTTTCGCGGCCTTCTTTTTTTTTAACGTGTGGAAACCCCTCGGGCCTTCACCCCACCGGGGTTTGCGGCGGGGCGGTGTGTCGGAATCGAACCACACGGTGTGCCACTCTGCGCCTGAGACGGGAGGGATCCGGGAACCGCTTTCTTATGCCATCCGGACCCCTCCCAGCGGCTATCGCGGCCAAGAGAAACCTATGTATTTCCTTAAGAGTCAAATTATCGCTATGTTTATTTTTCATTTAAATCGGTATAGTAATTTACCCGTGCAAGCGTAACAGAAAGAGTTACTTTAGAATTTAATATTAGTGCGAATATCATGTTGTTTACATATGTTGATGTGCGTGAAAAGATTTTTGTAAAAATTTTTGATAACCTAAAACTTTACACACTTATAAACAGCTTCATCACTTACTGATAAAGTCGCTGATTGACTAATTTTAACTTATCTGTCACCTAACAACAGTTTTTTTTTAATTTGTTCAGACATTTAAACACACAACGCCATCTAGTCGTAAAATAAGCAGAGCTTGTACTATGGGTACTAGACAACTGATATTAATACTCATACAGTTTTTTTTTTAAATACGCACACATTATACATAGAAAACACCAAAAATCTGCAACAAATATTTGCAGATCAGCCAAACATTTGGTCCGACTCAGGAGTAGAACCCGAGACCATTAGCACAGCAGTCGCATTCGCTACCACTGCTCCCCAGAGACAGTCTAGTCATTCTTAGATAGAGACATAAATATATATCAGATATACAATCAAATACATTTACCAGCAACTTTTATCTGTTAAAAAATTGTAACTGGATGACGGAGCTTTGCTTGGTATTTTTTTTTGGTATTTTTTTAAAAATGAATACTATATACGTCGATTTAACCCCCTTAAAAGCCCCTGCAAACTAAATTTCATGAAAATCGTAGGAGCCATTTCCGAAATTCCGATTATATATACAAGAATTGCTCATTTATATATAGTATTAGATTACATAGCACATAGCTATCTGTCAGTTAATCAGGAGCTGGTGAAACGTTTCCTAACTATTGCTTGTTTCTTCAGCCCTAAGATGATTTCATATTTCAAGTCTCTGACTGTGAAAGTGATAGTACATTCTTTGTCCCCTTTATTACCCGACTGCGAAAGTAGGAGGGTTATGTTTTTCGAATGAATATATGTATGAATGTGTGTAGGTATATTTTTTTGGCCCGCCCTAGAGCCTAAACGGCTTGTATTTTTATGTGAGTGGTGTCTATATATTCGTTTCGTATATTCGCCGTGAAATTAACACTGGGTACCTTAAAAAAATATGTATTTAATAAATCCTTTTCTTCTTAGGCCTTTCTATCTTTTCAGTTCTTCAGTGAATTAAATAAAGATAGCCCTTTTTTTATGGAATAGTTTATTTGGATTATGGGTCTCCGGTATCCTCACTCACTCGGTGAAACACAGCGCAAGCGCTATTCCACACCGGTTTTCTGTGAGGCAATGATATCACTTCGGTCAAGCCGGCCCATGCATGCCGAAGCGTGGCTCTCCCACGATGAAATTCCTGCTGCTAATATTGAAGCAGTCGGTTTTGTTTAAATAATTTATTACTTATCATCATTAGCTGTCCACTGCTGAGCATAGGTTTCTGCCTTTGCACATCATCATTGCCATATCATTCCCTTAAAGTGTTTTCAGTTTATCCGATCCGATATTGGTGTCGGACGCCGATCCGATATCGAAGGAAGTTAAATGTATGAAATATGTATGTCTTTCAATTTGTCCGATCCGATATCGGACATCGGAGTCGATACCGAAGTTTTAGCAGCAACATCGGATACCTGTGAGGCATCGGACGATATTTTTTTGTAAGTGTGCTGTATTGTTTCCTGTGTGCGCAGAACGGCCATTTTAAGTTCGTTTTGTTAACTATTTTGGTTGTCATCATGGCGTCATCGTCTTTTAAATACGACGTAATCACATCAATTGAACTAGTAGAATCATAATCACGCTTATGGGATTAAAGTAACGCAGAATATATAAATAAAATATTCCGAGACAGTAGTTGGCGGGCAGTATGAACCTTGAAGAGTGATATGATGTGAATTTTAATTGATACAGTAAATAAACTTTTCTATTATAGTCTGCCATGATAACCTGCTCGTATGAAGCTATCGAGCAAATCACCGAGCCGAATCGGAACGATTTAGTTGGCTGTCGGCTATCGGCTATCGGCTATCGTTGTCGAACATCGACATCGGATCGGATAATCTGAAATCGCTCTTAGGGTTGAAATTTCTCAAATTCCTTTCTTATAGGATGCTTACAATACTAAAGAATTAGCTGTCAAAATATCAAGTATGTAACCATAGTCTTCTTCTTTTGATGATATGGCAACCAGCCGGATCAGCTATTTTTGCCAATGTCAAGTATTAAAAGTCTTCAATTCTAAGTCTTTGAGTCTTCAAGTCTTCATCGTGATGGAATTAAATTTAAAAATATAAAAAATTTGGATGACATGAAATGGGAACCGTCTTTCGCAAAAACCAAACGATCCTTTACTATCAAAATTCCTTTCTTATTAGATGCTTACAATACAAAAAAATTAGCTGTCAAAATATAAAGTATGTAGCCACAGTCTTCTTCTTTTGATGAATGGCAATCAGCCGGATCAGCTATTTCTGCCAATGTCAAGTATTTCAAGTCTTCAATTCTAAGTCTTCGAGTCTTCAAGTCTTCGTCGTAATGGAATTAATGATAAAAAATATAAAAAATGTGGATGACATGAAATGGGGACCGTCTTTCGCAAAAACAAAAAAAAAAAAAAACAAAAAAAAAACGTAGCCACAGTCGTTTAGGCTCGGATTTGATGACTCAGTCGGGACATAGATTAAATATTAAAAGTGTGAAGTATATGACATATTTGTTTAAAAAGGCATAAAGATTTTTATGCGTATTTTAATGATACCTATAGTCGCACATTGGCTCGTTCTTGATAACACTTGACATCACGGGAACTACGGGTGATTTTTCACGTATTAGATTAGGCATGCAAGTTCCACGCATCTTTATCTAACAGTGACGTGTTGGTTTATTTTAGAGGTATGAAGTTACGCTGATTTCAGCACAAAGTATAGGCTCAACTGGACCGGTACTACCCTCCCATAGAAGACCAACTTGAAATATCACCGTGGGAGGGCCACGATTCGTCATGAATAGACCAGCTCGGCCGACGTGATACCACGGCCTTACCGAAAGGCTCAGGGAGATCATTTGTTAATCCAGACATAAGTAAACCTCGTCTCTACGAGTATATTCAGAAACTTGGGTTCAAACCTCATCTGAAAGTATTTATTGGTGATACATACAATTATTTCTGATAATTATTACATATGAACAATTTGTGGATGATTTTACAAATTGCTGTTCTGGGTCTTGATGTGTTTGATGTCTTTAATTTGTTCTTTACATCATATGGTTGAGAAAGATCGATATTACTGAATTTGATCCTGGGGATCTTACCGTATAACTGCATCAATAAGACAGTAACTTTTTTACAGTTTATGGTATTGTCACGCACATTTAAATAATAAACGGCGTCATGTTATTTGACAAATACGTAGTGTGTTCAAAAAGTATCGCGAATTTTGTGTATTTTCAAAAATTATATATTTATTCGTTAATATCTATTTTGTCCCCTTCAAAGTAATCCCCCTGGGATATTATACACTTGTACCAATGTTTTTTATAATCTTCGAAGCACTTCAAAAAATCATTTTTTTGTTTCTTGTTTAGCTCCTCCTTTGATGCCGTCTTTATTTTGTCAATTGTGGCATAGCGTCGTTCTTTCATGGGCCTCTTCAGTTTCGGGAACAAGAAAAAGTCATAGGAACAAGAAAAAATCACGCACAGATTCCAACATCTCATTAGCGACGTTCATGCGATGCTGTTTTTGATCGATATTGAGCAAGTTTGGTAAGAATTTTGCGGCGACCCGTCTCATGCGCAAATTATCGATTAAAATCGAATGGCACGAGCCAGTCGATATGCCTAGGTCCTCGGCAATTTCTCTAACGGTGATTCGACGATTGGTCAATGCCATTTTCTTCATCAATTTTTTCGTCTGTTGTTGAAGTGGTCGGGCGTCTGGCACGATCTTCGTCGTTCACATCTTCTCGGCCTTCTGAAAACATTTTGTATCACCCGTAAACATTGCTTTTGTCCAAAGTAGCTTCTCCGTATGCCACAGTCAACATTCGGAATGCATCCGCGCACTTAATTTCATTTTTCACACAAAATTTGATACAAATTCTTTGTTCCATTTTTTGAATAGGTACAAATCGAAGACGTACCAGAACACGCGCCAGCAAAGCAGATGTCAAAAATTAACTGAACATTCAAAATGGCCGAATTTGTCAGCATAAGTGAGAGACATATGTACCAACACCACAAAAAAATCGAAATTCGAATATACGTGACTCGCGAAAACTCAAAATACGCGATACTTTTTGAACACACCTCATACGTTCCATCTGGCTTTCTTTTGTAATCTGAGGTTTTAGTTATATGAAACAGTTTCATTCCTAACGTAAAAGAGCTTATTTTTCCCCAGAAATTTCTTTGTTATTAAGTATTATAATAACTTTGTTCGTTATAATTACAAGAGATAATACAGGGTCGTTGAGGCCGATGAATTCGCAACAAAAATATAATCATTCGATACACGATATTATTAGAATAGTCCGACAGATAATTGATAACAATTCTTTTTTAAACTCACTAAATATTTATTAGAACTAGCGGTCCCCCAGTGGTCTAAATTCGACCATAATTTTTTTTAGCTATATCCTATCTTCGTCTATATAAACTTTAACTTGTCAAAATTCCATACTCCTCCGTTCGCATGATTTTCGTAAAAAGGGGTACAAAGGTTTTGCTTCACGTGTTAATATATAGTTAGATGGTTCAGTAACGATGTGCTCCTGACTCCTGTGCTAACTAGCTAGCTAATTCCTCTCATCCTCCTTTGCAGCCCCCATCCCGTTGGAGGGGGCAGCACAGGAGCGGTTGCTGCGGAGAGACTTGGGGTGAAGTCTATGTGCAATAGTGGACTTCTTTCGGGTGAGATAATAATGATCAGGGTTCTGTCATCTTGCTTATTTAGAGAGGAGTAAAGAAAACATAGTTTAAAGTCGGTTTTCTGTATACAACTATAATCATGAGCATCTTCGTAGCTTTTATTATTCCCAAGATTATTTGGGGTAAGCTACTAATTCAACCGTATTTAATTGAATATCAGTTTCTCCACTGAGTGACTGGTATCTGGTTCTTGCAACTCTTATTGCTGTGAGAGAGTCACGCTTAGGCATGAATGGGCCGGCTTGACCGGAGTGAAGCCTCGCCGAAAACCGATGTAAAACAGTGCTTGCACTGTGTTTTATCAAGTGAGTGAGATACCGGAGACACATACCCGAAGCCTTCCCTCATCCCACAAAGGCCGGCAGTGCACTTGTGACGACTCTGGTGTTGTAGGTGTCTATGGGCGGCAGTAATCGCTTACCATACAGACAGACATACGTCTGCTCGTTTGCCCCTTATTCCATAAAAAGGCGAACTAAATCCGAAGGTTTAACTAGTTGTTAGTATATTTGAGGGCACTAATACCCAAGAACAGTTGTGATAGATGTTCATGACGACGGGGACCCACCGCTTGACGTGCTCTCTGAAGCATGGTAATACGACAAATATAAACATATTCAGTAATATATTTTTAGATTAGAAACTTATTATAAAAACAAGCAGGGCGATTGTGACCTACGGCTAAAGAACTCTTGTTTTTCAATGAGAAACCGTTATCAAGGAAGGCCTTATTATATGTAGTTTCCTTGTTGTGTCTTAAGTATAAGTATATATGTGTGGGGGAATAAACATGAATTACTCAGCGTTTATCTTTATGGATGGATCATTATCAACATCTGGACTACACGGTTGGCCTAGTAGTTTCAGTGGTCGCCACACCGGTTCCTACTTCGCGTGACTACAATACTTTGTGTGATCCATAAATTGTTGTTCTAAGCCTGGGTGTACTTTGTGTCCGTTTCATGTTTATTTGTAAGGATCCCCGTGACACAGGAATGTAAATTCCTAATGGGGGAGTCGTCTTTTTAAAGAAAAAAAACATAAAAAAAATCTAAAAGCTAAATAGCCCTTTAGTGCCAAGTCACACGATGCGGTGTGGCGCTGCACTGCTACCACCGCCGGATTAGTGACCACACGGTGAGTGTTGAGCCGAAACTTTATGGGGCACTGTTGTGGCGAGGGAAGAGAAGCATTGGCACCGGAAAAATAGTTTGGGTGAGACGTGTGCTTTTACTTCGCCACCGACGCAAACGACGACGACGTAAAAACACACGACGATATTAGGTCAGTCCCTGTATAGCCTTGCGGAATAGTATTGTCCCATGTAGGATTTGAACCCACAACACTTGGCGTAGTAGGAACCGGTGTGGCGACCACTGAAGCCACTAGGCCAACCGTGACGCGAGTGACGTCGCGTCTTACACATATAGACGTCATGACACCACGGTGCGTTTTCTCGTGAATTATAAACTTCCTACTAAAACTTATTTTTTTGTAGAAATATAACTGTTTTTGACAATAAGAGATACTTTAGAACATCATAAAATAGTTTTTCAAAATGAGTCATCATGCCTATTGTCATATAATAATAATTTACGGCAGTATAATTGAAGCCTGTCGTTTACTGTCTGATATTTTTTTGGAGGCAGTTTATTTCTTTTCTTAAACGTGTTATTGGTTAAGTATGTTTAGCTGCAGTCTGGTTACTATAGCATAGGCTCTGTCTTGTTTGGTACCAGACGGCTGTGTGTGAGACGTGTAGAATGTTCTATTTGCAGTAAGATCCCAGTAGACATATACTATTTTCTTTGTATAAAGTTGCTTGATAAGTGTCACCTTGTTTTAAATGGCGGAAATAACAATTTAGAGCACTACTGCATCGCCACAATTGTCTTGATAGTTAGGTTACTGACCTAGTCTCTTTGAATATTTATAAGTGCATTACATGTCATGTTTATTTATGTTTGTTTTGTTATATAAACGGATTCAGCTTTTAATTGATTGCATGCATGGCTTAGTTTTTTAGGGGGTCGTCACGTCGTTTTCCATAGCGGTGAGTGTTGTTGATTTAAACAATATATACTTTATGTGATCCACAAATTATTATAATGAAACTGAGTTTTGTTTGTGTACGTTTGTTAAATGTTTGTATATGGGAGTTGTCTATAAAAAGAAATATATAAGGAAGGGTCAAGGTAAGTTAGGGCAGGTTATGGAGTCACCTGGGAGGGGTCCGGATGGCGTAAGAAAGCGGTTCCCGGATCTCTCCCGTCTCAGGCGCAGAGTGGCACACCGTGTGGTTTTAGTCGGTTCGATTGCGACACACCGCCCCGCCGCAAACTCCGATGGGATGAAGGCCCGAGGGGGTTTCCACACGTAAAAAAAAGGGTTATGGTATCACGAAGTTTATTTTACCATGTCCAATTCTAGAAAACTCCATATTTAGTACATGTAAAAAACCTGCAACTAAGAAACACAAGTGGAACCACGTTTTAGACTTTCTTCTTTAAGAGGCGAGCGAGGATTGTTGCTTTGGTCTCCTGTGAGGATGTAGTGTTGGCAACACTGGAGAACACTCCGTGTAATCCACATTATTCTAAAATCTAGGTGCACTAGGTGTGCTTTGTGTCTATTTCACGTATAATTTTTTTTTTATATTTTTTTTTGTCCTTTTTGATGTAGCGTAAGTTCTTAGTCAGGGGGTTGTCTTCATTGAAAGAAAGAAAAACTCTTATATATTAAGTTTTCATCATTAACAGCATTCAATAGAGAAGAAATAAGAAATTTGGTTATGGCATATATTACGACAGTGGATTGTTTCAAGCTGTCGTTCCCTTTCCAGTACCATTGACTTCCTGTGTAGCGTAGTGATGGCGTATGCGATTGCTGTGCTTTGAGGTCTCGAGTTCAATTCCCGGGTCGGACCAAATGTTTGTACGATCTGAAAATATTTGCTTCGGAATTTGGGTGTTATCTATGTATGTATTTACAAGAAAAGGATACATGTATTTATATCAGTTGTCTAGTACCCATAATACAAGCTCTGCTTATCTTGGGACTAGATGGCGTTGTGTGTAAGATGTCCAAAATATTTATTTATTTATTGTTTTACGTACTTTAAAGAAGTAGGTAGAGGCACAACAAATCGTTTGGGGGCTCGCACAGATTATATATGACAGTATTTGGTCTGTCGCTGAGCCGCGGTCTGAGAGCGTGTAAGATTGGCTTGCCATTAATTACTGTCTAAGCTTTATATTCCTATTTTATTATATTTATTATGGATGTATGTTTATATTAATGTATATATATATATATATAACACTTTACATAACACACATTGCGAATATTTATTACCAGACACGGACGGACAGACGACACCGGGCGTGGGCCCTATCGTAATACCAGCGCTGTAGTCACACTGGCTACAGCAGTATGCTGAGATAGGCGTCTTTTCTGGCAGCGCACAGGGCAACATAATACCTTATTTTCTTCTGTTCAAAGTCTGTTAAAATCCATATGTCATCCTGTTATATATCATATGTCATATGTTATCCTGTGTATGTCAGAATAAATGATTATCTTTCTTTCTTTCTTTCTTACTTTGCTCCCTTAGTCGACTGTTATGACACCCACGGGCTGAACAATAGTAGTGACGTCACTTATTCTTAATATCAATATAGTAGTCTGTACATGCAAAAGATAGTGAAATAAATAAAATAAATATTCAAACAATATGAACCTTGAACCCGTTCGATCTTTGCTCGTGACACTGTCTGCTTCCGAACACAATCTTATCTGTATGCTCGCCCATCCGTCTATCGTCCAATACGGTGATAAAGAGATGCTAGTACTGAGAGAAATGCACATGTTTTATTTGATACATTACAGTAATTGTATTTTAATTTCTTTATGTCGGACTGATGACTTAAGAAAGTAGCTGGCAGTAAATGTATGTAGATTTTCCTGTAAAACTTAAGAATTAAAAACTCTTTATGGTAAAAATTTAAACTGTTCTGTCTGTCAACTGTCTATTCCCACCATTTTTACACCTTTATATGTATAGTCATATCCATATCCGGTATTAGGAATAGTACCTGGACTATAAGTACTTTTTTGGGTAAATTTTCTTAAAATGAATCCTAGATAGATCGATATATAGCTCCCGCGATTGTCTGAAAATTAAATTATATTTAAATCGTTACCGTACCCGATTTTCATGAAATTTAATAGGCAAGCATTTTTTTTAATTACCAGAAAAAATACCTGATCGTCTTGGTACTTATAAATACTTATACTATACATTATAATATTTTTGGTTACACATACTCAATTAAATTTCTCAAACAGATTTTTACAGTAACTTGATCCGGAATCTATGGGTTCTCCAGTAGGTAATTCTTAAGAAAAAATATTGTAGCATGGACAGCAAGCATATCACATTCAACTTGACAAAGCTGTCAGCCTTCTGGGAACCTTACCAGTGGTTTTGTACGCGTTGGAATATTTTGTTTACATTTTTTATTATTGTATTAATACCCTCACTTAACTGACACACGGCGTCTGATTCCGAAGATCCAATGCGGTAACGAAACTGCTGTTAAATATATATATTTCTAAATACATATTATTACGAAGAATATTCTAGAACAATGCCAGAGCTGCATAAGCATCGGAAAGTTCTCGATGATTTCTTGAGGCACAGAATAATTAACCTTACCTCGATATACATAGCGTAGAATATAGATTGATTGCCATACATTTTTGAGCATATTTGCCGGCGCGATTCTTGAAACCTTGTATGTACGAGTTGGTACTGGAATGTACTAGAAATAACGGTATGTGCTATAAACTGGACGTCTCGCAGGCCGCAGTTCAGTTCAATTTCAGCTACAGTGCGATAAATATCTAAGTGATATCAATGATTGACCAAGCAACCTTGCTGTTATACTAAGTGACAGTGTGATCTTTAATCCATCGGTCCATAACACGTAACAATATTATATTATCGATGGATAACAACCAGAAACAGAACAAATGGTAGTGTTCTACACACAGAAATATTTGTTCTAATTTGGAATCGAACCCACGGCCTCTGGCTTAGTAGTTGGCTTCAAAAAAGGAGGAGGTTATCATTACGACTGTTTTTTTTTTAATGTTACTTTTAACTGAGTGAACCGATTTTGATGATCCTTTTTTAAATTGAAAGCTGGTGCTTCCCGTGTGGTCCCATTTCAATTAGGTCCAGTTCTTGTAATAGGTTATTTTTTTAAAAAAAAATGTGTTTATTAGAGTTTTTTATTAGAGGCCATTTTTACCATACGAGCTGCTTTGGCATGAATGGGCCTTCTCGATTGAGCTGATTCTACGGCCCCATAGAAAACCTGAGTTGAGGAATCTTTCCTTGCTTTCCACCGAGTGAGTGTGGTGACCGGAGCCCAAACCCTTTCTTTCCCTGTCTCTGGGGTTCACACAGTTATTTTTAGGGTGGATTTAACAAGTTTTTTTTCTCCGGGCCTCTACTGCCTCGGTGGTGCAGTGGTAGCTTATGCAACTACTGTGTTTGAGGTCCCAGGTTCGATTACTGGGTCGGACTAGTTTGTATGATCTGCAAATATTTGAAATGGTTTGCGCGTTTTCTTATGTCATATGTACTTATATAATATTTTGGACATCTAACACACAACGCCATCTAGTTTCAAACTATATATATTCATATCAGTTGGGTAGTGCCCATAATACCAAGGTCTGCTTAGTTTGGAACTAGATGGCGTTGTGTGTTAGACGTCCGAAATATTATTTTATTTTATTCCCAGATGAGTTTGGGGTCGACTTTTAATCTACTAAGATATTGAACTGCTATCAGACCTCCACAACCCAAGTACTACTGGGACAACTAGAACTGAGGTTTAAAAAGTAATTCCTTAGGCACCGACGGGTCTCTATAAGTTAAAAAAACCCAAGTGCTGGTCGGACTCCCACACCGAGGATTCCGTAAAAACCTGTAGGTGTTTTACTATAAGACGTTGCTTTGTACCAAATTACAAGATTCTGAGTCCACGGAAGTACCCTGTACGTTTTGATTACCTTGCGACTGTCGAAAATTTGCAGCATAAACGGCCATATCTTTTGATTGTGTTGGCTTAGGAGTTTGATATTTTCACAGCTCCAAGGGACAGTAGAACTATTTGATATGAATTTAGTAAAAGGGTCTTGACAGACATACAGATGGACAACAAAGTGATCCTGAATTCCGTATTTTCTTTTTGAGGCACGGAACCCTAAAAATGATCACCTCCCATAGAATTACCTAGCTAGGATTGTTTAACTTTTTAATGTGTTAAATAATGCGGTTATCACTGATCCATGAGACCCACTGTTTATATAAGGCAGTAGAGATACGAGTACATTGTTTTCAGCACGAAAGTTCTGGCTCGACCGGGGTGGTACTTACAGTACCCACGATCAGAAGATCAACGTCGTGTTTCGTTGGTGAGTGCGAGCGGAGGTCCACTAATGCAGAAGCATCACTAGGCTGCTACGGTGTGGGTCACCATGCAGCATTGTCTGTGTTCGCGATGATTATGGTGACCACCATTCTTGGATTTTGCTTATGCTTTCCATTAGGCAGAGTGGAGTTATATTGTCAGTCCCATACATAAAAAAAATGGTGGCGCTCATAGCCCAGTTGCACTCGGTGATTAGAAACAATCATCGAGGGTAAGCAACGATGGCGCGGTCAGTACCTGGATGGGTGACTGCTGATGGCATGTTACCATGAGCGTCTCCGTGATTCGGAGGTCACGTTAAGTCGGTCCCGGTTGTTATCATACGATAACAGTCGTGAAGCTTAGTTGGAGGCCTTCGGGCGGCTTAAAAACATCCAACGGCAAGATTTACGTAGCCACAACGTATTCTTGCCAGTCCCCAACCCGCACTTGGCCAGCGTGGGGACGTATGGCCTTAACCCTCTCCTGAGAGGAGACCCGAGCCCAGCAGTGGGACATTGTGGGTTGTTGTTTGTTTACATAAAAAAATACAGAACCTAATATATAAATGGTTTGTAATCGTATCGTATCGTTCAACTTTGGAATGAACGAATAAAAAATTTAAAAGTTTAAGATATTGTTACCTGATTTGCATCTTGGGATGCGCATGCGCAATGAGCACTGTTAATTTTGTTCGTTTTGTTAAAACTCATTTAGCCTATGTCACTCGGGTCATTATAACGAATCTTTTGATACCTGAGTCAATAAAATCGGGTTATTAGTTTAGCCGCTATGGTGGATGTGGATTATACTGTTGCCTTCCTTTTGGCTGTACTCGAGTGAATACGTATGATGGAGAGAAATATACCTAGAATAATGAGTAGGACTTTGATGTTTGACGTAATATGTTAAGCCAACAACATTTTCTAATGGAATGGGTCATGACCTATGTATTTACCCCGTGGTTGTGACGAAGGTGTAGTTACGTGTATTATAGGGGACTCTGAAAACGCGCAAATGTTCTAATCTCATTGGTGACGAAGCTCCGGGGTCATGAAGTCTGTGCGCACGTAATGTATATTCCGATTGTGAGGGTTCTAATCAATATTTCTAGGCACATAATATGAAATGGAGTCACTTCCGCTGTCTGTTAGTTTAGATCTTTTAAACTAATCAACTAATGTATTTTCAGTAATAGATAGTGTTTCAAGAGGGATGTTTTTAAGTATAATCCTAATCCCTATACTATTATAAATGCGAATGTAAGTTTGTTTGTTACGCTTTCACGCAAAAACTACTTAACCGATCATCATGAAACTTTGTACATATACTCTTGAAGGTATTAGAAGTAACATAGGATACTTTATTAAAAAAAAACATTACGAAAGATAAGAAAATTGTTTGTCAAAAATCGTCAAATTTTGCTACTTCAAAAGCATATTTTAAGGTGTTGAAACTTCATTGTATGTAGTAATTTTTAAAAATTGTTGATCTCAGTCAAGCAATAAAATTTAGTTACCATATTGATTCCTTTCTATTATACCCTTACCCTTTTTCTCTCATACTTATTTAATGGCTCCACTGCGGGCGAAGCCGCGGGTAAAAAGCTAGTAATATCATAAACACGAAAGTTTGTAAGTATGGATGGATGTTTGTTACTCTTTCACGTAAAAACTACTTAATGGATTTTAATAAAACTTTAGGGTAATATAGCTTATACATAAGAATAATACATAGGCTACAATTTATAAAGATACTGACTGAGTCCCGCGGTGTTACCTGCGTTTGTTGTTGTAACCGCGGGCAACGCTGCGGGGTAAAGCTAGCACATACATATTATTGTAAGAATTTCATGCGAAACCGGGTTGGGTCGCTAGTATATGATTAGTTTTATCTTATGGTTTGCGACATAAGTTGGTGATTATTATGTATATCCCCGCCCACTGGTCTCGCTATTGATACTGACGGTTAGTTTACTTTCTGTTATACAATTATCTCCGTCGTGAGAAATAACTAATCGAGCAAATTATGCAGGACAACCTCACTACAAAGAGACCCTTAGAAAACTTAAAACAGATCCTGTTCTTACCCTTCTGGCCAGCGTGGTAGAGTAAGTCAAAACAAGCGATAGTCAATCAAAGTTTTACAGCGTTATCCGCCCGTGTCTCGGAGAGCACGTTAAGCCTTCGGTCCCGGTTGCCATGAACATCTATGGCAATCGTCATTGAGAAGTCAGTGCCCTCAAATATACTGACAACTAGTTCAAACTTCGAATTCAGTTCACCCTCAGGGATGTCCGATGCCAGTCGCTCCGTGTAAAAACTGATAGTCAGGTAAAACCGGTTGAACTAGGAGCCGACCCCAAATCTTAAGAATAATTAAAGGCTAGGAAGATGATGATGAGTCAATCAAAGTTTTATGATGATGAAGGACTTGTCGCTGATTAGAAATATTATTGACAGATAATCATTCATCCAATAACAAAGGGTTTGTTCAGTAAAACTAATAAAAATAAAAATAAAAATAAATATTACGGACATCTAAACACATAACGCCATAGTCTCAAACTAAGCAGAGCTTGTATTATGGGTACATAACTAATATAATTACATTTATACTTTTTTTTGCATATACATACGTATATTACAAACATTTGATCCGACGCGAGAATCGAAACCTGAGACGTCAAGCACAGCAGTCGCATACACTACCTCTGCGCCATCGAGGCAGTTAAAATTTATAAAAGTTTTACATACCCGTGTGGAAACGGAATAAGAATACGAATGACACAGTCGCCATCCCTATACATCTCATCAGAAGCAACTAAGGTACCAAACTACCAGAACAATATCACTGCAAACAGAAGGAAATCTTGAAACGAATGCAATACCAAAACGTCTGGCCAGCGAAGCCAAAACCCTTCATACATAATACTATAAACATACTAACGCCATCTAGGGGACACGAGTTGAACTACTAAGCCTAGATCGCGCAAAAGAAATTCCTCCATAAAATCATCTAATTAGTTGGAAGATTGTTCTTTGCGTTAACGGGCACCCAACCCTTCCAATTAATTCTGAAAGAGAGGACTTGAAGCGCAGTAATTAATACGTAACACTTGATTTAAAGTCGTCCCTGGTTGGTGGTAGTCATTTAATGTGAACCTTCTGCTTATTTACTCCGACCTCTCTATACATATAAATAATATTAAAGTGTCTGTTTGTATCTTCAAATTAACAGCTTTTCTCTTAATGCATATGAAAGTGTATGCGATACATACAAATAAAAAAAGTTTTAAAGTTAAATTCAGCCTATTTGTTCCAGTTAATCATTGGAGTAGCTGGACCATTTTTGGCGTGACTTTTACTGGCATATAACAGATGACATGAGTAGTAATTAAGGTTACATTTTAGAGTAGTTTTGCCCTGCGATTGTTGAAACACCGCGGGGTCAGCCACTGCCATATAAAAATATAACTGCAATAGACTAATGTGGGAACAAAATTAATGTCTTCATTAATATCTATCGACGTCAGACCAGATTATTGTATGGTCTGATAAGTTCCTAACCCCTTTCGACCCAGGTTGATAAGGAAGTAATTTGTAATGCTGTCTGTATTGGACAAAGCTGTTTTTGTCAATAATCCATATTAATATATTATAGTTATATAAATACTTATACTAGTCCGACGTTATTGTCGTAATTATGTCTTACAAATGCTATTTTTTACTGTGATTATTGATATCTACGCGGTCAGCGACGCGGTTAAAACTGGCTACTGGCTAAGATTACATACGTGTATTTGTTATTTTACTGTTTTTTTTTATGGAAAAAACGAGCAGATGTATCGCCTGATGGTAAGCGATTACCGCCGCCTATGGACACCCGTAACACCAGAGGCGTCACAAGTGCGTTGCCAGCCTTGGGATGGGGAGGGGCGATGAGAGGAAGGGTTAGATTATGGGCCTCCGGTATCCTTACTCACTCGGGGAAATACAGCGCAGGTGCTGTTTCACACCGGTTTTCTGTGAGGCCGTGGTATCATTCCGGTCGAGCCGGCCCATGCATGCCGAAGCGTGGTTAGGCTGAACATTAATTGTTTAAATGGGAAATGTTCCTCTGTTTTGTCTGGATACTAATTTAAAAAATAGCTCACCTTTTGTACCCATACTCTTCCGCCCCTAAGATATGTATCTTAATGAAAAAATATCTTGAAAAAATTAGCTAATCTATACAAATTTTTACCGTGGGAGAGCCATGCTTCGGCATGAATGTGCCGGCTCGACCGGAGTGATACCACGGCCTCACAGAAAACCGCTATGAAACAGCGCTTACGCTGTGTTTCATCGAGTGAGTGAGGATACCGGAGGCCCATACCCCTTTCCACTTTCCCCCCAGGCCGCCATAGTGTGGGTCACCATGCTGCATTGTTCTTTTTCGCATTGAGGATGGTGACCACCACTCTTGGATTCTGCTCATGCTTTCCATCAGGCAGGGCAGAGTCATTTTGGCAGCTTAAATATAAAAAAAAAAATTAAAAAAAAAAATAAAAATAAAATTGGAGTGTCTGTTTGTAATATTAAAATGACTGATTTTTATTAAAGGCATATTTTTTAAATAATAAATAAATAAAATAAATAATTAATAATTTCAGACATTTTAACTCACAACGCCATCTAGTTCCAAACTAAGCAGAGCTTGTACTATGGGTACTAAACAAATGATATTAATACTTGTATACTTAATTTTTGTAAATACATACATATTATACATAAAAAACACCCAAACTCCGAAACAAATATTTACAGATCATAAAAACATTTGGTCCGATTCAGGAATCGAACCCGAGACCTCTAGCACAGCAGTCGCATTCGCTAACACTGCGCCATAGAGGCAGTCATATGTTTGTATACACGGTACATAAACATTTTTTTTCAATTTTTGTCTGTCTGTTGGTTCTGGCTAATCTCTGAAACGGATTGACCGATTTTGACGGGACGTTTACCCGCGGTTGTATTGGCACAACAATAACCGCGGGTTATACCTTAGGACTCAGCTCAGAAAACAAATGCATCTTAAGGTTTTAGAGATATTAGCGTCTTAGAGAAGAACTATTTGTATCAGTATTGTTGTCTTTTCATTCTGTGAACAACATCCCCGAAATAAAAGAAACAAATAAAGTAAGTACTTAAAAAGAATGATCCCCATAAAAACTATTGGAGCGAACTTTATTGAAAAGCGTGCTCTTGTTTGTACGACCTGAGTGCAGAATATGTAGTTATTCTATACATATATATCTACGAGTAATACCTTGAAACGAAATATAGTATGCAAGGCATTTTGGAGACGATAAATCGATATAGCCACCACAAAAAAAAATGCCGAGCAAAGCTCATCCTGGAACTGTTAATACGTAAAGCAAAAAGTTTGTAACCCTTTGTACGAAAAAATTGCGATTGGAGGAGTATAAAATTTGGCACAATTAAAGTTTATATACAGGAGGGATATTCTAGCCTGCCTTCCTAGCTAAGTTGACGAGCTGCAAACGTAAGTGTTATTAGAAAACTAACAAATGTATAGGAATAACATCGACTCAACGATGAGTCACTTGGTCTAAAGAAGATAGTCGATTACGCCAGAAAAACCAATTATGTAAATAGAAGCGTTATTGATTGTAAAAACAGAATCAACGCGAAACATTTGCCTTGGGATCTCGTTAGAAAAGATCAACTTCGTATGCTCGTATGCAGACAATCCGGTAAATCAAAATGGAAGGGATAGAGTATTTAGTCAAATATATTTCAAAGTTAGTAATTAATTCTTCCTTCTTTCTTCGAGCCTTATTCCCAAACATATTTGTGTCGACTTTAAGTCCACTGTGATGTCGCTGAACTTCGTTTTTTACGCGAAACGACTGCCTAGACTATGACCCAAGTAAGGGAAATCAAAGTTCTGTAAAAAGACTCGTGTTGGATTATATAGCTCCAACTACCCGTAATAATTGCCACAGATATTCGTATAGCAGCTAGGAGTGTTTGGGAGCTCTTTGTGAACATTTCTTGTATGTTTGTAAAACTGATATGAGCGAAAAGAGACCCCTACCGCACTTGTTCTTCCACTTGCGGTAAGGGGAGGGGGCAGTGTTGGCAAAAGAACGTTTCAGTGTTATTAAAACCCTCTTGCATTCAGTTTCGTATCGTTTTTATACTTATTATTACATTAGTTTAAAGTTATAATTTTGACATTATCCACTGTTTGTTAAACATATTGGATTTCGTCTCCTGTTAATAGGGAATATGCATAATAATTTTATTTTTTCAAATATTTTTTCTACATTCTTTATTGTCTTTACAATATACTTCAATAGTATTGTTTTATTACACGGCGCCTTTCTCGAAGTTGTTGAAAAATATGTGTAACTCGGGCCGACTTTGCAGTTAGGTATCAACAACTTTGAGGACGAGTTCAACAGAAGAATCCAGCTGGTTCAGACAGTGTTTGGGAAGCTTCGTCGGGTCTTCTCTTCGTCGATCCCAGTGCCTAAAGACGAAAGTCTTCAATGAGTGCGTCCTACCCGTAATGACATACGGAGCCGAAATGTGGATACTTACGGTACGGCTGGTCCATGAGTTTAAAGTCGCTCAGCGTGCTATGGAGAGGGCTATGCTCGGCCTTTCTCTTATCGCACCAGACAGTAGATAGTATTTTAAGTAAAACAAAATAATATAAATTTGAAACAATTTTAATTAATACGAACAATGAGTATTAGAACATCGAATGACATTCAATTTTATGTCTACAGAGATTCTACTTACTGTATTGTGAAAACAACTAATATCACATTCATTTTAGACATATGAAACTAATATTTTCTTGAAATTAACGGAGGTTCAAAATACGGGACATACGTATTTCTATATAGTTTATACATTTACTATAGCCTATTTGCATTAAGAAAATACTAAGTAATATACCGATCAAGTCTTGCCATCTGAAGCTTTCGTACTAAACAATAACTCATTTATTGAAACTTGATTGGTCAATATAGTCAATACGTCACTGTTTTCTTATCGCGAATGGACTATAGTACCTTGAAGGTAGTGTTTTATATTATGAGGAAATTCAGTTTGACCAGTTCCTTCTGAAGTGTCAGGTATCGCTTATTTACGATAAAATTATTTAAAAAGTTGCGGGTATCGACCGTACAAACAATCAACGCGCCCAAAGAGATTATTATACCATAGCACAATATCTTCTGCCCATTCTGCAAATGCTGAATATTTTCAATGTTTAGATCTTTTTCATATTTTGATGTGACGATAATGTGTAATTTGATTTTAATGCACCTATAATTATGAGGCGCTCATTACCCAGTTGCACTCGGTGATTAGAAACAATCACCGAGGGTAAGTAATGACGGCGCGGTACCTGGATGGGTGACCGCTGGTGGCATATTACAATGGGCTTCTCCGTGATTCATGATTCGTTCCGGTTATTATCATACGATAATAATCGTGAAGCTTAGTTGGAGGCCTCAGGCGGCTTAAAAACATACAACGGCAAGATACGTAGCCACAACGTAGTCTTGCCAGTTTCCAACCAGCACTTCGCCAGCGTGGGCACATATGGCCTTAACCCTCTCCTGAGAGGAGACCCTAGCCCAGCAGTGGGAACTTATGGGTTGTTGATTTATTTATGATATTAATTAACTGTTGCTGACATATCTTTTTTTTACTAAATTATGACTCAAGTAGGCGTACCCATTTAACCGTGGGAGAGCCACGCTTTGGCATGCATGGGCCGGCTCGACTGGGGCGATACCACAGCCTCACAGGAAACCAGCGTGAAACAGCGTTTGCGCTGTGTTTCACTGAGTGAGTGAGGATACCGGAGGCCCATAATCCAACCCTTCCCTTTATCCCCCTACCCATCCCCTAAGGTTGGCAACGCACTTGTGACGCCTCTGGTTTTGCGGGTGTCCATGGGCGGCGGTAATCGCTTACCATCAGTCGATACGTCTGCTCGTTTGCCTAACCTATTCCTTAAAAAAAACCCAGCATTTAAACTGCATTGGGACGAAAACGAGGAACTACTTTTTTTATTTAGCCCCTTACATAAAATAATTGTGCTGTTGAAACTCTGTCCCTATACACACCAATCATGTAAATATCCACAAGTCCGTGTTCTGTCATTGACGATGGTAGTCAAGTTTTTAATCTGCGTACTGGATTATCTTTTAAACTTTTACATAAGGGGCACATTCCGAAGGCATCGATAGATAACCTCACATCAGTCGACCCGTAACCAGCAGTATAGCAGTACCATCTATAAAAATTGAATTTATCGTAACCTCTTCTCATTCAGGACATTTTTAGACATTTTTTTTACACAATGAATAATTCCCCACACACCCCTATTACTGTAAATAATTTTATCACGAATAAGTCCCGCTAATTAACAAAAACTGTGTCATATATTACAGAAAAACTGATGAAAAATAACAAAGAGGTATTTGAGAATTACTAGAACATTCTCAAGCTATTATTATGTAATAGCCGAGTCTACGTTATAATTGTTTGAGAGATTTGCTGAGTGTCAGTCATAGTGATATTCGAGAACTTTATTTTTATTAAATAATATGCTAAATAACTGGCAACATTATGTTCACTTGGCTATACACTTTGACACTTTTTTCCGTTGCAAAACACTTTTTGTGTCGATAAGGTAATAGATGTCACTTATATCTATCCTTAAAAATAACAATTTGGGTACTTATAAAATATCTGCTTAATTTTAAAGGGCTTTTAGAACAGAACATAAGCTCCTCCTTTTTTGAGGTCGGTTAAATTATTTTATAGTAAAATCATAACTGATTTCGGTCAGTTTAAACTCAACTAAATATATTTCAATATACCACTACCATATTCACTCAGCGCCATCTAGTTTCAAACTAAGCAGACCTTGTATTACGGGTATTAGACAAATGATATAAATACATATATGCTTTTTTTGTAAATATGTATAAATTATACATAGAGGCACCCAGTCAAAATAAAAAGTTAAATATTCATGCACACAAATGTTTGAACTTTGGCGTAGCAGTCCGCTACACAACCCCCTGGGCCATTTAAATTAATCCTGAATCGCGTTATTGAAATTTACAAAAATAGACCCATACAAAAATGAAAACTTTAATGGTAGTTCATTCCTTAATTATGTTGAAGAAAACCTAAAACATTAAACGGTTCTGATTATTTGAAAAAAATAAGCAGATACCTTGAGAGGACCACATATATTTTACAATAAATAAATTATACTATCTAAAGCCTCGCATTAGGAGAATCATTTAGCGGAATATTTTTTAAAATACGATTTTAGCCTTCCCGTATTAGCACTTTAATAGCGGTATCGCTAACATATACACTATTAACTCTGTCCACGTTGTTTATGTGATTCCTGATGAGATGTCATATGCAGAAACAGAATCACTCATCATTAAAAAAAGCACACTTACACTACACTCATACATACACACACATATAAACGAATGCACAAGTTCACACACGCTCAACACACACACACACACACACACACTCATACATACACATACACACATATATATAGTAACAAACCACAATATATCGACCAAGTAAACTGAGCTGGTGTGAATCCTGGAGTCCTGAAATACTGGTCTTGACCTAGTTTAGGGTCCAGTCCACCCCAAGCTACAAATATTATGTCTGTACTAACTTCAATGATTATTGTACAATGAGTTCAGTCCCCAACCCGCACTTAGCCATCGTGGGGATGTATGGCCTTAACCCTCTCCTGAGAGGAGACCCGAGCCCAGCATTGGGACATTATGGGTTGTTGATTGATTTTTTTGATTGAGTTTCTTTGTGGTGGAAATTTACGTATTTTTGTTATTATTATTACTATATTCCTCAGGAAACAAAATATCTCCAAGCCAAATTTCATTGAAATAGGTCCAACGGTTTAGCCGTGAAAACATAGCAGACCGACAGACGGACACAGTTACTTTCGAATTTATAATATTAATTATGGATGTAATAGATTCAAACAAATACTGTTCGAAGTTATATTCGGTAAATAATTCTCCTATAAATTAAGGCAACTTTGGACCCTTATAATTACGTCTTCAGATCTAATTACAGTATTCACCAACCAATTTAATTCACATAAATTTTTCTATTTTCGTTTAACCTCTTTTTAAAACATTTCTACTTATTTTGCTTTGTATTTCATTTCTACCAAACTTTTGAGTTCTAAGCATTACTTTTTGATAACGTTATGCGTTTAAATACGAATTTTTTTTGTTCTATATATGTCAGAAGTCTTGTGAGTGTAGTCTTGTAAGTTTTACTATGTTGGTCGGACTTAAGTCCGCGATGTGTCAGACTCTAGTTAAAGGCGGACTTAGGTCCGACGTTTACGTATTACGTAGGTGTGGGACTTAATGTCAGTGGTAAGTAGCTCGCTTGTGGGGGGAAAGGGGACGCTGAGCCACTGCGACGTGGGCGTCGAGTCCGTCAGACACGCGAGATGGTCGTCGTGCCCACGCTCCTCCGCGTTCTGGACCCGGGTTTACTGTAACTAGAAAACAGACAGACATACACTGAGTAATAAAATAATTCTAGTTTACTTTTTATATAACACCTTAATTAGACTCAGATGTTTTTTATAAAAACATTCTGATGTAACTCAACATTATACATAATTTTTTTTTCCTACATAAATATTTCCGACATCTAACACACAACGCCATCTAGTCCCAAACTAAGCAGAGCTTGTATTATGAGTACTAGATAACTGATATAATAATTATATACTTTTTTTTTTGTAAATACATACATATCATACATAGAAAACACCCGAACTCCGAAACAAATATTTGCAGATCATACAAACATTTGATCCGACCCGGGAATCGAACCCTAGACATTAATCAATTCTATGCTGAGGTTCTGTGCAGGATTCTATGCTGATAATTTATTGATTATCACTTATTCTATATTATCTTTCCTTTCTATATATCTCATTATGCACTTGATCTAATAATAATGAGGCTGTTCTATAATTTCATTGGGGGCCTAATAACCCATGACACAGGTATTCCAATACCTATCTCGGGCACTATACCCTCACAAATGTTTGTTGTAAATGTAATTTAGATTGAGCATCTACTGTACTCCATACATCTATGATGAGAAAATAAATAAATTTATTATTCTCTTTATTATTTATATATACATATTTATTACATTTTAAAATACATAAAAAAAAATACAATAATATATATTTAAAAATATAAAAAAANAAATACATAAAAAAAAATACAATAATATATATTTAAAAATATAAAAAAATAGTAGACCACCGACTTCGGGTACAGGGACCAAGAAACCGGTGGTTAGGGCTCCAAAGAAAGGAACCTCCTGACAATACGAGCCGTGTCAAGAAGGACTGCCTTCTGCATCAGACCCTTGATCCAACCATCTAATGCCTCCTGAGGTGTTGGTCGAGGCTCTTGGCTATCAATCCGTGAACAGACACAACTATCGGAACCATGATCACCGAATCTACATCCCACATATCGACAATCTCGTGAGATAAATCCAAATATTTCATTAGTTTTTCTTTTTCAAAGTTATTATTATTATTATCAAATCTAATTAGCTTATTGAAAAATTTCACTTTGATTTTTTTAAACTGGTTATACTAAAAAAGATCTAGCAACTATTACATATTTGCAGGGTCGACTATACCTGTCCCGCTCTCACTTTTCTGCGTGATGAGCTGCCTGTACTCCGTGCTGAGCCTCCGCCTGCCATGTTCGTATTTAGCTTCTTTAGCCAGGAGTGCTTCCCGCTGTATCTGGGTTCGAAGCTCACTCGGCACATCCGGGATGAATAGTTGCATGAGTCCGGTGAGACCAAACACTACATGCTGTTGGGGAAAACTTTTTGGTAAGTTTAGGATGTCCACAGGCCAGTGAGTGACGATTCAGGCAAAATAGTTGGTAGAAGCTGAATGCGGGAAGCTGCAGATTCATCTAAGTGGCTTTTTAGACTATATTACTAATGACAAAGCTCTGCAGAGTAACGCCTCAGTCACTCACAGTGTATGCTGTTCATAAAATTTTCATACTCGGGGTAAATATTTCTTAAGGAACAAACTCTTTGTCCGTGGACTTTGACTGAGCTGGATTTAACTATCTATCTATCTTTGACTGCCTCGGTGGCGCAGTGGTAGCGTACGCGACTGCTGTCCATGAGAGAATGTTTGCATGATCTGCAAATATTGGTTTCGGAGTGTGGATGTTTTCTATGTATAGTATTTACAAAAAAAAAAGTTCGGCATGAATGGGCCGGCTCGACCGGAGTGATACCACGGCCTCACAGAAAACCGGTGTGAAACAGCGCTTACGTTGTGTTTCATCGAGTAAGTGAGGATACCGGAGGCCCATACCCCAATCCAACGCCCCCTATCTCCCTCACCATCCCCCTTCCCCCCAGGCCGCCATAGTGTGGGTCACCATGCTGCATTGTTCTTTTTTGCATTGAGGATGGTGACCACCACTCTTGGATTCTGCTCATGCTTTCCATCAGGCAGGGCAGAGTCATTTTGGCAGCTTAAATATAAAAAAAAAAACTCCAATAAATATTTCAGACATTTGTTTCATCGTCAAATAGTTTCAATACTACGGTGAGTTAGTCTAGAGAATACTTACTATGAAATAGAGATGCAATGATAGAATTTTTGTATACTTTTTGATAAATACATATATTATATACTTTATATAAGAAACAATCTCACTCTTAAAAACCGAAACAAATATCTGCAAATCATACAAACATTTGATCCAAAAGGGAAATTGAACCTCAGCAAAGCAATGTCATAAGCTATTAATGAGTTTCCATTGTTTGAAAATTCAGTTGCAAGATTTGACCTGAATGAAAACACATAGAAACTTATAAAAAGCAACAAATACTACCTCAAACACCACAACAAAGGCTAATCTGGCAGCGAACACATGCCAGTAATGTGGAGACAGTCCATAAGGGTCTGCATGATCGGGGGGGTTCCTATACCCTCGGTAGGCACACACTGCCGGGTCTTCTTCATTTTCGTCAGCCCCCCAGTCTTCGCGGTAGTCTGATGTGTTGAATACTGTAAAATTATGGCTATAAGTTATTCAGGCTGGTGAAGTATCTTTTCTTTTTGGTGTCATAGGGGTCTTTGGCTCCGTGAAGATATAAAAGCCAGGAGTATGTTATTTCATTATAGGGGGCTTCAAAACCTATCCAATGTACAGCTGGACTTCAGGTCCTATGGATTTAACTATCTATTACTTACAGGCGTCATTTCGTTTTAAATTCCAGTTCATTATAGCCCCAAAGTCGAAGCAGAAGCCACAGGCCATTCGTATCGCATAGTGCTGGGCAAAAACCGAATAGGTTTTGCTCAACACTATAAGAAGAAGATTGTTTAGTTTTCCAATGAAGACATATAATAACGTACTATGACTTAGTATAATTTAACAATGATATGGACGTGTAGTGTGTTTATTAGTAGTCAGGTTACAGGTACAGGTTCTGGCAAGTTTGGGATCAGAGTGTGCCGTGTGTGAGATGTGCAAGATTATAATAAATATGTATTATTATACTCACAGGATAATGAGTGGTCGATATATCCCGCCAATGTGTGGTCTGGAGAATACACGTATTTGTACACCATCCGGGGTATGAAGTCGCTTGTGTATGCTATCACGAATGCCTGGAAAAGGGGAAAATCTGTCTTTTAAATCTCCCGTTTTTAAATATACTAGTGGTCGCCCAGAGGTCAAAATTCGTAAGCTTTAATTATTTTTTGATGTCACTCCTTTACGATATAAATAACTGTGTGTAAACACATTTTATACTGCTTCGCTCACACAGTTTTTGTAAAAAGATGTAAAGTTTTTGTTTCCCCTATTAAAATATAATAATATATTATATGTGCTAGCTGACTCGGCAAATGTTGTCTTGCCAAATATGAAAAAAAAGACAAAAAAAAAATTGTGGCGGAGGAGTTTGGTAACAAACATCGCGACACGATAATTTTATATTTGAGATAAATATTAGAATAATATAAAAATAAATAAAAAATAATTAATAAGCCATGATATCGATTGATAAATTAAAGTAATAACAAGTAAAATTGGAAAGAATAACAAATCTTATATCCCACCAATACAGTTCAATTTTGATTGCTCACCAGAGAGCTTGAGTTTTTACTTTTTTTTACTTACATTTGATACGACAGCCGCGTAAGTGATTCCCTTGAGAATGCCATACCTGGAAATGAAAACAAATACAATAGAATAAAATAACACTTTACACTTTCAACTTCAGACCTTGAATTTAACACTAGGTTGGAAAAAATCGCGTCACACTCATTATCTTCTCATCCGAAAACGATCCACTGCAAGCAGCCGGTCCTTAAGTGGCTGTGGACGGGACACATTACTTGCAAACGAGGCGGATGGTGGAGCTAAGAGATCTGGAGTTGTGACCACGTACTGAAAGACGGAGTGAGGGTTAGCCCGCTGCAAAGTGGTCAAAACACACGGTGAAGTTCGCGAGATACCGTTAGATACGGATGATACACAATCAAATCAGTCTGAAATTTCATTTTTATAAAAAGAAGTGGCAGGACTACATGAAGATTTTTTTCAAAGATTGGAAAACTTGCATAGGTATACAGACCTACAAATCTTCTTGCTAAGGAAAGGCTTACTTCCAGCCGTGGACTAGTCAAGGCCAATGATGATGTTTTTTGTGGTGGAAATTCTCCTTCAGATTTTTATCTGGACCATCTGATATAATATAGTATTTTCTCGTGTCACTCGTTGATGCTTATGTTAAACTCCAAAAGTATCTAACCGATTATCACGATTTTTTTGAGATGTGCGTTTTGGTGGCGTGCCTAAGACAGTAAACATAACGCTTAGACTAATAGGAGCCGTAGATAATTGAAAAGAGATGCAGACGAAGTTGCGTAGGTCAGCTAGTCAGATGCTGCTTTCCATCAAGCAGGGTGGAGTCACTTTGGCAGTCACATAACAATAAAGGGACGACTCCATAGTTTTTTCAATTATAGACTATTTTGAACTCCTTACTAAGCTCCAATATCCTCGAGCCTTTCTATACAAATGGAAACTGCCATGAAATAACATCATCGGGCTATTTAAAAGCTACACAATGAAGAAAGGTAGTAGAGGTACGCTGATGTGAACACGGTTGGTCCGGTTCACCAGGAGCGGTACTACCCTCTCACAGAAGTACAACTTCATGTGACAGCATTCGTACTGTCGTGTTTCGTTGGTGATTACGAGACCGAAGGTCCAATAATGCAAAAGCATCTCAGTAGACCGCCATAGTGTGGGTCACCATGCTACAATAGCTATGCATATACGGATGCTGCTTTCCATCAAGCAGGGTAGAGTCACTTTGGCAGTCTCATATGTATAAAAAAGGGACGACTTCATAGTTTTTTCAATCATAGACAACTTTGATCTCCTTACCAAGCTCCAATATCCTCGACTCTTTCAGCCAAAGGTCTTCGGGCTTGAGTCACCATTTTGTACGCGTCCAGGCGTATTTCAGCTATGTTGTTCAGCAACGCAAACAGAGGAGCAAGCGGAAATGCTGCTACAAATAATGTGACGAACCCGTATTGCAGGACTGTGGAAAATGGAAAATTTAGGTGATATGTCTGGAAATTTTACTGGAACCAATTGCTCTTTCCAAGAAGTATATTTTTTTAAGGTCGATTTAGTTTTTAGATTGTACTAGCATTTGTCAGTTATCGGAGTAAAAAAATGGCATATGTTCTTCCTCAATAATCAAAGTTTCTTCATATCAGATTTCATTCAATCTGGTTTTACTTGAATATGTGTTTTTCCACGAGTGACAAGCATTAGACCTGCAAAACCCTGAGGATAAACTGAATTCAAACCAGTTAGAGCATGATTAAGTATTTATTACAAGAAGAACCTAATAACACTTTCGGCTCGATCCAGGTACTGAACCCGAGACGTTTTAATCGGAGTGGCATGCGCTAACCGCTAGACCAACGTGGACCTATTCCACGTCATAACTGTCCCTTGTACGACTTAATCCTCAAAAAATTACTGGACTAGACTTCTTTCAAATAAAATACTTACTCATTTCAAGATATTCATCAAACAATGCCAATCTACCAGGATCTTGGAGATGGTAGTCTTGTTCCCAGGCCATGTGTGGCTTGTTCAGGTCCCTAGTGACGGCCCGATGTGACCGCTGTCGCCACCAGTTATGGAATTTTCTGGAAATTTTTTTTGGAAATTATTGAAGCTGAGGACATGGTAGGAATTGCTTGTTGAGGAAACGAACGTGCATGCTGTATCCCTAAATAAAATGTTTGTCTTTTCTATTTTTAAATAAATAAGCTAGTATATCTCATAAAACCTACAATTGAACTGTTTTTATGGAACTCAAAACCCAGTATCCTCTTAACTCAGTGGAAAGCTTTACCTCTACTCCATAAAAAGTAGCCCAGAAAACTCAACGGTAAAACTTTTTTAGAAGGCATTACCCTCATCAGGAATATACATCTTGTGTCGCGTGGGACTTTACAAACATAAATAAAACGAACACGAAGAACACCCAGACTTGAATTGGGTGGGATTTCAATCCACAATAAAGCCAAAGCGCAGAACGAAAGCGGCGTGGCAACCGCTTAAGCCACTAAGTCACCCATGCAGTTGAATATAGCACCACATGTTTTAGTTATCATTGATCAAATCAAATAGCTTGTACTTCTCCAATTTCCTGATACATAATTCCGTCCCCTTTTCACGTATTAGAAAAAGCGAGGATAAAGATGTAACACATAAAAAACAATCACATTAATATATAGTACATACACAAACACACACGTACGTACGGGTATCCCAGCTCCACGAAGTTGTTGAACATTTGTTTGCCTATCATGATTATAGCCAGTTGGATGCACAATTCTGATAAACATCCCGCTGGATCACAAATGTCTCCTTTTAATTTGAAGAATTCTGACTTTCTGGCTTGGTCATCCCCTGGATAGTCGTAGAAACGACCCTGGAAAAAATAGTATGTTGTACTGTATGAGACTCAACAAATGGAGAAGTCTGGTTACCAGTAGTATTTTACTACTACTACTACTAGTATATTTAGTAGATCCACGTTGATTTCTGTATGAACAGTCAGAATCGATCGGGCAGTACTATCCTCTCACAGAAGATCAATCTTAAGTGAAAATATTGTGTTTCGTGGTTGAGTGCCAGACCAGATGATTTTACCGTGGGAGAGCCATGCTTCGGAATGCATGGGCCGGCTCGACCGGAGTGATACCACGGCCTCACAGAAAACCGGTGTGAAACTGCGCCTGCGCTGTGTTTCACTGAGTGAGTGAGGGTACCGGAGGCCCATAATCAAACCCTTCTCCTAATCCCCCTTCCCATCCCCCAAGGCCGGCAACGCGCTTGTGAGGCCACTGGTGTTGCAGGTGTCCATGGGCGGCAGTAATCGTTTACCATCAGGCGATACGTCTGCTCGTTTGCCCCCTATAACATAAAAAAAGATGCCCAATGATGAAGCATCTCAATTTGCCTTCGTATTATGCGTCATCACGCTGCATTGTTGCAATGTCTGCACTCACAAGGAGTACGCTGCAGGTAGAGTAGAGTTCCTCTGAAACCCTAGTTAAGGTTCAAGCAAACATACACGGAGCCAACAAGATGTATAGTTTTAGAAATAAATTTTCCATGCTGTATTGTTACACTGTCCACATTCGCAATACATGCGAACCAAAGCGGAATGTAAGCAGTTTGTGGAGCTTGATCGAACAGTTACTTTTTTTTTAAATTGATTTTTTTATGGTATAGGAGGCAAACGAGCAGACGTTTCGCCTGATGGTAAGGGATTACCGCCGCCCATGGACATCCGCAACACCAGAGGCGTCACAAATGCGTTGCCGGCCTTTTAAGAAGGAGTACACTATTTTATTGAAGGCTTGAAGGTCGTATTGGTCCGGGAATACCACAGGCGACAATTCATTCCGCAATTTATTGTGCGAGGCAGAAAGTTTCTTAAAAAGCGCACAATTGTAAATATCGATGTAAACTTACTTTGAAAAATGCAATGTAGATCAGTGAAGAGTAGAAGTTCATGAACTCAAAGAAGAAGATCTTAAATGTGTACGAATCTTCGTACTCTGTTTGTGTGCGAGGGTTCTCCATATTTGTGAGGTAGACAGCGATTTTGGCGTATATCTGGAATATAAATTATTTTTAATTAAAAATTTTGTTATAATTCAAGTTAGTTACATTTGGAATGGATATTAGAAATGCATGTCAATTAATTAGATTGAAAGGTATAAATTAAAAAAAACATCATCTCACAAATATTTGGCACGACCTTAGAATCGAACCCGAGACCTTAAGCACAGTAATGATTAATTAAGTCGAATATGCTACCACTGCAACACCAAGGCAGTTAAAATTACTAATCTTATTTAGTGCTAATTAGATTCTTTTTTATCTAATTACAAATTATATATAAAACACTAAATAACAATAAAATTCTTTAATTTTATTGTTATTTAGTGTTTTTGCCTTTGCAAAAGCTTCAAACATGAGCATTCATGAGACATGGTCCTTTTTTTTAAAGGGCATTTTCTGTCTGCGCAATGGGTATAATAATATATATCACTTTGGCAAGTATCCAAAGGTGTAAGTATATCTCACTACTCACCCTAGTAAGAATCATGATGATGATCAAGTTGATGACGGCAGCAGTCATGGTGGTGAAGATTTTGGCATGGCGTTGGATGAAGAAGCCGGTGCCGCCGTAGATGACGGACACCATGGATATTCGGTAGATAATAGTGCCAAGGACAGCACCCATTACTATTGCAATCTAGAAAAAAAAAGGTTTAGATGTCGATGAAGAATTTAAGAATCTATATTTTTTTTTATTGAATAGGGAGCAAACGAGCTGATGTATCGCCTAATGGGAAGCGATTACCGCCACCCATGGACACTTACAACACCAGAGACATCACAAAAGCGTTGCTGGGCTTTGGGGTATGGGGGGAACAGTTGAATTATGGGCCTCCAGTATCCTCACTCAGTTTGTGAAACACAGCGCAAGCGCTGTTTTAAACAGGTTTTCTGCGAAGCCGTGGATTCCTCTTGGTCAAGCCGGCAAATTTGTGCCGAAGCGTGACTCTCCGATGAATTATATTGAAGTATGTGCTTATAATTTCAAATTACATAACAGCTGTAAACTACGCATATAGAAGTATAATACTTAACGTCTTATTTAATTTTTTTAATTTTGTCTGTCCGTCTGTTTACTTTTATAATTAAACAATATTTTAGAAAAATGAACAGTATTTTATTCATTTGATGTTTTTTAATACATTACACACGCACTACTTACTTATTTGCAGTGTTTTCAAAAATCGTACGACTCACCTCACTCACTCTATTTCTATCGCCCTGCCACTTTGCATTAATTACTGAAAAAATCCACAGATATCGTGCCTCACATAACCTTCTGGTATATTGAAAATGAATATCGATAATACTTTTCGAAACGTAGCCCAACTCCATCCCCCGAGGGTTTTTTCCATATCGCTTTTCAATCCAATTCAACGAGAAAAGACACCGAAAAAAAGTCCAGATCCAGAAATTTTTTGGTCACTTGGTAACCCACGCCGAAAAACACCTTTTGGCCTTAACCTCACGAAACTGTAGCGAAATTGCTCTTTGTATAAAAATGGGCACCGTAATGGAGCGATCGAAAAATATTCTTAATGTTAAACTCTTTCAGTAAATACTCAGTAACAAAATAGATTTGAGACAAAGCTAGTATTTTTTTTTTATTCTTTTGAGATGTTTGTGATTACTAATAAATGGCTCCAGTTTTGGGCAGTATTAATTTCAAGAAAATCTTTGCCTTCTGATGCTTTTTCATAAATTGCCTATTTTGAAATTCGTTAATTCTGACTAACACCTATTGTGTTAAGCGTTTTGATGCTAAAAACAGTATTTTGTAGACTTTTTTTTCTTCAGCTGCAAAAAGTATAATGTTGAAAACAACAGTATAATACTGTTTTTGAGAGTATACTTTGCAACCCTTATTTATTAAAAAGTAAACATACCATGAACAAGACAGCAGAACTGCTGGCAACATATTTAACAGTCTTCTGCCATGTAGGTAGGTAAGGTTCCTTCTCTCTAGTTACGGGGTTTGTACGGAATGTTTTCACTGAGGTCTCAAATTCTGGCCTGGGATCTTCGTCCTGATTGATAAAAGAAAAATTTTTTATATAAAACTGTTTTCTTAGCGTCCCATATCTAATGCTATGAAATTATCTCGATCAATGAAAATGTTGTCTAAAGATTGTTGGCTGAATAATTCTGTTTGAAAAAAAATTGTGAATCTAATACTTATTATTTTATTTAATACTTAGTGCCCATGTTGCCACGAATTAATGCCACGGGCGATTCCCTACGTTTGGACCTTTAGGTTATGTACAAATATGATGCGTCTAATCCAAAGATTAAACACACAATTTGAGATAGTTAATTACAATTTGGTCTATGAATAAGCTAATATTACAAAATTTCACTAAACTTACTTGGTCAACTCCTGCTAAATCCCATTCCCATTTTAATATTGACTGTTTTCGCTTCCAAAGCTCAAGGAATGTTGTAGCTGAAAATTATCGATATGAAAATGATTACATCAACTATATAATAAAACGAATGGTATTTTATAGGTTTCGTATCTGTTAATTTTAGATGAACTCTGAAAGTTTGATTAAGTTTATAATATTTAGTAAGTTCTGGCATTTATGAAATTTATGAAAGTTCAAAAATTGGGAATAATATTAAATGATTTTATGCTACTTACCCCAAAACGACATAAATATTGCAAAGAAGACAGTGGCTGGGTTATCAAATAAGTAAGTTAGTTTAGCGAACAAGCAGGAGTCGGCTAGAGTCTGGTACTGACATGCTTTGTCACAGAGAGGACACAGCGTAATGTTACCTGGCCCTTTGATGTCGCAAATCTCTTTGCTGAAAAAAAACACAATAAATATGTTTATTACTCTTCATTAATAACTCTAAATAAATTTTTACAATAATTTATTAAACTTTTTAATTATTTTTTACTTTCTGCACTTTTGCTTTATATAAACTTTAATTGTGTCAAATTTCATACTCCCCTGTTGGCATGATTTCATTAAAGTTTTAGAGTGTTTGTTTTGCTTCGTCTATTAATATTTAGACATAAATGGTAATTAATACCATGTGAGTCAGACTGACAATACTACCACCTAATGAACATGTAAGGAAATTTAAAGATATTTATTGACTAATACACATACAAAACCAGAATCTTCACTGTAACAAGATTATTGATAAACAATAAATTAGAAACCAAATCAAGGAAAGTAAATGTAAATTTATGATTCTTTAAAACCATATCATCAAATAAAAAATTATAATATATGTAAAGTATTTTCGTTGTATTTCTTAAATTTTAGTTTCTTAAATTTTACTATTACACCACTTTTGAACAGATTTTTCATAACATAATGCACCTAATTTCAATAATAACCTTAATATTACATTTGAACTATTATTTATATTGACGATGTGATACTATCAAGACAAAATTAATACGATCAATTTAATAGCTTACCTTGGAATGTTATCATTTGAATCCATACTAGCAAGTCCATATAAGAAACAAAGAGTTCCAACTATAGCTGGAGCGTAGAGCATCTTAGTATAGAACCCGAGCCAGCAGAAGTAAAGACCTATCTTGTCACCGAAATACCGTCGGACAAGCCAGAGAGGCTGCTTCTTGTACCATTTGCAAGGACGAGCCCATTCTAAGTATAAGAGCTGTAGATTTTAACTATGGTCAGTCTTTGTTAGAATTAAAAGTCATAAAAGTTTTTGATGTAGTAATAAACTAAATGAACTTCTTACCCTTCTGTCTGTGACACTTCCATCAGACATGTCGACATCATGTCTGCCTTCGTGTAAAGGAAAACACGCTAGGTATGTGCCATCATTGAGTAAGCGACGGATTCCCATCTGAAAAGGCCAAAGTATTTTTTTCAAAAAATATGTACATTTTGCTTAAGCAAGTAAATAATAAATAAAAAACTAGATCAGTTGATTTTTCTTACCTTAGTCTCATTGTTATCATATTTGGCTCGTAATAATATCTGCATAACTAGAAAACTTCTTTGTGCCGGTGAAAATTGTGTGTGTCTGTCTTTTACCAGAAACCTTAAAGAAATAATAACAATAAACTCACACATCTTACATTAAGCGGAGCATGTATTATGGTAACTATACTTACATTCTTAAATATTTCTAAATACATACATTATATACTACATCATATAAATATTTGTTCTAGATGGGATCCGTAGCCACAACCTTCGGCAGTTAGGATTATTTCCTATTAACCCAACAGACCCGTCAAAAGCCGTATTATTTCAAACCCATATTTCAGCTAAAAATCATGTGTGTAGAAAATTCCTTACATTTCTTCTCTCCTGGCTCCTCGTTGATCAGTAGCGCCGTAAAACGATGGTTCAGGTTCTATTCTAGAGTGTTCGTATTCGTATAACTGTTTCCATCGCCGCCGCCACTTCGAATGCCACCGTTTATCTTTTTCGGCTTGTTTTTCATCACTCTGTAAAATCAAAAAGGTAAAATTTAGAAAGTTCGAAAAGGACTATCGTAGTAAGTAAATAGGGTGAGATACAAAAGAGGCAAGTGCAATACTTTCCTTTGAGTGTCCCTTGAGTTTTTTTTATTACATGTTAGCTATCAAAATAACTCTACCCTGCCTGATGGAAAGCATGAGTAGAATCAGAGAGTGGTGGCCACCCTTCTCAATGCGAATAAGGGCAATGCAGCATAGCGACCCACATTATGGCGGCCTAGTGAGAAGCTTTTTCACGCCCCGCTTAAAAGACTCGGGATCATAGAGAGAAGGAATCACGTGCAGTGGTAGTGAGTTCCAGGTTTTGACCGCTCGTCACAGGAAGGAAGAACCGAAGCGATGAGTACGAGAACGCATGTCTTGCACTCTGAAGCGGGGACTTTCAAGGTTGGCACGTGTTGTCCAATAGAGTAAGGGGGAGTGAGGGACCAGTTGGAAGAGCTCTTCAGAACAATCTCCAAGGTAAGGGCGATAGAGGACTGCCAAGGAGGCGATATCTCTCCGCAACTGCAGAAGAGATGGTAGTAATTGGGGATTGGATTTCCAGTAAACTTACTAAATCATTGCGGTAGGTCTAATCTTGTATAGCGATATGAAAGTTCTTACTACAGTTAGTATATACGTATTTACAACTTCCCGATATCAGTTTTTGGGCTGGAATCCGCAAGGCGTAATTATATCACTGTCTGAGGATGTTCCCTTTGCATTTGAGGGACATAACACCTGTTCCTGTACAGGCCAAAATTATTTTTAACCAACAAAATTATTGAATGCCTCCCCTTATACTTTTATAGCCGTACGTAGGAGAAAAAGAGCTTCCTGAAAATTTATTATTTCTACAACAAACTTACCCAAGCCCGAACAGAGATTGTGATGAACCTCTTCGTGGGTAATTTCATCCCAATTACCTCAGCTAGCCTCATTTCAGTCTTCCAAGGGATGTGGATTTTGAGGAACCAAGTCTTCTCGTCGAAGGACAAGCATTTATTTTCTAATTCTAGTTCTAAGCCTTCTCTTACTAAATTTTCCTGTAAATAAAATAGACTAGAATATAAACTCTTTTCCGACGCAATAGAGCTTACTTCAGTTCAATTTAAAGCTGCTAATTTATACTATTACTGTTTCTAAGGTAGACATATCTTAGTCAGAGGTTATGGGAAAACCCCTAAATATGGTAATCCCATAATATTATAAATACATTGCATAATTAACTAAAGATTTTAAACACGCTATGGAAATATCTAGATTTTATCTCATTAAACGACGCAAGCTGTTATAATTTTCATTTAATGATTACCTGAAGAACCTACAGTACTTGAAATTAATAATATATTTTAAAAATATGTTTTCCTTAAGTAGCCTAAAAAAATTACCAAATTCAATGACCCTATCGTGACCAAATGTAATAAAATGTACTTAATTTTTGTATTATCTTAATTTAATGCTAATTTATTGCTAGAAATTTTAATTAGGGAAAGTATACTCTCAGAAATAAAATTTTTTGCTAAAATATTAATAAATAATAAATAATATTAACTAACTATTGCTCTTACAATCCGATGGGATGGGATGTTTGAAGCATTTCTATAATTAGAAAAACTCAATAAGACTTTTTGGTTCGACTTGGGAATTGAACCCGAGACCTCTTGATCGCCAGTCGCACACGCTAAACGATAGACTGAGGTGTATAATTTTGTAATAAGCACTATGTGTATAGTTTCATTACTTGGAATGTTTTCCTGTGCTCCCGTTTCCTAGCTTCCGCTTCAGTCATGACTCCGTAATCTTCTTCTTCATAAGCTAACACCATGTCTATTCGTCTTCTACCGTCGCGGAACATTAGAGATTCTGGCTCCAAACCCTGTTCAAAGACAATCATCGTATCGACTTTAACGTATGGAATGTATTTAAACCACATAAAAGAAAATATTGAAACACATTAGCCTTAAAAGCAAAATCTTATCAAACGCATTATTTGGAAACTTCTTTGATGTGTACGAAATTAAGCTTAATTAAAATAGATAAAGACGAGTTAGTTACACCATATTTTAATCAAGAACGGCTGGACTTATTTTCGATTTCTCTGGTTTCAACTGAGATAAAAAGTGGAACTGTGTAAGTGATTTAATGCAAGTTCAATCTGAACCAAAAACGGATGATCTCCTCACGCTCTCAGGTGGAGCTACATAAATAAATGTACACACCAGATTTGCTCATTTTGAATTATAAGTTAAGATTGTCTAACAAATAGTATTAAGTGTGATTTACCTCTGGACTAGTTTCTCCCAAATTTTCTTCCTTTTCATTGGGATATGAAGGAAATGAAGGTTTTCTGTCATCTTTGGTGTACTCTGAGCTTTTGCTGTCTGGTTTTGACTGGAAAATAATATGGCTGTACTTATTTGGAGTCCCATTAATTAATGAAAAGTAACACCTTCAAGTTCAACTTGAAATCTTTTACCAGAAAAGAATAAAAGAAAATAAGTCAAAGAATAGCTAGTTCTATAAACCCGATGTAATTTAATTTCGCGGGTTTTACATGACTACGGTGAAGCCGAAAAGAAGAGGAATAGTTTTGGCATTCTATAATAATATTGTAAATATATTGTTTCTTAGAAATGTTGTAAATATAATTAAATACCATAAATATCTAGTTTTAAAAGAGTATCTTTCCTTGCCGGATCTTTTCTATAGGAATTGAATTTTGGAACCGCACCATCGAAATCATTAAGGTACCGTTTGGAAGTGCCTGAAAAGGTGCAGTTCAAATTTAAGCGTTTTGATTTTATGTATGTTTGTATGTTCCACCGTTCAAGAAATTAGCGATTTTAATGAATGAAATAGGTTGATTTTGTAACAATGATTCTATGGCGTAATAAGCTGATACGGGCTTTATCAGTTTTATTTAAGGTTTATACGTAATTGAGTTTTGGTTTTAAATCTTTTTCTGTTAAAATAGTCTCTTACCAATTGTGGGGCCTATTTTATGTAGGTTTTTAAATTTTGATTACAAAAAGACTACCTGAAAACTAGGCAGCGGTGTTCCAGGCAAAGGCGTGTGAGCTTGTCCCTTAGAATTGAAGGCCCCAGTTGCTGTGGTCACATTCCTGATGAGTCGCCAACCGCGTGGCTTGTGTTCATCTGAAGAGTCGTCCGACCGGATGGATTTGATATCGTCGCGGAGATGGACCTATAATATATTTGATAGCTGAATAAAGTACGTGAGGCTTTGTTAGAATAAAATAAGATTTAGGAAATACTAGCCCATTCTCTACACTACTCGTTTATTTAGTAATTTCAGAAATGAAAGAGTTTGTATTCTTAGAACTCTGTGATACATAAACGGTTTTGGTAAATTAATTTTTTTTATTTAGAAGGGATTATTATGCGTTGAGTTTTATTTAAATCAATAACTTTAAGGATGAAAGATTAAGGAATGAAGTATGTATTTATGATGTAAAACTGGCTTCATGTTGCATGATACATGTAAAGTAGAGTACCATGGAAAAGTGACTAATTTAATAATAATAAATATTTGGGACATCTAAAACACAGCGCCATCTAGGCCCAAGCCAAGCAAAGGCATGAATAGGCCGGCTCGACCGGAGTGATACCACGGCCTCACAGAAAACCGGTGTGAAATAGCGCTTGCGCTGTGTTTCATCGAGTGAGTGAGGACACCGGAGGCCCATATCCCAATCCCTGCCCCTATCCCCCTCCCATCCCCCAAAGGCCGGCAACGCACTTGTGACACCTCTGGTGTTACAGGTGTCCGTGAGCGGCGGTAATCGTTTACCATCAGGCGATACGTCTGCTCCGTTGCCCCTTAAAACATAAAAAAAGCTTGTGTTATGTGTACTAGACGACTGATGTAATACATATATACTTTTTTTGTAAATACGTATATAATATAGATAGAAAACACCCAAACTCCGAAACAAATATTTGCAGATCATACACACATTTGTTTCGACTCGGGAATGGAACCCGAGACCTTATGCACAGCAGCTACCACTACGCCAATGAGGACATTTATTCTATATGTAGGTTCTTCGAAAAAAGACAGATTTTTCTAAAAGTTTACTGGATTTATTAATATTCTTATGTTTCTATTCTTCTAAATATCGTTGCAACTGGTAACATGACAATATTATAAGCGAAAACAGGATCAATGTTATGCGCAATACCGTTATCTTTATTACTGAGCATCTCCTGTGTAGCAGACTGTAGTGATCTTTACGACACAATTACATTTAATGAGCCGTATAATGCAAGCTAGGGGTGGAAATTTACTAAAATTAGTCCTCACTTTGATCATGTACATTAACTAACATAACTTGAATCCAAACACCCACTTGGCTTTTGAATTTTACGGATTTTTCTAAAATAATAACATGTTTACACATCTCACACACGGCCACTCGATATCTTGTTAACGAATAATTTATTAATGTACTAGCAAAACAGACCACACATCTCACACACGGCCACTTGATATCTTGTTAACGAATAATTTATTAATGTACTAGAAAAACAGACACAAATGCCAATTTGTATTGAATAAGGTCAAACAAACAGATGTGTCTCCTGATCTTAAGTGACTAGTGACTTCTATAGAAATCTGCAACACAAGGAAACAAGTGTGTTTCTATTATTTAACTGCAAACACTACAATTTTTAAAAAAAATAACAAAAAAACCGTCTTCAAGAACTGGACCGAACTGAATTATGGGAAACACATAACCGTAGGAGAGCTACGCTTCGGTATGCATGGGCCCGCTCGACGAGTGATACCACGGCTTCATAGAAAACCGGTGTGAAACAGCGCCAGCGCTATAAGTATATAAAGTAGTAGTAATATAAAGTAGGCCAAAATCTCCTTTCTAAAAAGAGGCCTATGATTCAATTAAGGCTTGTTTTTATTTTACTCTCGTTGGTTTCATCCTATTAAGATTGATCTTATAATAGAAAGAATAACACGACTTTTCTTCTATCAACTATCGCTAACTAGCTAAATTATATCTATTAAAACACAATACTGTGTCCACACTCTTTCATTTGTTGATCGGTGAGATGCTATTGACACAGTTGGTTTTTCTATCCTGCACGCACACCTCGATGATACACACATTCTTTATATATCAAAAATCAGGGCAGTTACATCTCTGTAAAGCTTTATTGCTTTCATAAGGCAATAGAAGCTTAGGTACTGTTATTTGTGAAGAATGATTTAAAAAGTTATTAAAATAAAAACATGTTTATTGCTCAGCTAAAACATTGATTTTTATCAACGCCTACTAATGGATAAAATTTGCTGTTAAATGCTTAGTCTGGATATAAATAAAATTTTGATAGTCCACCGATAAATATACGCTGACCAGATTGGTATGGGTTTTTGGGATTTTTTGCAAGTTTTCTTATCTTTGCAGTCCCGTTATCCTTCATAGTTTGGTCCTCAAACACGTCATGAATAGGTGGTTGTGACTCTTCGTACATTTAATCCACTCCAGTAACCAGAAGCAACAACTCATTTCTTCAAAGGCTGTTTGTGGACACTACTTGCTTTTATTATTTTTATAACATCTAAGTTCTGTAAGATGCATTCCTTGTCGTAGATCCATCCATTCGGAAGTAGTTCTGCCTGTATCTTATAACTGTCATGGCTAAACTGCTGTATCAATTACAATGAAATAAGGCACGGAGTTTCCTTTAATCTTGAGGAAGGGCATGCTACTATTTACAGCGATAATCAACATACGCGGAATCGCGGGAAAACTACATATTAAAATATAAATACTTTAAAAAAAAAGCAAAACATACCACCCAAAAAGGGCCGTTCCTGACCGCATGAACTGCAGATGCCATTGTACAAACACTGTCTTTGAAGTATTTTATAACAATTTCAGAGTTATATTCAAACGTCTATTCATTTGGAGTTCAGAAGTTAGTTTCATAAGTAGGTCTTTAAGGTAAAATATGAACATTATTGAGGCCGTGTAAAGGAGCTCTCTCAATGGTGAATTTTTTAGGTACCTTGAGCAATTCATTTTTAATTTATATATCTTTATTGGATATATAATAATAATAATAGATCTCTTTATTGTACATCAGATTCATTGCTAGGTTAACATACAGTTAGAGAAGTACAATTGGTGGCCTAATCGCCCGGAGGCAATCTCTTACAGGCAACCATTGGATGGAGAGATGACATGATTAAGAGAAAGTGTAATGTTATGTTACTATGTTTCGTTATGTGAGTTATAAACATAATTTACAAAGTAACAATTGCCGGTCATATCGCTCACGGCGATTTCTTCCAGATAATGTTCCAGATAAGGTGTGGTCACGCATTACAATACGAATAGGGAGTGTCACAATTCCTACACTTTCCATGGGTGTCGTAACAGGCCACTAAGGGACCCAACTTCGTAGAACAAAATCACTGTAAGGAGAGGGAAATATTGAAATAAACCTTTTGTTTACGTATAGAAACCCCACGGGCCGCCGCCCTACCGCGGTTTACGGCGGGGCGTGGTGTCGGTATTGCACCGACACCAAAACCACACGGAGTGCCACTCTGCGCTTGAAACGGGAGAGATCCGGGAACCTCTTTACTACGACATCCAGATTGAAACAAACCCTTTTTTTACGTGTGGAAACCCCCTCGGGCCTTCATCCCAACGGGGTTTGAGGCGGTGCGGTGTGTAGGAATCGAACCGACTAAAACCACCGCCTAAGACGGGAAGGATCCAGGAACAGTGTAATTAACACATCCGAACCCCTCTCATCTGGCCAGCGTGGTACAATAAGTCAAAACCTCTATCCTAAAGATAGGCCACCAGGGGCCTAATAAAAACCATTGAAGTGATGATTGGTACTATAAACCCTAATATGGGTATTAGGTACTCAACATTTCTAGGGTAATTTTCATAGCATTACACACCAACACGTTTATATACAAAATTAGTAATATGGGCTTCGAACTTCGGTTAAAATAATAATATGCGATGACACACGGATTGGGTGGCTGGTGACATTAAGATGGTAGACGAAAATTGATCGTGGTGTGACTAAGATCAAAGCGTCGAAGACTGTGTTTCAAGGATATTATTAGATAGGTGACTAAAGTAGCACTTTCGTTTAGTCTTGTTTAGTTCTATTCTTTGCGCTTTATTGATGCAAGCTGCTCTGAGTTTTGGTTTCTACTGATATTTAGTTTGTATAAACTCATATAAACTTCATGTGATTCGTTGCTAGATTCAGTTGGTTTACGAAATCTACAGTTTAGGGTATTAATAACAATAAAAAACAGCGTACTATATCTCTGTATTTTGCTAAAGAGGATTTTGGAGACCACCTTATGTTTTTTTCTTCGTGCTGTGTATCATAGTGGGGTCGAAGATTATTGATATGAGGACTTTACTCGGAGTTTGAAAAAAATACATTTTTGTTACTAATTTGGTAAGAATATGGGACCTATTCGGTTACATACTCAATTTAATAGTCTTGCAGCCCTCAAAATATACTTTGATCTCTTTGGCAAATGGCAACAAAACTGACAAAGTAACTGTGAAGAAGCGTTATATTTGTAATTGTATTTAAGCCATCAATCATCATCAACAACCCATAATAAATAAATAAATAAATATTTTCAGACATTTTAACATACAACGCCATCTAGTCCCAAACTAAGCAGAACTTGTACTATGGGTACTAGACGACTGATATAAATACATATATACTTTTTTTTTTTGTAAATACATACATATTATACATAGAAAACACCCAAACTCCGAAACAAATATTTGCCGATCATACAGACATTTGGTCCGAATGTCGCACTGCTGGGCTCGGGTCTCCTCTCAAGAGAGGGTGTACTTTACTAATGCCACGTATATTTTCATTATATACATGCCAGTTTTATCACAAATGAAGTGCAGGTGCATTATAAATATAACAATTGACACCTAAAATGTACCTTGAAGTTCTGAAAACCACTACGTCGCTTACGGACTATAAATATGTTTACAAACTATACGCGGTCAGCAGCTAGACTGTAAACCTATAAATAACTGTGTTTATCAGCAGTCGGGTTAATAGGTCAAGTCATGCCTTCGGATGGCGTAAGAAAGCGGTTCCCAAATCCCTCCCGTCTCAGGCGCAGAGAGGCACACCGTGTGATCTTAGTCGGTTCGATTCCGACACACCGCCCCGCCGCTAAACCCCGGTGGGGTGAAGGCCCAAGGGGGTTTCCAAACGTAAAAAAAAAGTCCTGCCTAATTTGCAACCAGACTGCCTCATATGAGCCAGTGTAAAGGCAACTTAACATTGTTCCAATTTTTCTGCCTCACGCGATTTATTTCATTCCTCTTGATTTTCGGTTGGTAGCATTTTTAAGGATTCTTAGCGTAATTAAGTATTGTAATCTACATATACTACGATTTAGCCTTCATTCATACATCATTATAATGTACTTATTGGTACTATTTTTGCTACTTTTCTGTTAAGGGCAAACAAAGACGAATTCTTTTTTAATATTAGCTATAATATACTTTTTTTAAACTTTTATAATGTAATAAGTATGTATACATGTTGTATGTGTATGAAGATATGTATGTAAAAATAGACCCCTATTTTTGAATTTTATTTCTTAATTTCAGTCCTTTTTTGTCCATTTTAAATTAACTTATCAAAGTATAGTGCACCCTAACATTCATTTACGCACCACCTGAAGGTAGCTCATAGCCCAGTTGCACTCGGTGATTAGAAACAATCACCGAGGGCAAGCAACGACGGCGCGGTCATTACCTGGATGGGTGACCGCTGGTGGCATGTTGCCATGAGAGTCTCCGTGATTCGGAGGTCACGTTAAGCTTTCGGTCCCGGTTGTTATCATACGATAATAGTCGTGAAGCTTAGTTGGAGGCCTTCGGGCGCCTTAAAAACATTAGATTTACGTAGCCACAACGTATTCTTGCCAGTCCCCAATCCGCATTTGGCCTCTCCTGAGAGGAGACCCGAGCCCAGCAGTGGGACATTAAGGGTTGTTATTTGAAAGTAGCCTGTTAGAAAATGCGTATGGTATTAAGTCCGCCATTGTGCATCTTGTGCACAAAGTTGTAAAATAAAATATAATAGTTGTAAATTAAAATAAATAAGGATAAACGATCAGACGGGCATGCAATGGTAAGCGACAACTATCGCCTTAAGACGCCTGCAAATCAAGATATACAAATTCGATTTTGTCCAACCTTTAGAAATAGGGGTATTATTCCGGTCGAGCCAATCTATATATACCATGAAGCATGACTACCCATTGTCATTTAAAAGAATTGAGAATCTTTGAAGCTCAAAAACAAAACATCCGTTTAAAAATTCATACCACACACAGGAATACAAATACACACACACAGGTACAAAGGATGAACAGGCACACAGACGCACAAATTATGCCTAAATTAAAAATACATAGAATGGATTTATGTTCAATAAATAACCCATAGAAATGATCCACTAAGAGCGAGTTTTTATAAGCAGTCTTTGAAAGTGCAAAATCGATTAATAATAAAATAGAATAATATATAATATTTGGTTTGATTTCATTGTATAAGTATCTCTAGAGCCGAAATGTGCAAGAGTAGAGGTCATGATTAGGCCTGCAACACGATAGATCAGCGATTCGAGGATACGAACTCCTCAAGGTTGGGATAGTTTGTGCTCCTTGTTGGAGACCTTGTTTCAACAGGGGATTTGAGACTTAAGAATTAGAGAGAAAAAACTTTACATTCATAGAATCCCATCCCCACTAGTTGTAATGATAAGCTCAAGGAGAAGAACGCACTTGTGACTCTTATTTAACCTAGTCTTGTTATTTACTCCCATGTACTATGGAAGGTAATACAACATCTTCCTTAAAGCTAAATGAAAATTTAGTACATAACGATCATCATTGCTTTGTTGAAAGGTCTTTTGAAATCAAGTGAATGAAGATCGTCACTTGTGAATGCCTGAAACTTAGGAGGCCCAAGTACATTGCCGGCTTTTGAAGTGGGAATCTCCAACTCCAAAATATAAATACGTATTTTATACATATTTAAATATTTGCACAAAATAATTTTAACAATGTCTTAAAGGTATTATCGGTCAATAGATAGCTTATGTGACGCGAAAACTTTTAAAAGTGCCCAGGAGTACAGTGCAAATTATATGCACCAACACATATGCACAAATAAGTGAACGGATACATATATATACACACACTGATACCTTTTTATCGTCGTATCCGTAGAATGGCGTGTTCTGAAAATAGTTTTCTCCACTATAATAACAGTGTTTTCAATCAGAAAGGCGCCCACATTAGACAAGCTGTATCATTCTTACTTAAAGTCTGGAAACTCATTTACTATTTGTCCAAGATTCCATAGTCATCAGAAATAATATATTTTTAATAGATAAAACCTTAGGTTCTCAATAGCATCTCATGTTATTTGAATACTTGTATGATTGGGAACCCCTCCCCCTTTCCACACTTCCTATGGACCAAAACTTTAGCCAGACGCTTCACAGCTCCAGTGATCAAGCGCCTGCCAAATTATTAATACTATTTTAGAAAAATTCCCACAAAAAACATACGTAAAAATCAGCCATGTTAATTTAAGTTGAGTAACTCTTATTTTTATTTCCTTTCTTATTTGTCTAGGTGCCCTTAGGGGGGTTACCACAAGCATACAGGTAATCAAAAAACATGAGACGCTAAGGCGAACGTAAGGTTTCATCTATGTGAAAATAAGTCATGTCTGGTCGCTCTGGGATCTATTCTATATATTATAATCTAGATTAAGCTTTTCAATAGACATTCAGGACATAAAATATGGATTCCATACATACATCGCAACATATCCTCATCACATCAACAGCCTTAATAGTCTTATAGGTCTAATATAAAACGTTGGTAAGATGGATTGGCATAGGGTTGTTCTTTTTGCAATTATGCTATTCGGCGTAGTGACCTGATCAGAATAAAAAGGACGATCTCAGAAAGGTCATAGGTATCAGGGCACTGTCCCCTAAAGAAGCACCTATTCACTATAGACGCAACAGACAGCTTTCTATGCAGGGGTTGCATGGAGGCAGAAGAAACACGGCAGCAAGTTCTCACAGAATAAATAATAATAAATAATAAATAAATATGTTCAGACATTTTAACACACAACGCCATCTAGTCCCAAACTAAGCAGAGCTTGTACTATGGGTACTAGATAACTGATATTAATACTTATATACTTTTTTTTTTGTAAATATATACATATTATACATAGAAAACACCCAAACTCCAAAACAAACATTTGCAGATCATACAAACATTTGGTCCGACTCAGGAATCGAACCCGAGACCTCTTGCACAGCAGTCGCATTCGCTACCACTACGCCACAGAGGCAGTCATGTGACAGAATGTAAAAGTCAGACGGATCAACGGGCGAAAGTCCTCCAATCAACATCAGTTCCGCGAGCATGTAGTGACCTGAAAAGATTGCTGAGCTTCTAGGATGATCTAGGATGGTTGGAGTAAGTAGATGACAAACTCACGTACACCAGCCCAATCAAGAGGTTAAATGCGGAAATGGCCCGGTAAAACAAACAAGCAAACAATCTAGCGTAGTTTGCTTTTTGGTAGGCTCTTAAAACACCCATGGAATGAATAGAGTTGACGACAATTTCTTAATGCGCCACCACACGGATACTTTGTAACAAATATTATATTGTAATGATGACGCCTTTAAAAATGCACTAACAGGTTTCTACTACATACTTAAACAATAAAGGTTCATAACTACTTTCGGATTTAAAGGGGTAGCAAAAAAAAACCTCCTTCTTTTGCAGTCGGATAAAAATAAGATAAACATCACATAATACAAAGCATAATCTCAATTTTTTACAATTAGGGAGTAAGCGAGCGGACTTAGGTCGGAGGTGCGGTATATTAATTATACTAGCTATTGCGCGCGGCTTCGCTCTCGTTATATACGATTTTGAGCGAATGAATGAATGTCAAACAGTAAATAAAAAAAAAACCTCTATATAACTTCTAATCCAGGTGTCTAAGCCACTAGAGTACTGGGCTTTCTCGTGAGCAAGTTACTTAGAACTGGCCATGAGAGAAGCAGCTTTCTATTAAATCTATCCCAGTAAATTTGAGCGTTTATTCTTGAGATTTGTTTAGTGTCATCGAGATTATTATTATTATCCCCTTGACTTGTTCAAAGGAGTGGGAACCCATGGATGTCTGTGCAGAACTTTAGATGAAAAACGCGGAAAGAAACAGTTGCTTAATATCGCTTTCTGGACTAACGGTCCACATGTGCTGAACCATGGATCTCTTAGAACACTAGACCTTTATATATTCAAGAGTACTACTGCAAAAACATACCTTATTAGCCGGACTCTCCATGATGTCTGCTAACGAAGACCCGAAGGCTGTATCCGGAGTTAAATTATCAGCCGACTTCCAAGGTATCTTATTGTGCATTGGAGTCGCTGGCAAAGCTGATTCGTGACTTCTACGACGGTTTTTGTTCACCTAATCACATTTAGAATATGAGTGGATTGTTGCTTATTGAACTGAAAGAACAGATCTAGAAAGTTATCATCAGACTGGAGACTCTATGATAGAGAAGCATCTCAATTGGATGCCATAGTGTGAATCGCCATGCTGAATCTTTGCATCTTCTGCATTCGCAATGAGTATGGAGACCTCTACTCATGGATTCTGTTTATGCTTATCATAACTTTATACATTTCGAATATACCTGATCATCTCCTCCATCTGAAGAACTAAGTTCTGTTCTAGTCGTGGAGGTGGAACTATTCAGCTCACCCCAAGCGTTGAAATTTGTCACGTTTGCCGTTGGAGGTTCTGAACTGATTCCATCTGAAAATGGACAAGCTTTGGTGAGATCCAAACACACAGAACTGGAACTGTAACAGCATTTTTAAATCATAAATGATACCAGATTACGACGTTTTGGCAGTCGCTATATTGGTATCTTTCATCTTAGCGCCAAAATTATTGAACCGATTCGAATGAATGAGGTGTCAATAGAATTTTAATAATGTCCCGGATGACTTATAACTTTATAAATTTTATGAAAACTTTTTACGTAATTAGCGGCGGAGGCGCGCCTGCCAGCGCCTCATGCCGCTCTGAGAGTGGCCGCGGATGGGCAGGACGGGTTTTCCCCTCCATCCGCTTCACAGGCCAGCCACGAGGGGGTGACGTTACGCGTGTGCCGTACGTCGACTAAATTGAGAGTTATTAACATCAGACGGTGCCCGCTTCAGTGCGGGCAGGCGCTAGAAGGGGTCCGGATGGCGTAAGAAAGCGGTTCACGGATCCCTCCCGTCTCAGGCGCAGAGTGGCACACCGTGTGGTTTTAGTCGGTTCGGTTCCGACACACCGCGCAGCCGCAAACCCCGGTGGGGTGAAGGCCCGAGGGGGTATCCACAAGTAAAAAAAAAATTTTTCAGTATATTTGAGGGCACTAACTTCCCAATAACGATTGACATAGATGTTCATGACCGAGATCGAAGGCTTAACGTGCTCTCCGAGGCACGGGCGGGAAACACCGCCATCTTCCATACTCCAGGCTGCTATTAAGATTTTTTGTAAGAAAAACCCAAGTGCAGTTACTCGGGAATCGAACCCGATCGATACCTCTTGATCTGCAGTCGTATACGCTAACCACTAGGCCAACGAGACAGTCTGGTCCACGTTGTATGGTATACCAAAATCTTTTTTCTATGGAGTGGGCTATGTCCAGCAATGGGCTATTAGACTGCTGATGATGATGATGATGACAAGCGATGTAATTTTTGTAACACCATTAATTTATGTATATTTAAGCACTTTTGTCTTCCTGAGTGGTGTGGAAATTAAATTAGTTTGGCACTGACCTGTTTCGTTTTATTGCTCTTTTCTGTTGCCAAAATAAACTTTCTTTTTCTTTCAAATCGTGAACAGCTTTTATTAAGGACTTTATAGGAGCAAGGCCAGGGATACCTGCTCGAAACATCAGGCCATTCAAAAGTATATGGTTTGTCTTGTGATTATATTTATTTCCATATATCACAGAGTAACACGTGCCATCGAATGGAGGGGAGTAGCTTTAGTGTCTTTTTCTGCTACAAAACAAACTGTCACTACATTACAAAAAATATATATATAATCTCTTCCTGCGTGGGTTATCATAGACAAAAACTAATTGAAATTGGTTTAGCATTTGAGCCACGGAAACGTAACAGGCATAGTTACTTTCAAATTAATAATATAAGCATGTATAGTGTAGATAATCTAGATTTTAATGGCACATAAAGTAGCAAGTTTCCATTACAATCTATTTTGATAGATGCACTACATCATAAATGCTGTATATATCGACCAGAGTGATGAGAAAATTGGCATGAACCCATTGTTTACACAACATGGGGTAATGAGACCTAGTTAGCTTTGTTTAAACGTTGATGTTGTACTTCACAGTGGGTACATTTTATGTGTGTTTGTAAATGACATGTGTTGTGGATTAATTGATAACATCCACCTTAGGACCACGAAGTCCAGGTTTCTTAAATGTATTATATATGTTTATGGTACCTCCACCGTGGGAGAGCCACGCTTCGGCGGTCCATGGGATGGACCGGCTCGACCCACGGTCATACAGAAAACCGTCCACCAAAAGTCGGCAACGCACTTGTGACGCTTCTGGTGTTGCTGGTGTACATGGGTGGCTGTTATCGCTTACCACCAGGCGATGTGTCTGCTCGTTTGCTCCCTATATCATGACAAAAACGGTATCTTTCATTGATATAGATGTTCGGTGGCCACGGAGACCAACCAAAAAAGCAGGAGATGCAATAGACACGATTGGAGATTGATTAGACGCAGGCCGGGTTGTTTAACGTAGTCTCCCAGGCCCAGGGGTTTACATTCAACTTCCCAGGTTAAGAAAAACTTATTCACTTATTGGCCCAACCTGGTATTCGAACCCGAGACTACATGAACGGCAGTCGCATACGCCAACCGATAGACCAACTAGGCAGTCATTATAGTATACTTTAATGATGACAAATGATGACTTTGCCGCCATGGTGTGGATACTGAATTGTTGCATTGTCTGCATTCGCAATAAGTATGGTCACCCCCACATTTGGATTCTATTTATGCTTTCAATCAGGCAGAGTAGGGTGTCTTTGGAAGGCTCATTCATACAAAAACCATGATGTATCAGAATACGCGGTGTCATCACTCACCTGGCCAACACCTCCTCTGTAAAAGAAACCTATGTCTAGCAGTATGCTGTTAAAGGCTATTGGTGGTGTAGTGCTGAAGGTGTCTTTAGGAGAACGATAGTCTCCGTAGAGAATAACATGAAATAGTGATAGATCATGGTAGAAAATGAAAGAATAGAATGATAGTCTTCGGGTACTAATGCTAATGAAGAAAAAAAAGGAAATTGATTACAACCATAATTTCATTGTTCTATATTTAGCATAGTTCGGAGTAGGGAGGCACTTACATTGATTAGCGTTATTAGCGACATAAAATCATTTAATAGGTTCATTCATATAATGGATTTCATTCACGATTCGAATATCCTGAACATACAGCTGATCAATAAATTACTAGTTTTTGACCGCGGTTTCATTTAGTTAAATAGGGGGTTTGGATCTCTAGTTTTTGCATTTCGCGACACCAGATTGATTTCGACTTCCAGGCGAATATTACAGCGGGTTGGACTCGGAAGTAACTGATAATCTTTTTTTTGTTAATATTATAAAGATACTTGTATAGTTTTTTAATTGGTACACTACCTCGGTGGTCTAGGTCGACTAAGATCAAGGGTTCGATTCCCGGGTCGGACTCTCTGTTTTTTTGTGTGCCTGTGTTTTTCTTACAAGGCATTTTTAATAGCAGCCCGGAGTATGTAATGTGGCGGTGGTTCCCGCCCGTGCCTCGGAGAGCATAAGATACGATATGTATGGGTTTGAACGACAGTTTCAAAAACTGTCGTTCAAACCCATATGTGGGTCAAAACCTTCTTTTGGACTCGTATGTCCTGGAGTGGACTAAAAGGGGCCGTTGATAGTAATGATGATACGAAATAGTGCAGGTTTTAATAAAAGAAGTTAGTGGTACAGCCATATCCTGGATATATCCTAAACTTACCATGCCTAAATCCTTCTTGTCTGGCTCTCCCACCATCGTCGCTATTTCTTCTAGAAGAATGCTCACTATGACTTCTTAGTCTCTCACTTTCATAACTTATACTATCCAAAAGTGAATTCGGAGCAACCCTCTCAAATGTTTGCCCAACTTTTCTGCCAACCTGCTTGCTGAGATTCTCTAGATTCTGTCCAAGTTTATCCAATTGGTCCAACGTTTTTGGAGTTCTTTGGTCGTAAATGGTAGTGAGATTCTTGATTGCCTGTTCCTGAATGCTGCCATCTTCCATAGTTAGTCCCTGGAACAAAATGTTCGTTTTCATTATACCATAGTTTAAATAAAATATATTACTTAAACATTTCTCTTATCGTATTATGAAGTTGGATGTAGAAGTCAAACTCGTTTTAGTGTTTTTAATAACTTGCTAGTACAATAAAAAATGTAAAGATTTTTATAGCACTTGTATTTATATGTCCCCTTAGGGTAAGGGTGTCTGAGAAGAGCTCTTTTTGGATCTAAAAATAGTAGCGCCTATTCGAAGTATTGGGACAAATCCCACCCACATAATACACACATACATACACCACCATGGCTCCTAAACACCGGGATCAACAGCAGTGACCCACGAACGCAGCGAGTTATGACACTCGGGAAGTCCCAGGAAAAATTAAGCTGTCTGGAACTGGAACCCGCACGAAGCACTACGGATAAAATACTATGGGTCTTCAGTGAGCTATAATAAATTTGATTTCTATAGTATTTATGGCAGTATTCTATAGTATTTGACTGCCTCAGAGGCGCAGTGGTAGCGTACGCGACTGCTGTCCATGAGGTCTCGGGTTCGAATCCTGGGACCAAATGTTTGTATGATATGCAAATATTTGTTTGGGAGTTTGGGTTTTTTCTGTGTATAATATGTATGTATTTACAAAAAAAGTATATATATGTAATAATATCGGTTGTCTAGTGCCCATAGTACAAGCTCTGCTTAGTTTGGGAGTAGATTGCGCTGTGTGTTAAAATCTCCGAAATATTTACATAGTATTTCAGTCGCATCGGTCTGGAGATACCATAGAGGACTATATGGAGTAAATCGAAATAATATTTGAGTAAACTTTTCATCTTTAATAATACACGAACTAAAATACCCCCTCAGTTAATTATTGTGGATATACATGTTTAGTAAGAGAACCTAATTTAATAAATAATTACTAAAAACCATTCCTAAGACTGACTAGTCCACACACGATTGAATAGTTATATTTTTCAACATAAAAAAACGCGGGATATTTTTTGGGGACTGCTCATAGAAGGGAAAACTAAGTAATTTGTGAATTGTATCGATGTATTAAAGTATTAATTTAGATTCAGATATGTAATAAAATACCAAGTGACATCGGAGAAGCAAAATTAATTAAAACTCTAAAAAAATCATTTTTACACAAACACTATGTAAACAGTGATCAATTATGACTACATAATTGATCACTGTTTACATATATATCATATTATTATAATTTTAGAAGAACGTAAATAATTAAAAAGAGGGATAAATAGAAATAAGTAATAATATGAAAAGAACTATTTACACAAACAAAAATAATTGATTTATTTTACAACTTATCATAGTCTCATCTAGCAATTACTATACACTGTCGTCTTCATTAGTGCTCTGTATAGAGCAAAGAAATCAACTGTCAAAGCCGCAGATAGGCGGAGAATCGACGCTTTTGAGATGTGGTGCTGACGTCACATGCTGCGGGCCACCGCCCAGCATATGTATTCTTAAGCAACTTGAGAAAGAAATCGTCTATCCACAACCTGTCTACAATGAATACTACAGTACTTTGGCCATATTGCACGCAGGGACATCAGAAATTTAGAACGTCTAATCGTGACTGGTAAAATCGAAGGGAAAATACCTAGAGGTAGAAATACCATAAGATGGTCGGACCAAATATCGGAGGAACTAAAAATACCTGTCAGCGACGCAATCCACCAAGCCATGGAACGAAACCGATGAAGACAACTGGTTGACGGAATCAAACCGAGTCACGATCCTCAGCAATGGAGGAACGACGACGAGAGATACACTGTAGCGATCGGTTGATGCGGAGTTTGGCGACAGGTATTTATCACATCTACCGTCATTTATTGATTTTTTTAACGTCAATTTTATATTTGTATATATTTAATTGTTTACCTTTATTTTTAAGTTAAATACGCTCTTTAGAGTGAGAGTTGTAAATTACTACTAATTGTTTTAAGTTCTCATATAAGCGAGAAAGGTAGTATTCTTTGAGAAATAAACGTTCTTAAAATGTAATCACACACAATCTATGTACATACACACATAGTATACATTTAGCTAGTGGGCAGCGTTCGGTGACAATGACGTCGTTCAATGATTTTTGTTCAACCAACAAGTGCGCAACGCGTCTAAATAAGGCATTTAAAAAAACCATTTTCTTAGTGGCACTCTACCACTGTACACTTTTCAAAACATTTTTTTACTCACACATCCATTGTCTATTAAGATACTGCCACTGCGATATTGCCAGACCGATGCGACTTTCAATAACCGAACGTAGGGACTCTTTTCTCAAAGGCTAGTAACGATTTGAGTTTCATGAGCGGTGTTAGTCACTTTCTATTAGGGGCTAGTGTGCAAGCTAAGTCATAATCGTTTATTGTAAATAATGTGAACAATATTAAGGCGAATCTATTTTTTTTCCAATTTTGGTTACGTTTATCTGATTCAACTCTTACGACATAAATTTTGTTCCGCTCTCTGTTTATCCGACTGTATCTCAGTTGCAATAACAATAAGTGTTGAAATATGTTATGAAATTTTTGAACGTAACAAAAAGTACTGAGAATTGCGATTTCTCTGCTTGTGCTTTTTCTTACAACTATTTTTATCGAAAATTATGAATGCCATTGTCTCAAAATATAATTGTTCTTTACCTACCTGTCACATCTCTTCAACATAAAATAATTAAAAAGCTATGTAAAAATAATTACAACAATTTCCCCTTGACAATTAGAGACTCATTTATAATAAATGCATTAACTTACTACTATTAAGAATGTAAAAGCCTATTCTATGAAAAATGTACAAATACAAGATCTAAGTTGCTAGTACTACCAAAAATAAACAAAACTATTAGTACCCAGAATGCTTATTATGTAGCAATTAAATATTATAACAAACTCCCTGCTGATATGAAAACTTTAGACTGTAGTAAAAAATTGTTAAAAAATAAGTTAAGTTACTGGATAAGAAACTTTAACGGCTAACATGCTTAAAAAATGCAATGGAAAATGCGAATATTTGATAAGTAATTTCTTTTCTGATAATTATTTATAATTGTGTATTTCTTTCTTTATAAATTTATTACTTATTGTGCTTGTTGTCTCTCTGCATTGTATTGGCGACGGAAGTTTTGTAAAAAGAATATATATTGTAATATTGATATTTTTGTACTGGTTCTATAAACAGGTGTTTTTACACCTCGATAGAATTCTTTACCAGATAAATAAATAAATAAATATGCCTCGGAGTGTATATATGTTCAACTAAAGTGATATGCCGCTTTCGTTACATTTCACCGAATGAGTGTCGTTGATGATGATGTACTCAAAGCCGATTTCGGCTACGAAAGCGAGTCTCAAAGGAGATCGGCCAACCACGCTGTAGTACACACGTGTGTCATAAGTCCTGGAGGTAATTTAACAAGCCTTTTGCTCCTTAAACCACAAAATATACGTTGTGCTTGTGGCCGTTATATTTTTTTTAATTAAGTTATATTCGAACTTTGAACGAATTCTACATCGCGATGGACTTATCTGTTTCACAATAACGTTCGAATGACAGGCTTTTGGTCTAAACTCAGAGATAAGTAAAATTGATTGCTAAGCCACAGAATATGAGTTTGATTCCCAACCAGAACGTATAATATATGAGCATGGACATTCAATTTGTCAGGATGTAATTAATCTGTAATATGTACGGATTAAGAAAACCTGTAATTTGTGTCGCCAGGACATTAATTAGCTATGAAAATGTACGAATGTATGTGACGATTTTAAGTAAAACAACGCTTCTATATTTAGCTGGTCTACTAATACAAGCATTAGTATTTGACCTACACTTCATAGTCCCATGAAATCAATAAAACATCAATAATTCAAGCAGTACCGTGAGACGGACGCCGTGTGTCGTATTTGTTATTAAGGACCAAGCAGGGTTTTGTTCTTACTTCAAAAAATTCCATGACGTGGTTATTGAAATTTAACATGGTTCACCTTACTTTTGTCGAAGACCAACGAGAAATTACAGCATTTATGTTGTCATGTTTCGTTAGCGTGTGCTAGATTGAAGAGCCAATGATGCAAAGGCATCTCAATAAGCCACCACATTGTGGGTCACCATAATGCAGTATTGCATTGGCAATCAGTAAAGTTACCACTACTCATGCTTTTTATCAGGCATAGTAAAATTACTTTGGTAGTCCCCATCTCGCACTTGGCCAAGGAGGGGACGTATGGACTTAACCCTCTCCTGAGAGGAGACCCTAGCCCAATAGTGGGACATTATGGGTGTTGATTGATTGATTGAAAATTACTTTGGTAGGGTCATATCATCATCAATCAGCCAATCGCATTTCACTGTTGGACATAGTCCTCTCCACGCCATATTCTGCTAGGCTCATATATTTGAAAATAATACGAATTTGAAAGGTGGATACCTAGATAGAAGTACTGGAATGGTTTGTTAGAGGTGACTAGGAAGTCAGGTCTTAAGTTATAGCGCCTATGGCTAAAATAAGATAAAAGGAAAACTATATATTCCTTATTAATTATGAATATAATATGTCCACTTCCCTCTAAAGCAAAGTTATCTTATCAAACCGGGAAGCACTACGAATAAAATACTATGGGTCATCTGTGAGCTATAATAAATTTGATTTCTATAGTATTTATGGCAGTATTCTATAGTATTTGACTGCCTCGGTGATTGTTATTTATTTCCTACATCATCATTAAGATATGTTGGCTTGTTTACGTTTTCAAATTGACATACCCGTAAATATGTCAGTATCCAGAAAAAAGAACTGTTTCCGAGAGACTTCTTTTTGGGTCAAACGAGCAAATGAGTCACCTGATGTTAAGTGACCACCACTACTCATGGACGCCTAAAACTCAAGAGGAAAAAGTTTGTGTTCGGCCTTTGCGTTCTCCTGACAGGATCAGGGCTGGAATCTCTTCGATCAAGTCGGATTATTTGTATTGATTTAAATTAAAAAAAATACATTTTACATGAAAACAAGTACAATAACAGTAAAATAAAAAAACGTTCAGAATATTTAATAACCGTGGACCTTGCTTTGTATTCGTCAGGAATTGTAATTATGTTATATTAGTACAGCCAGAATGAAATGTTAATCAAATGTTATTTGGAAAATGTCCTTGTGTACATGAGGGTAGAATGAAAACTTTCTTTTTAAAAAAAACTTCTCGACATCTCAGTAATGAGATAATGATTTACGTTCTGTTAATCTTCACAGACATTTTTAGTGTAATAGTTTGGCACAGAGTCAAAATTTCTTGCTTACATTTTGGTTGAGTTTCGTTGTAATTTGTTAATTTAAAAAAAATGAATTGCTAATCTTCTAACTGGTTTCGAAAGTAGTCTTAAAATGAAAGTGTTGCACAGCGATTTGTTCAAAGAACCTTTTTCACTACATCTTAAACTCCCAGATAGAGTAGTACGCAAATTGAATAGGAAAGAATTTATCTATCTAGGTTTTTACTCCACTATTATGTTTCTTAAACATTATGACAAAAATGAGAAGGTGATGAACCATTTTAAGACAAAATTTCCCTAATAGCCTATGAAAGGATGTTGATAGTTCAATTAAATCAAATAATACTTTCTCACATTGAAGATCATCATTATAAATAATCAATAAATAAATAAAGAAATAAATAAATAAATATGTTAAGACATTTTAACACACAACGCCATCCAGTCCCAATCTAAGCAGAGAGCTTGTACTATGGGTTTACTAGACAACTGATATTAATACTTATATACTTATTTTTTGTAAATACATACATATTACACAAAGAAAACACCGAAACTCCGAAACAAATATTTGCAGATCATACAAACATTTGGTCCGTCTCAGGAATCGAACCCGAGACCTCTTGCACAGCAGTCGCATTCGCTACCACTGCGCCACAGAGGCAGTCAAATTGAAAGTAAAATAATAATAGCAATAGCAGTCTACCGATGGATAAAGGCCCCCCTTGGCAAGGAGTTCTCACTGATATAGTGATCTGTGGAAGAACGCGATACAGTATTTTTATTGCGAGCTGTACTTAGCAGTAGCGCACACACAGAGATTTTATAATAATCGTTTTGTAGGTAAGATGAGGACGGACGAGCGGACGGTCAAGAAAAAACAATAAGGGTTTTGAGACGTGTGCTACGGAACCCTAAAATAGAAATCCTCAACGGCAATGCTTAAAAGTACATCGTTCCTGAAGCTACCGTCAATTATAAGCCAACAACATTTGTCAATAATTTCGAGTTTAATTTCCTATTATTTTACTTTCAATTTTTTTTATTGACTACACGGTTGGCCTAGTGGTTTCAGTGGTCGCCACACCGCTTCCTACTGCGCCAAGTGTTGTGGGTTCAAATCCTACATGGGACAATACTTTGTGTGATCCATAAATTGTTGTTCTAAGTCTGGGTGTACTTTGTGTCCGTTTCATGTACGTTTTTAAAGAACCCCGTGACACAGGAATGTATATTCCTAATGAGGGAGTTGTCTAAAAAAAAAACAGTCTGTTGCATTTGAAAGTATTTGTGTTTGACAATTTTGGATACGATTTCATATAGTAATAATATACCTAGTGTTAATTATCAACCACTTAAAATACGACATACGACATTCAATATATCAACAACCCATAATATTCCACTTCTGGGCTCGGGTCTCCTCTGAGGAGAGGGTTAAGGCCATACGTCCCCACGCTGGCCAAGTGCGGCTTGGGGACTGACAAGACTAGGTTGTGGCTACGTAATCTTGCCGTTGGATGTTTTTAAACCGCCCAAAGGCCCCAACTAAGCTTCCAGTTATCCTATGAAACGACCGACTGCTTAACGTGACCTCCGAATCACGGAGACGCTCATGGTAACATGCCACCAGCGGCCACCCATCCGTATTGACCGTGCTGTCGTTCTTTTGATTATTTCTAATTACCGAATGCAACTGGGCTATGAGCGCCTTATTCAATATAATCTTTTGTGATTACCGTACATCAACTGCCGTAAGCAGTTAGATATAGGTCTCTTTTTAGGTACGAGGTTTTGACCTACTGTATCACGCGGAGTAGACGGGTTGGTACAGTGTTTATTCCAAGTTTTGTTTATTTGTAGTTTGCTCAATTAGTCGTCCCTTACAACCTCAACAGGGTGAATATTGATGGTAATACTCTGCATTCCTACATCCACCACGACACAATAAAAAAATGTATTCGAGTTTGGTGACCAGCTCCGTGGGAGATTTGGCTCGATACACATTTTACATATTTGTCATAGCTTTCAGATTTAATTATTACACTATACGCTATAAATATATTCAGAAATGTTTATTCATAGAATCAACTATGTTATTGAAATGTGAGAAATGCTGAAGAATTTAATCACTCGCTGCTGGAATATTGTTCATGTGGGATTGCATAATTTATCAATTTACTTTTGATAGAAGGACGAATAAAGCAAAGATTTCCACCAAGAATGTATTGCATAAGCTGTAATGATAAACAACTGTCGTTATTTTAAAAACAGAGATATTTATTTTTTTGTGTGTGAGGTATGTGTCAAAATAAATTGTATTTTATTTCTTTTCTATCTTTCTAAGAAGGTAATAGATTCCAAATACATCCCTAACACTAGAAAGGTGTATATATCCTGTAATATGAATTCCCCGTTGAACCAGTAACTAATCGGGTATCTATCAAATTCACCCGGCCCGACCGGAGTGATAGCACGGCCTCAAAGAAAACCGGTGTGAAATGGCGCTTGCGCTGTGTTTCACCAGATGAGTGAGGATACCAGAGGCCCAAAGTGACTTTACTCTTCCTATTGGAAAATATAAACAGGATCCAAGAGTGCTAGTCACCATAATCATTGCGAATGAACCGATATCATGGCGGCCTAGTTATACTTCCCCATCATTGGGTCTCCGATCTGGCACTCACCAACGAAACACGACAGCACGACCCAGCTCCGGTCCACCCAGCCTGTTCGTGCTGAAATTGGCGTGACTCTGCTATCTTTGAAACTTGATGAATTTTCAGTATCGTCCAATGGCAGTGGCACATATCGACATTTATCATCATCATCATCATCATCATCATCAGCCTATCGCAGTCCACTGTTGGACATAGGCCTCTCCAATTTCACGCCACTTAGTTTGATCTATGGCTTCTCGCATCCAGCTCCTGCCAGCCGTCTTGAGCAAATCATCGCTCCAACTGGCCTGTGGACGTCCTGCACTACGTTTGCCGAGACGCGGTCTCCACTCAAGAACTCGTTTACCCCAACGGTTATCGGTTCTTCGGTAAATATGGCCAGCCGACTGCCACTTCAGCTTGCTAATCCTGTGGGCTACGTCGACGAGCCTGGTTCTTTGTCGGATCACCTCGTTCCTGATGCGATCCCTTAGAGAAACGCCGAGCATAACCCTCTCCATAGCACGCTGAGCGACTTAGAACTTATGGACCAGTCGAACCGTATGTCCGTACGTACGTTTCGCAATACGTATAAGTTGAAAGTTTCAAAAGTCTATTATTTCTTTTGGAAATCACAATATTACCATGAAAATTCCAATCCTATTTAGAATTATCTCACAGATTTCTTTACCTAGGCAATAGTCAGTTTAAATTTCTAAATTACCTTGATACTAACAAAATGCAAGTCATGTCCGTCTCAGTTACCTTGCGAAACTGTATGAGGAATACAAATTTTATTTAATTCTTCGATATTTTGTTCTATTAGTATTAATGTTACTTTATACATACAATTATACAAAACGAATGTGATTTTTTCAAGTATGATTGATTGATATTCTTCTAATGATGCGTCCCTAGCCAATTTCGAACACGGGGGCCATACTCAATGAATAACAGTCGGTAAGTAGTTACCTAAGAGATATTATAGTGCACAAGTTTGTGCATAAAAACAGGTGCATTATTTCTTCCCACAATCCGTTGGGACGCTATCCGACATGACCGGGGAGAGATGGGGCTGACAGTTTTACGTGCTCTCCTAGGAATTCTCCGAAAAATCTACTTATACATTTGTTTTTAAGCGTTATGATTGTTTTTAAAGTGAAAACTTCTATAGCGATGTTGTGCATTTTTTTGTGATGGGTAAAAAATGTTAAACTCGCGTCAGGACACGTGACCTGATCAATAATTCGTAAGACGGAGGGAGAGTAGACCATAAATTGTCTAATTTTTGTACGATAGCGTAATAAATGAATATTGTATTTTACCACATAAATGATAGTACTTTTATACTGATAACTGAAGCAATTCGTGTAAAATTATTCCAAAACAACAAAAATGCACAACGTTAGTATTCAAGTTTTCGCGTCTGACGGCACTCCCGGAGTGCAACCTGTTTTTTTATTTAACAGTGTTTTCTAATACATAGGTACATAATACATAGGTACATATAAAACAAATCGGCACGACTGACTTGATCATCAATACAGAGCTTAAGCCGCTGGGGTAATAATATTATACTTTTTTTATCTTTTTTTTTTAAGACAAATACCTCATTAGGAATATACATGCCTGTGTCACGGGGATCTTTACAAACATACATGAAACGGACACAAAGTACACCCAGGCTTAGAACAACAATTTATGGATCACACAAAGTGTTGCACCATGTAAGATTTGAACCCAAAAACATCTGGCGCAGTACGAAGCGGTATGGCGACCACTGAAACCACTAGGCCAACCGTGTAGTCACTTACTTTTGCGGTAATAATGTGAAAAGGGACGAAAATGTGTAACAGGAAGGCGAAAAGAAACAGTAGCTGGGACTATTTATTTTAAGGTTATTTAATAATAGAAAAGTATTTACGAGATAAGATTAACAGTTTAAAATCAGCTAAATATAAAACCAATTACCACAATACAATTACCAGGTGATTCTTTTATGTTAAAAGCGCCCTCTATTGGGTAGTATAGGTAAACTACATATCTTTTTGTTGCACACAAAATAAGATAATGAAGTAATGTTATTGAAGTGAAACTTCTTTAGGCGCATGAGGGTAAAATTTTTACAAATGTAACGTCACGCAAGTATGCAACGGAAGTATCGAAAAAGAGAGAGAGAGCGATCGAGACCGATTGAGAGAGAGTAAGACAGGGCGAACGTAGCATGAAGCAACTAGCGATGGAGTGAGAGTAGGGAGCAAGCAAGTGAGAAAGATCGAGAGAAAAAGTGAGATAGAGTGATTGTCGTATCACACACAGTGCCATGGAGCGAGAGATGGGATAGAGCTAAGAAGTTTCACTTCTGACATGTGTATGACATGTTTTTTTATGATATAAAATGAAGAATGATTTATGCTAGTGAGTACACCATATGCTTGCTGAAGTTGTACTGATTTCTAATTGTTGTAAAATCGGCGCTGTGGATATAATAAGCTGACTGGCGATAATGTACTGTCATTACGGTAAAACAATTGGTGAACGATTATATTCAAAGTTAGAAACACGAAATATGACACAATTATAAGCTCGAACCCACGTGCAAAGTTAGATAACTATAACGACTAAAGTTCTTGATACGATACACAACGAATGAATGAATCCTCACTTACCTATTAATGAATGAACTAAATATAGGTGCTCCTTAAGAATTCTTACGTAATTTTCAATTTGACATATACCTATAGTATATATTTACGTAATATTCAGCACCTATGATGACGTCAATACACTACACATGCCCTTTTCCAATCCCGCTTATTACTCTATTAATAATAGCCACTTATATTAATTTCGGGGGTACTAGTTTGTATTATACCTGCTGTGGTTTACACACGTTTCTATTTATTTATATATTCTATTTTTATTATATTATTTATTATCAGTTATCTGTAATTGAAAAATTCATAAGAATCGGTCTTTTCATTTCGGCGTTTAAACAACAACCCATAATGTCCCACTGCTGGGCTCGGCTCTCCTCTCAGGTGAGGGTTAAGGCCTTACGTCCCCACGCTGGCCAAGTGCGGGTTGGAGACTGGCAAGAATACGTTGTGGCTACGTAAATCTTGCCGTTGGATGTTTTTAAGCCGCCCGAAGGCCTCCAACTAAGCTCCACGACTGTTATCGTATGATAACAACCGGGACCGACTGCTTAACGTGACCTCCGAATCACGGAGACGCTCATGGTAACATGCCACCAGCGGTCACCCATCCAGGTACTGACCGCGCCATCGTTGCTTACTCTCGATGTTTGTTTCTAATCACCGAGTGCAACTGGGCTATGAGATTTATTTAATGTAAATTAACCTCTATTAATTTATCATTAATCTAGTTTATTTGTGTTCGGCTCCTATTTGTCGTACCGTAATGTTATATAGCTTAAAGTCTTCTCTAATAAATGGGCTATCTAACACTAACATATTTTTCAAATCGAATCTGTAATTTCTGAGATTAGCAAGTTCAACTAAACTATATATTTATATATGCCTGACAACATTAGAATAAACTTTATTGTACAACAGATATAACAGTTTACATAAATATATAGTTTACATAATACATCAATTGAATCACCGTGTACAAATGGCGGCCTTATCGTTAAAAAGCAATTTCTTCCAGGCAACCTTGGAATGGGAAAAAAAATATTGTAAAAAAAAACAAATACAAATCCATGGTCAGTTAAGTGCGAAAAGAGAAAAAAGAAAATGTAAAAGTTAAAAGTGAATTCTATAAGGTGAATGATAAGAAAAAAATCACATATCATAATACATGCTAATACTAATAAATAAAACAGCGACATACACACAAATTACATATTTACATTTCCATTGAAAAATAAATATATGACTGGTAATAGTAAAATATGTTTAGGCACATAACAGACTATGATGACAGGTAATGATCTTTGACCATTTTTAAATACCGGCAAAGATTTGGCACGCCGTATAGCTATCGGCAAAGCATTCCACAATCGGACAGCCTGTACCGTAAAGGACTTATCGTAGATTCTTGTAATATGAGTTGGTACTGCCAGTTCCAGAGATTCAGATGACCTCAGGGATTTCAGATTATGCAGAGAAAAACTTTAAAAAGTTCTAATATAAGTATAAAGTTAATAAAATCAGACATTAAAATAAATATTGTAGTTGTTATTCCAGTAAAATATACGTTATTTGAAAAAAACAAACAAACAAAACAAAAACCCATAATGTCCCACTGCTGGGCTCGGGTCTCCTCTCAGGAGAGGGTTAAGGCCATTCGTCCCCACGCTGGCCGAGTGCGGGTTGGGGACTGGCAAGAATACGTTGTGGCTACGTAAATCTTGCCGTTGGATGTTTTTAAGCCGCCCGAAGGCCTCCAACTAAGCTTCAAGACTGTTATCGTATGATAACAACCGGGACCGACTGCTTAACGTGACCTCCGAATCACGGAGACGCTCATGGTAACATGCCACCAGCGGTCACCCATCCAGGTACTGACCGCGCCATCGTTGCTTACCCTCGATGATTGTTTCTAATCACCGAGTGCAACTGGGCTATGAGCATTATTTGAAAAGTCTAGTACAAAAATATCTCCTTTTAGACCAAATACACACGGCTGTCATTTTAGCGAATGAATTACGGGTTTAAACGTCAAAGTTCTATGATATTAGAAGCTTTGACGTCATACTTTATTGTGATTAAATTAATTTCAATGTTATTTTCGTCATCATCTTAGCCGAAAACGTTCACTGCTGCACATAAACCTCCCCAAAGCTCTCCACAACAAAGGGTCCTGTTTATTTTTTTTATAGTATAACGGGCAAACAAGCAGACGTATCGCCTGATGGTAAACGATTACCGCCGCCCATGGACACCCGTAACACCGTTGCCGGCCTTTGGGGGATGAGGAGAGGGAACGGGGGAGGGATTAGGGTATGGGCCTCCGGTATTCTCACTCACTCGATGAAACACAGCGCAAGCGCTGTTTCACATCGGTTTTCTGAGGTCGTGGTATCACTCCGGTCGAGCCGGCCCTTTCATGCCGAAGCGTGGCTCTCCCACGGTATGCTGCTCTCATTCAGGACTAAGAGGTCCAAATCAAAGCTTTATAACTGATTCCTTGGCCTAGATTAGACTCAAATTGTATATTTATAGAGAAATTAAAGGATGGAAGATACCAAGTCCTACAGGTATTACCAGACAGCGGGTGCAGCAGAAATACGACTGCAAACCACCCTAAAAAAAGTTATATTGTAATTTCTATATCTAGGCTACTAGCTTTTCCCGCTGCTCCACACGCGTGTACGTCGGTTAACGCTGTAAATATAAGCCTCAGTCTTTTTTCAAGAATCAAAGTGTCTTCATGCCAAATTTCATTAAAATCAGTGCAGCGGTTTAGTCATGAAAGCGCAATAGACAGACCGTTACTTTTGAATTCTCGACATTCGACGGCCTCGGTGGCGCAGTGCCAGCGTATGTGACTGCTGGGCTTGAGGGCTCTGTTCCTTTTCAAACCGGGAAGCACTACGGGTAAAACCTATGGGTCTTTAGTGAGCTATTATAAATTTGTTTTCTATAGTATTTATGGCAGTATTGTATAGTATTTGACTGCCTCGGTGGCGCAGTGGTAGCGTATGTGACTGCTGGGCTTGAGGGCTCGGTTTCGATTCCTGGGTCGGACCAAATGTTTGTATGATCTGCAAATATTGGTTTCGGTGTTTGGGTGTTTTCTATGCATAATATTTATGCATTTACAAAAAAAAATAGTTTATGCATTTATATCAGTTGTCTAGTATTTGGAATATAAGCGCTGCATAGTTTGGGCCTAGATGACATGGTGTTAGATGTCCGATAATATAAAAAAAAAATAATAATAATATTAGAATGAAAGTATGGATATCGCACAACTGCATTACGCTATCAAGCCACGTCACCGTGTCGCCCCGTCAGTTGCCTTTCCCAACCACTAAGGTCAAATACTTCAGTAGACACAAGTAATTAATTAAATGAGATTTAAAACACTGCATACATTTTGGTTCAGATCTATTTTCGTCCACAGAACATGTGAAAGGAAAACTTGGCACTCGTAAATGGTACCTACTTGTATGTCTAGCCGTTGATGGATTTATGAGTCTACAGAGAAAGAGTATTCTGTTTAATTCTACAATAAACAATGTTCGAGAAGGGTGGGGCTTTGTAGTAAGATGAATAGTATCATGTGAGTAATATTTATTTTATCATCATCGTCATCGTCAGCCTATCGCAGTCCACAGCTGGACATACGCCTCTCCAATTGCACGCTACTTAGTTCGATCCACGGCTTCTTGCATCTAGCTAATGCCAGCCGTCTTGCGCAAATCATCACTCCTCCAATATTAATTTAGTGTGGGTGAACATTTCTGAACTAAGCACATTAAGATCAACTGAAAATTGAAAAACAAGGGACAGTTGATGTTATATTTAAAACCACAAAAGTAAAAAGTTTTACAGTTACAGGACAGTAATCCAAAAACTCCTTTCCAAGAAAATACGTTTGACCTGATACATAATTTAAATTAATCTTCTACTTTCTAGATAGCTGAAATCCCATGATTTTTATTTTCGGCGTCACAAGTGCGTTGCCGACATTTGAGGTATGGGGAAGGGGATGAGCCTCTCACAATTCCTGTTCATTCTTTGTCCAAGCAGTGCTACTCTGGAATGCACTCCCGCTCGAGGCCAGGATGTCCACCAACCGATTTACGTTCAAAAAGAAAGTACACGAGCTTCTTCTAACTGAAATGGCAGAACAATCTAATTCATAACATACCTCACGTTACAGGGTTTTATAGTATATAAACAAATATAGTATTTATGTATATGTTAATCTATTATATATTTTTATATATTTATATATGTGTGTTATATTTAAGTCTATGTGTGTATGTATACGTTTACATAAATTGTGAACTGTATATGTCTTATAAGTATGTAACCTCTGTGCACCTACCTTACAAACTATCTACATCACCCGAAGGTTGACTGGAAGAGAATGCCCTGGGCATTGAGTCCGCTGATGTACAATTGTTNTAGTATTTATGTATATGTTAATCTATTATATATTTTTATATATTTATATATGTGTGTTATATTTAAGTCTATGTGTGTATGTATACGTTTACATAAATTGTGAACTGTATATGTCTTATAAGTATGTAACCTCTGTGCACCTACCTTACAAACTATCTACATCACCCGAAGGTTGACTGGAAGAGAATGCCCTGGGCATTGAGTCCGCTGATGTACAATTGTTGTGCATAAACTTTTTAAATAAATTAAATAAATAAAAATATCCTTACTCACTCGGTGAAACACAGTGCAGGCGATGTTTCACATCGGTTTTTTTCTGAGGCCATCACTATCACTGCGGTCGAGCCGGCCCATTCGTGCTGAAGTGTGGCTCTTGCACGTTTAAATCCCAAGTTTTTTTAAGAGGAGAAGCCTATGTTCACCGGTGAATTGTTAAGGACTTTTGGCATGATACTATATATATGATTACTAAATAACTGAAATGGCATGGTGATGCTTGTTTCTTTGTTATTATTGTAATTAGTTACTTAGGTAATTACACTTGTTTTGAGAATGAGACTACGTCTACCCATACAGTTTTCCCTCGAGAAATAACGTAAATTCGTGTCCAAACCATGTTAATTCCATTTACTGAAATGGAACGCTGTTTATTAACTTGTAATGGTACATGTAAAAAGCTTTATATTATTTCGCCTTCGATGTTTATAATTAAAATAATAAAATAGGCTACACCTATTTGCCTCGCATAACAAAATTGTGTAATAAACATTCGCCTGTGGTATTCCCGGACCAATACAACCTTCAAAACTTCAAGAATAGAAGCGTCATCACCAACAACTCATAATGTCCTACTACTGGGCTCGGGTCTCCTCTCAGGAGAGGGTTAAGGCCACGCTGGCCGAGTGTGAGTTGGGGACTTACTCCACCTTAAAAGGCTTGCAACGCAATTGTGAAGCCTCTGGTGTTGCGGGTGCCCATGGGCGGCATTCATCGCTTAGCCTCCTACTTTTTAAAATAATGTCAAAAGTAGTTAACAATCAAATTCCTTTAACTCCTGAATTCTGCTCTTAATTTCCATCAGGCAGAGTTGAGTCACTTTTGCAGGCTCGTCTATGAAAAACTATGTCTCAAATCATCTGGTCAGCATGGTATAGTAGGCCAAAACCTCCTTTCCAGTAGAAGGAGATGTGTCCAGCTGTAGAATGTTAGCTGTAGACAATTATTTTGTTGCTTTCTCCAAGTGGATTAAGTTACCAGAACCCCTCTTTCCTTTATTTCTCAGGAGGAATACCAAGGGCAGTTACAGTTTGTCAATCTTGCGTTTTAGGTGTTCAAAAGTTAATGTACTTATTTAGGAAGGTCAGTAACCATCAGGTAATAGACTGCAAGGCTGGCCTGGTAGTTTCACGCTAAGCCGCTTACCACTGGGCCAAGTGGCGTGGGTTCAAATCCCACATGGGAAAACACTGTGTGTGATCTATTATTCAGAGTCTGGGTGTTCGTTATATCCGTTACATGTATGTTTGTAAAGTCCCCCGTAACCCATGCTATAAATTCCAAATGAGGGAATTGCCTTTATGAATAGTAAAAGAAATGTTTTCTAGTTTGCCATTCATAAAAATTACTCAATCTAGTATTTTGTGATTTTATATTTTTAATATTGTGCTACGTTTGCCGTAACGATATTATATAAAGAATCGTAATCACAAGGCCAGATAAATACATATTATTGTATAGGTATACAGAAATCGATGGGCGTTTGTTTATATTTTATGCACTGTCGTACAGTTCGTTTGATCATGAATTTTTTATATATGTAGCGAGAGATACCGCAAAGAATTATTTCTGGCATATTTAATTTAATGAAATATGTGCCTAATAATTCCTGCGCACCGTTCTTACTGTAGTGATTGGAAAACATAAGCAGGATCTAAGAGCAATGGTCACCACACTCATCACGAATGTATATTACACACACCACACTATGGCGGCACATTCAGTTGCTTCTGCATCATTGGGTATAACAAACCGGACCAGAGAGGTCCGGTTTGTTATACTGCGGTTCAGTTTAGGGATGCCTATGTATAATGTCAAACGCCGTTCCAATTTAATAAGGGAGAGCCACCCTTCGTTACGAAAGGAGTGTTACCACGGCCTTACACGCGCTTGCTTTGTGTTTCACCGAGTGTGTTAGGCAACCGGAGGCCCATACCCCAACCCCTCCTTCCATCACGCTCCCCATCCGCAAAAGACCGACAACTTACTTGTGATGCCTCTGGTGTTGCGGGTATGGGCGACGGTAATCGCTTACCATCAGGCGATACGTCTGCTCGTTAGCTCTGCCGTAAAATAATAAAACAACTGCTGACAGAGAACCGTACTTTAGGCATCTACAGCAACTATTAAGGATTCATAAACATCCATGAAGCGGACACAAATAACACTCAGACTCGGCCCAACTATTTGCGTATCACACAAAGTGTTGTCCCGTGTGGGATTTGAACTCACAACTCTTGGCGCAGTAGAAAGCGACGTGGCGACCGCTTGAATCACTAGGCTAACCGTGTAGGGTTATATTTCTTTCGTTGGTATAATAAACCATGTGCAAGAACATATGTAGTAACTCATTATTGATTTCCACGCTATGTTATACGTTAACTAACGCGTTTGATGTATAGTGTTTTAGCTTTATTATTTTATAATCACTTTAGTTCCATTTTCATAACTTTTACTTACTATAACATTGTATTGAAATACCTTAGTAAGTAACTGTAAGATGTAGTGACAAGGATTGAAAAGGGCATGCTTCGATGGTTTGGCAATTAAGAGAGGATGGATGAGAGAACACTCACGAAAGGAATTTATAGAGCAAATGTATGTGGAAGTGTCGGTCCACGGTGAACATTTACCGAGCAAATTGGTGATGTTCTAAAAAAGGGTAATGTAAAGAGCACTAGGAATCGACGAGCATGCATGCAGCGATTGATGAATGCGGACGAAGCAAAAGAGGTAAGTCAGGACCGTAGTAAGTGGAGATCAATAGTCTCTGCCGTCTGCGAACAAGGCGTGATGTATGCAGTAAGTCTACTATTGAAGTTCTCCTAGCCGATTACGTCCACAGTGGCCAGTCTCATCGGTGATCTGTCAACTACGGAGAAGATATTATAGTGCACAGGTGTGTGCGCATCCACAAGTGCGAATTCCGGATTCCCTCTCTCTCATAATCCACTGGGCCGTCCCATTGGTTCTTATTGGATTAACTGTCACGACCGGGGAGAGATCAGGCGTAGAACCGACAGCTTTACGTGCTCTCCGAGGCACGGGGGTTCAGACCCCAACTTCCAAACTCCGAGCTGTTATTAAGTATTTATATAATCACAAAAACTCATTAATTCTTTTTCCCAACCCGGGATTCGAATATGAGACCTCTTAATTGGCAGTCGCATACGTCAACCGCTAGACCAACGAGGCAGGTAATTGCTCCTATAAAGGTACATAAGCACAGGTTAGGGGGTGACAGGTGCGGCCACCAGTCACCCTAGCAGAAGCAGACCGAGGTGGCGGCGCAAGTTCTGTAAATTGCTTGTAACCCTTTTCTACATAGTAAGAAGCAACAGTGTACACAGAAGAGGATCATCTAGATATAGATAGAGGTTTTTAGTCGGTTCGAGGCCGACATTACCACCAGTCAGTGGCACCTGAGGGGATGTCCGCACAAAAAAAAGGTTATGAAACTTAAAACCCAACTCATAAATTTTTATCAGTATTGCTAGTATCTATTCTGTGTTATAGGATCTTTTTATAATGGCCATATTGTGGGCAGTCACGCGATTCCTTACTTGGTCAGTATTGACAGTTTATGATACGCTCGGCGCATTGTTGGAAGATAATTACATTCAATGTTATCAACAAATTATTTTCCAGTACACAGTAATCTAGATTTTGTATGTAGATGGGAGTTTAATCTTAGGTCAAAAATGTATTGTCATTTACCAGACACATGTAAAAGGCTACATAGCTTGGTTGTTTTTATTGAATAGGTTGCAAACGAGCATACGTATCACCTGATGGTAAATGATTACCGCCGCCCATGGACATTCGCAACACTAGAGACGTCACAAGTGCGTTGCAGGCCTTTAGGGGAGGGGGAGGAGTATCAGAGAAGGGGTTGGATTATAGGCCTCCGGTATCGTCGCTCATTTGGTGAATCACAGCGCAAGCGCTAATTCACACCGGTCTTTTGTGAGGCCGTGGTATGTCTCCGGTCGAGCTGGCCTATGCATGTCGAAGCATGGCTCTCCCACGATATTGATTAGATAAGGTTCTATTTTTCAGTTGTAGTAGTAAAAACCAAACGGCATCACCCAACAGCCTCTCCCTAGCAAGGAGTTATTGGTCTACAATACCATGCTAGTCAGACTTGGTATATTTATTTATTTGTTTAAAAACTTTATGCACTAAATCTGTACATCGGCGGACTTAATGCCCATGGCATTCTCTTCTAGTCAACCTTCGGGTGGTGTAGAAATGTTGTGAGGTAGGTGCACAGAGGTTTCATATTACACTTTGCTTACTTTTTTTACTTTTGTAAAAAAGACAACTCCCGTATTAGGAATATACATCCTGTGTCACGGGGGACTTTACAAACATACATGAAACTGACACAAAGTACACCCAGACTTAGAACAACAATTTACGGATCACACAAAGTGTGGTCCCATGTAGGATTTGAACCCACAACACTTGGCGCAGTAGAAAGCGGTGTGGCGACCACTTAAACCACTAGGCCAATCGTGCAATATAATATAGGGTTTGTTTAGAGCTTTTCTTCTCTTTGCAATTAATTAGTCTTACATAGTTGGCTCCCTTAATCGCTTCTTATGACCCCCATAGGATTAATAGGGGTGGTGCACTTCGTATTGTTACTCCATTACCACAAGATTAACATGTCTGACCAATGATTAACACCAGACGTGATATTTGATGGAAAGTGACCACCGGTGACAATATGCCGCCCTTTAAGTCCTACTTCCCAAAGAAAAGAGGAGTGGAGAGGAGTGGCAGGTCTCCGCTTACTTTATCTTCTTGGTAAAAAACAGTAAAATTGTGGGTTTTATCCACTTCTTTGTAAGTAGTGTTATTCCTGTCGAGCCCATGTGTCGAATATAAATAAATATTTCGGACATCTTACACACAACGCCATCTAGTCCCAAGCTAAGCAGAGCTTGTGTTATGGGTACTAAACAACTGATATGAATACATGTATACTTTTTTTTTGTAAATACATTCTTATTATACATAGAAAACACCCAAACATCGAAACAAATATTTGCAGATCATACAAACATTTGGTCCAACCCGGGAATGGAACCCGAGACCTCAAGCACAGCAGTCGCATACGTTACCACTGCGCCACAGGGGCAGTCAAATATACACAGACAGATAGAATGTAATCTATCATAATATCTAATCTATGTCAAATTTAATGATACTGCAGGAGATAATAGGTGGTCTTATCCCTCATGAGAATCTTTATCTCAGACAATCTCTGCGTCATATAATATCATGAATAAATATTAGATGAGATGTAGTGTTGGTCATGCAAAGTGTACCACAGCGGGCCACATCCCCCACCCATCCCCACATTCATCTCTTTATATATTCTTGCAGGCAAATGGGTGACATGAGTTGACTTAGTTAACTACGCAAGACAACTTCACTAGATAGGGAAGGAAAACTGTGGAAAACCCTATAAAAACAGTCTGGCCTCCGCGGTATAGCAGGCCAACCTCTTTCTGCGGAGGACCCTTATCGAACAGTGGACTGTTATTGGCTGTTGACAAAGTGTTCTTGCATCAGAAGTAAATTGCTCGAAACAGAAGAGGTTTTGGTTTATTGTTTAAATGGCGTTGGGGTACACACCTAAAGTAAAAATCAAAAAAACCCCTACCCAAACACTTCATCGAGTAATCATACGCTAAAAATGCCTTACATCATTTTGGAAAAGAGCACTGATACTCTTACACTGCACAGAACCAACACAAGGAAAATGGCTTTCAATTGAAAAAACAGCATTGAACAGACACACACAGACATAGTTGTCAAAATTATTACACACCTCCTTTTGCGTCGCAGGTTAAAAAACGAGCCGATGAATAATCTAATGAGTTATGTGTTCCAACTCCCACTATCAGTAGTGGCCCGCCGGGAATGATCATCTCGCCTGGCCGGAGGATCCTCCCTTTGTGTTGGAGGGACATGTCACCCGTTCCTCCATATTTGTTACGCTTTTAGGACTAAGCCACTGCCACAAGATTAAAATATAGGAATAGAATAGAGAGAATAGAATAAATATTATATTAAAATTTGGCATGGAGGTAATTTGTTTCTTGAAAAAGGCTAAAGAGCAGAGCAACGTGCAAAAGCTAGTGGTTTAATAAATGGTTTTATCGATCAGTAACACTACCAAGGTTGCATATTTTTGTCGAAAAGGATAAGTACTGTTATTGGCAAAAGTAACCAGGTGACAATGGTATGAAGGAATGCGGTTGTAGCTCGTTATGGTTGTTAAGTATACACATTTTACTAATTCTGTATTTTTGTTAATAAAATATAGAAAATAATTCTTTGGAAATAGAATTCTGTTCAAATAAATGTTATGAGAATAAATGATTTTATTTTGTTCTTCTTTCTTTTTTCGGATAAGAAGAAGAAGCTAGACAGGAAAGGAAGTATTTAAAAGCTAGGGAAATTTCATACATTCCCGTGTCTTATTAAATTTACATTCTCAGACTAGACAAAGGTACATTGTCAATTAAGTTTCTTTAATATATAACACACTTAAATGAAACCAATTTATTTAGGTAGATTGTTACAAAAGAAAGGACTTAACAAATCAAACTTACGCAGGTACCTCTTATAGGTTCTTGCTGATTGCTTGTCATGAAGAAAGAACTACAGGGGTTGCAGCCTCAGTAATAACCTTGGCCCTTACTGCGATAGTTAATTTCCTGTGAGGTATGAGGTCCTATGCCAGAAAGTTATCAAAAAGGACAGGTTCCTATGAACAGCGGGCGTCGTGTGTTTTCTATTTTATAAAAAAAACAAATATATTTCTATAAAAATGGTTAACCTATATTCGAAGTTTAAATAGATATCAGCTTCACTTCTTGAATGCATAGCTAGAAACTTGGGTAGAGTCGACTTAAATCTACCAAAATACGGCTGAACTTTTTACGTAGAGCCACAGCCATCGGATCTTCACAACCTGTAGAAACTTGTCGGAGTTTCTTGAACTCCAACTACCCGTAACAATAGATGATGATTGTAAAAGATGTTTGTAAAGCAACCGGTCTAACATGCTTTGCTAAACATGGAGGGGTTTGAATATATTAGGAATGGTCACCTATCATAGCATAATCTGGCTCAGATTGCCTTAATGTACAATGTGTTAATATCAATAATATAAATATGTTCAGACATTTTAACACACAACGCCATCTAGTCCCAAACTAAGCAAAGCTTGTACTATGGGTACTAGACAACTGGGTCCGGATGGCGTAAGAAAGCGGTTCCCGGATCTCTCCCGTCTCAGGCGCAGAGTGGCACACCGTGGTGGTTTAGTGGGTAGTCTGGCGAGTCAATCAGGAGTCCCAAACAAAGCGAACCCCCGTCCCCGCGGGGGGGGGGAGCGAAGTGCGTAAAGGCATTCCACCACGTAAAAAAAAATGGGTACTAGACAACTGATATCAATACTTATATACTTTTTTTTTGTAAATACATACATATCATACATAGAAAACACCCACACTCCGAAACAAATATTTGCAGATCATACAAACATTTGGTCTGACTCAGGAATCGAACCCGGGACCTCTTGCACAGCAGTCGCATTCGCTACCACTGCGCCACAGAGGCAGTCATATTTAGTAGCACTGAGTCATGAAGCCACATGAAATAACCTGTAAGTATGTTAGATTACGTAGCCACAACGTATTCTTGCCAGTCCCCAACCCGCACTTGGCCAGCGTGGGGACGTATGGCCTTAACCCTCTCCTGAGAGGAGACCCGAGCCCAGCAGTGGGACATTATGGGTTGTTGATGATGGTTGATGGAAGTATGTTAAAACTCACATTAGGCCTTTATACAGCCGAGTGTGATACGTATCAGGATTTTATTGTATATCTTCTGACAAGAATTCTTCATCTATAAAGATAATACACAATGACATTCTTGGACTATAAAATTCAATCAAATTGAATAGAAAATATTTAATTTTATTAATGCATATTTTCAATACAATGCTTCAATGAAATACTCAAGCAATAAACTATTTATTGACGATAATGAACTGCTTCGTTATTTCGCGATTAGTGGATGCGACTGGCGATCAAGGTCGTGGGTTCGAATCCCGGCTGGAATTGGAAGTATAAAATACGGAATATGTAAGTTTAGGGATGTTTCACGCTCGTTCCTCAGAGAGTACGTTGAATTATTGGTCCTGGTTGTTCTGAACATCTACGACAATCGTTATTGTGAAGTCAGTGCCTCCAAATATACTGACAACTAATTCAACCTTCGAATTCAGTACGTCATGAGTGTTGTGGATTTCCTATGCCAGTCGCTCCATGGAAAAACTGAAATTCATGTAAAACTGGTTGAACTAGTAGATGACCTGAATTGATATTGGATATAAAAAGGCTAGAATGAAGCTGATGATGTGAGAAGTCACACACACACACGCACATACACATACACACACACACACACACACTCACACACAATTATCTGTTATATATAAGAACACGCTTATTATCACGTGAAGAGTCTATTGCCTCAAACAAACTAAACAAACACAGCATTTAGTATGTATTTTTACAAGATTATTGTAGTATTAAGAAAGTCTCGCTATCTATTAGATTAAATTAGAATGTATATATGAAATATTGCAGAGGTTACGTCATAGTATATTATCACGGAGCAAATACAAAGAGGAGAGGGCCTAAGTGAATGTGTCACGTGACGAAATAAGAGTCCTGACGTCATCAAAGTGGGCGTGGCTTAATGTTTTTTACTTTCAAAGACGGGTATAACTGTGTAGATAAGCCTGTCCGGTACCAAATTGTGTATGTGAATGGTGAGCGTTATATACAGAGAAAAACAAATACATATAAGTATTCAATTGAATCAATATAAAGAAAAATGTTTCGCTTATTAATTGTTTCCATTTTTAGCTGTTAAGATAACAGAGATTATAATTAATAAAAGCTAAATAAATACACGAACTTTACTCGATGTGTGGTAAAAAAGTAATTTTTATTTACACCGTGGGAGAGCCACGCTTCGGCATGAATGGGCCGGCTCGACCGGAGTTATACCACGGCCTGACAGAAAATCGGTGTGAAACAGCGCTTACGCTGTGTTTCATCGAGTGAGTGAGGATACCGGAGGCCCATACAGCAATCCCTTCCCCCTATCCCCCTCCCCATCCACCAAAGGCCGGCAATGCACTTGTGACACCTCTGGTGTTACAGGTGTCCATTTGTGGCGGTAATCGCTTACCATCAGGCGATACGTCTGCTCGTTTGCCCCTTATACCATAAAAAAAAGTATAAGATTCAAATATGGTAACAAAAAACAAATTCAAACATGTACACAAGATAAATATTTCACAAAAAAAAGATAGATAAAACTATATGTATATACCGGTGTTTTTACACGGAGATTGTGATAATGTATTGCATTTTTTAAGTAAAAGGAAAAGCCTCTAAAATGACTATTCTGTTTGATAAAATCATTAAATCCAAGAGTGGTTGTCACTATGGCACTGTATTGATACGCTTTTTGACGTCCTAAATGACCCGGGGTCGTAGTGCCAGGGTTTGAACCTGCTACACTCAGCGATGTAGAAAGCGGCTAGGTGACCGCTTAAACCATTTTGAAATTCGTTGAAAGACAAGAAAGACATGAGTTTGTAAGGAAGGGACTCTACACTCACTTCGCTCAAGCCGGTCCACTTGTGCTTAATAAGAATTTCGTCACGGTAAAGCTTTTAAGACGTAGTGTAGGACGTCCACAGGACAGGTGAAGTGATGATTAGCGCAACACGGCTGGCAGGAGCTGGATGGAGAAGCCGAGGATCGAACTAAGTGGCGTGCAATTCGAGAGGCTTATGTCCAGCAGCGGACTGCGATAGGCTGCTGATGATGATGATGATAAAAGATATTTAGGACAAGTTCCACCACTCGCTTAAAATTTCCTGATCTCGTAATTATAACTTATCAGTTATATGTCAGTTAACTATCTGAAAATGTCACAGGAGCTAGTGAAACTGGCCATTGTAGTTATAAGTAGGTTATCAACAATCAATCAATCAATCAACAACCCATTATGTCCCACTACTGGACTTGGGTCTCCTCTCAGGAGACGGTTACGGCCATACGTCCCCACGTCGGCCAAGTGCGGGTTGGGGACTGGCAAGAATAAGTTGTGGCTACGTATCTTGCCATTGGATGTTTTTAGGCCGCCCGAAGGCCTCCAACTAAACTTCACAACTGTTATTGTATGATAACAACCGGGACCAACTGCTTAACGTGACCTCCGAATCACGGAGACGCTCATTGTAACATGCCACCAGCGGTCACCCATCCAGGTACTGACAGCGCCGTCGTTGCTTGCCCTCGGTGATTGTTTCTAATCACCGAGTGCTGGGCTATGAGCGCCTAAGTAGGTTACAAATCGTAAAACTGTTCCACTGGTTACAGATAGCTTATCTGGAAGATTGTGTTGTTTGTTTTAAAAAGACAGCTCCCACACTAGGAATATATTTTATTATCGTGGGGATTTCACAAACATACAAGAAACGGACACTAAGAACAGGTGTTGTAAGTGTCCGTGTCCGTACGTTTATTAAGTGTTAGACTATCTTCATACGTATATAAATTATGTCAAACCATATTACATAAAGACTAACCGGAAACTCTCCATTGCAATTTTCAGTAAAGTCGAGCGGTATAACCGTGAAAACGTAACAGACGGAGTTGCTTTCGCATTATAATATTAGTTGGGATTTCGTCACGACTCTGGCCGCTTAATGTTAGCATTTTATTCTTAGAATTGAGTCAGGCCGAACTGTGTCCTAGACAGGAAAGTGCGGTAGCCGTTTGACCGCATTCCGGATGCAAAACAAACCATTTATCAGTAATGAGGTTTTGTATCATACAGGAAGCTTACAATTTAACCATAATACCTTTATCTACATATAAACATGTGAACTGAAAACTTTGTAACCCATTTTACGAGAATTACGAGGCGTGTAGAAAGCTAAAGAGAAAATACTGAATAATGGTTGAATTTTGACCACTGACCGACCACTGGTGTGATAACAATATATGATTTTCATTCCTTGAAAAAAAACGTGTGTGAAAAGCCTGATAATATGGCAGAGAAGAGGGCTTTGTTCGAATGATTTCTATTGTCTCTGCCTACCTTATAACGAAATTAGGCGTCAGTATAGCTGTGTATGTATTGTTGTTAAATATACTAAAATCTAGTACACTAATTGACTTGAACGAATTCGTTTTCCTTTCTCTCGCTCCAACGCAAAGGCGCTGTGCTCAGAAATGAAGCTATTGAATATAAAGATAGAAAGAAAACTCTTTATTTGCATGGACATACCCTGGGTGGGCAGGGGAGGACTGCTCCCCTGGATTTTATTTACGTCCCTACTATTTTCTTTTATCGATAAAAGTGAAGAAAAAAGCTTTTACAGGTAAAACCTTATTCTACTGTCACAATTTTTCAATTTTACCGTGGGAGAGCCACGCTTCGGCATGAATGGGCCGGCTCGACCGGAGTGATACCACGGCCTCACAGAAAACCGCTGTGAAACAGCACTTAAGCTGTGATTCATCGAGTGAGTGAGGATATCGGAGGCCCATACCCCAATCCAACGCCCCCTATCCCCCTCACCATCCCCCTTCCCCCCAGGCCGCCATAGTGCGGATGTTGCATGCTGCATTGTTCTTTTTCGCATTGAGGATGGTGACCACCACTCTTGGATTCTGCTCATGCTTTCCATCAGGCAGGGCAGAGTCATTTTGGCAGATTAAATATATATATAAAAAAAAACAATGGAAAGTTTATTTAGCACACTGAGGCGCGTAAAACCATGGTTAAGATCGACTATGGACAAAGGTAGAATAAACGGGCTTTTGTGTCAAGTTAAGTTAAGTTATGGGTTATTCATGGGAAAAACGTCTTAAACCATTATTCTAGAAACCCTTGAAAGTTAATTTTAAAGAAACTGTTCTATAATTCATGAATTATTAAAAAACATTGCTTTTTGTGTTCATTTATTTGACTCAGTGCTTTTAAAAATTTCATTTGCCCTCCCCTGGTACAAAACTTGGGTACGCCCATGTTTATTTGTACACCATAATATTATAGAGTTACTAGAGTACATAAAATGTGAGATGTATTGTACAAAGGGTCGCCTTATTGCCGAAAGCAATCTCTTCCAGGCAACCTTAGGATGGATCAAAATGTACAGGTGAGACAGCGGTAGTTAACGGTGCAACAATGAGTTTTAAATTAATTATTTGATATCCATACACATACTCACTCACGTATATATAGACCTCGTTAAGATTTATTCTATCTTATCTATAGTTCGCTAGTAGTCTTCTAAAGGTACAGAGACAAACGAACAAAAGTGTAACAATCTAAGTCACTAAAGAAGCAAAACAGCACCTGAAACTCAAGGGCAAATTTATTACAATGCGTCTGAGCTTTGATTTGTTAGGTGGTGTGGCTGGCATCAGATCTCTAGAAATGTCGAAGTTCTCTGGCTCTCCCACGGTTCAACGACAGTTTTTAAACAAATAAAAGACTTTGTCAATAGAGTATATAACATCTTAGTTAAGACTGCCTCGGTGGCGCAGTGGTAGCGTACGCGACTGCTGTCCATGAGGTCTCGGGTTCGAATCCCGGGTCGGAACAAATGTTTGTATGATCCTACAAACATTTGTTTCGAAGTTTGGGTGTTTTCTATGTATAGTGTGTATGTATTTACAAAAAAAATGTATTTATGTATTCATATCAGTTGTCTAGTACCCATAATACAAGCTCTGCTTAGTTTGGGACTAGATGGCGTTATGTATTAGATGTCCGACAAGTTAGTTACTCTTTAGGGTTTCGTACCATAAGGGTAAAACGTGACGAGATACTAAGACTTCGTTGTTCGTCCGTCCGTCTGTCACCAGGCTGCATCTCATGAACCGTGATATAGTTGAAATTTTCAGAGATAATGCATTTCTATTGCCGTTATAACATCGAATACTAAAAAACAGAATAAAATATATATTTAAGGGGGCTCCCATACAACAAAAGTGATTTTTTTTAACGTTTTTGCTGGATATTGATAACGACAACAGGTAGACGCTTAAAATGTAAAGATAATGAATGGTACGGAACCATTCCTGCGCGAGTTCGGCTTGCATTTGTACGATTTTCAAATACAAACTTATGACGTCACTGTTTAATTTATTAAAATTTGTAATAGAAATGAAAACCTGTAATAATTATATATATTCGTTTTAATGAAGCTGACATCGGTATTTATTTACGATACAGACATCTATCCCATTGTGATTGATGTCTTTCCGGGTCTCAGAACCTTCACACATAATATCTATGGTTGTAGTATTAATGACATATATTAAGCCATTGACAATCAAGAGGTATATATTTAAATTGCTCTTCAAAGTAGGTACGACATAAGAAGCTAATTAAAATAACATAGATTAAATCTGGCTTGTAAATTGTCATATGAATTACTAGCTGAGCCACGCGGTGTTATCCGGGGTTGTCGTTTAGCTTTAACAACAAATTCAAAACAACGTATTTGAAATCTGGCTTGAGAATTATTTCATGAATGAATGTTTACAAAAACATCTTTTATAAATTGCTCAAATGCCATTTTATGTCATACATACAAAAACAAAGAGAACTCATTCGGATTATATATTTGGAATCGTATGGAACGAAAATGTTTCCGGAGGCTAAAATCTAAACCTTTTATTAACACAATTTCTTTAAAATTTATATTACAAAATGCGTTATTATATACTAGACGTAATGAATGACCAAGTGTGGTGATCGAACCTATACTCGACCAGTGGCAGTTCGCCAGATTATCACTATACCACGACACACACTCATGACAGGGCGTCATCAATGCCCAAATACAGGTATAATGCACCTATATATGTTTCAGTCTGATTCGATATAACAAATAAATCTTATTGAAAAACAACCAATGAACTTAGTAGCTTAGTATATCTAAATATTAAAACGTAAAGCAAAAATTTGAGCTCCTTTAGTTATATGGACCTTATATGGAGGCGGAGAGCGGTGAAAAGCTAAAAGAAAAATTTAATGAATTATGGTCAAATTTCCACCACTAGGCGTCCAATTAATCCCTATTTTAATTTCTAAAATACCGCGAAAAAAACATACAGATTAATAATAATTCACTACATTAATTCTTTTAATAATGTTACTGACCTCGAAAATTTCTAGACGGAATTTCACTGGACCACCATTAAATCGATCGCACATCTAATAAATATTAATAATAATATTAAAAAACTTACTTATATTGTCAATAGTCCATAAATATTACCACACAACACTTAAAATTAATCATATTATATCACATTGAATTCCTTATTAATATTAATAAATGCTTTTAAAAAGTTTATCAGTATATTTTCACTGAACGCGCGGCATGACAGTATCGCGCGCTTCCGCTGCCGTTCGATTTTCAAATAAACTATCCAAGATGGCTGACTGAATGACAAGGTAATGGGTAGTGATGTGCACGAAGGAAAATTTATCGATAATGATTTTCCTTTTAATTAATTAATGTAACTGAATCTTTAATAGATTGATCTTTTCGACTAAAATATTATTATTTTAATGATACCTTGTCATTGTAATACCTTAGTATTAGAAGACTAAGGAGAGAGAGGTGACGGGCAAAGTATATTATTTTTGGAAATACATTTACTTTACTGATTCAAGACCCGTCATCAGTAGTTTCTGAACTAAAAGGGAGCAGTGTGACTTTAACCAGCTATATTTGAGAGATATCATTAGCATAGATGATTATATCAAAGTTAGTTAACTGATTTATATTATCATTTCAGCTGAAAGACGTAAATTGCTGGACATAGGCCTCTCCCAAGGCTCTCCACAACAACCGATCCCATGCCTCAACAGCTCCTCATCAACAGCTGCCCGCAAACTTCACCCGGTTAGAACACCTTGTATGTGGCATACCCCTTCGCCTTTTAATTAGGTATTTTCTTTGTATAATATGTATGTATTTACAAAAAAAGTAGCATGGGCACTAGACCACTGATATAAATACATATAAACTTTTTTATTATGCGTAATACAAGCTCTGCTTAGTTTGGTTTGGATGGTCTTGCGTGTTAAATGTCCAAATATATTCATTTGTTTCAAATAATTCATGTCAAAGATAGCATTCCGAAAGCCATTGAAATTACATTTACTTCCGATCGAGAGACAAAAAACTAAAATGATGAACAGAGTATTTTTAGTTCTATACTAATACTGCCTCTGTGGCGCAGTGGTGGCGAATGCGACTGCTGTGCAAGAGGTCTTGGGTTCGATTCCTGAGTCGGGCCAAATGTTTGTATGATCTGCGAATATTTGTTTCGGTGTTTGGATGTTTACTATGTATAATATGTATGTATTTGCAAAAAAAGTATATAAGTATTAATATCTGTCATCTAGTACCCATGGTACAAGCTCTGCTTAGTTTGGGACTAGATGGCGTTGTGTGTTAAAATGTCTGAACATATTTATTTATTTATTTTATTTATTTATTCTGAACTAAAGTGAGACTGTATTAACAAGATAGATTAATAGATATTAAGGTTCATACTAATATTTTTATTACCCGACTGCGAAAGAAGGAGGTTTATATTTTTCAAGGGTATGTATGTATGTTTATTCCTTTGGCGCTACCTTGAGTCTTAGCGGCTCATCGTATTTTTATGTGAGTGGTGTCAATAAATTTGTCTTAGTCGTGAGTTATCAAAAAAATAAAAGTACATATTTAAGAAAAAACTATTCTGTTCAGTTCTTTCTTACTTTCCAGAAGATAAGATTGCAGATTTTGATACTTTTTTATTTTAAATAATTCGTTACTTGGCAAACGCCATTATAAATGCCCTTCTAAATGCTTGTTTCTACGCCGTAATACAATAAGAAATGTGTTTTAATGTCAGATTTTCTTGTATTTCCATGAGTTGCATGATTTTTTTTTAAGTTATATCTGTCAAAATAAATATAATGATGTTTAATGTCTTAAGGAGTGGTAAATATTTTCTACGAGAAATCGATCTATAAGTATGAACTTATATTTAAACTTATATCAGTGCATTTATTTATAAATATCTGTGCTCGGTTATCGGCTATAGGTTGACCTCCTATTAAGTGCGTAACATTGAAAATTATAGTGGGCACAAATATGAGTACTTAGTGCACTTCATTTTCTAACAACGAAGTAATTTCATGTAATTTATTATTGAAACGTCATTAGCTACTTTTATACTTATGAAAATAATCTAAAAACAACTACCAAGTTAATCGCAGTCGTAAATTTATTTTCATTCAATTTAATCTATTGTTAATTTCTTTTATTGAGTTTCTTTCAATATACTTTTCAAATTACCTTTAAAGTAATATTAAGAATAATGGTAACCCAATTTTATTTTTTTTGTTTTCGTTTTTCTATAGAATTGGGCATGAACATGAATGTCACAAACAAAACGTCAAATGAATATAAATAAAATACAATTTATTTAAGATTTTATACATATAATGTCAAGGTTATATAAAATGTATATTGGAAATAAAATAAACAATAAGAAAATGACACAAATTGCTAATAATTAATTAAAAATTAACATGTCAAGAATATCATATTTATAATTGTATTTATAATTTAGCTGACAAAAAATCAGCAACATTTTAATACATTTCTGACATAGCGGCTTCCCCAACATTATTTAGAATTTGATCACATTCAGTTCTTTTATCTCTTTTGGTAATTTATTATAAATTTTTGAGGTCATTGCGAAATCTCTTTTGTGCATTAATGTGGTATTAGAATTCTAAATTCCTTTCGAGGGTGCACCTGGTTACCCGGCTTCTAGTATACGAGACGGTGTGCGGTGCTTAGTCAGTTCGAGTCCGACTTAGTCACCAGTCGGTGGTATCCGAGTGGATTCCCGCACATAAAAGCCGTGAAACACTGTCAAACTTAAGGATGTTTTTAAGAGTTTCTTGTGAGAAAAACCTAAAACACATTTGGCCCACCCCAGAACTGAAACCGAGAACCAAACCTCTTTATCGGCAATTACATACGGTAACCACTAGACCAAACCGGCACTTGTTTTCTTTCCTTTGCCTTCGAATGTGTGTATTCATCTCACCCTCTCGCCATTTGAATTAAAAATATTTAGAATAATCAGAAGTCAAGCTCTGATTAAATCTAGTTTTTAATTTACACCTGTGTTTAGCAACTAGGTATTGCATGTTATTAATCAATTTGTTCTGAAAAATAAATCAGATTGTTTTTTCCAATACAATTTGCACTTGTATGTGCATTTAATTAAAATTTAGTAATTCTACTTCATAGTTTATCAGATAGAGACTTATATTTCTTATTTCTTAGTTACCATGGAAACCACAAGAGACGTAAACCAGAACCTTGAAAATGTGGTTCGAATCCTCAGGAGTGAAGGTACGAGATTTTGTCAAATGCAGCGTACAGACACGAAGTCGAAGCTTTCAGAGAGGACACTAGGGTTAATGAAGGAAAGACGTGAGAACCCGCCAGTCACTTCATCGGCAAAACGGACTCTAAACCGAGAGATTAGTAAGCGTGTACGACACGACCTCCGATGCTCCAACACTCTTTTGATTGAAAGAGCAATCGAGCAGAATCGGGGGTCAAAAGTGTTTGTGAAATCTCTTGGAAGAAGCCATTTGACGAAGCTGACCACAGTAAGCGGAGAAGTCGTTGCTTCCAAGCTGGCTGTCCTTTCGGAAGTAGAAAGCTTCTATGGCGATTTGTACGCTTCGCATGCATCTCGACCTGATCCCGAAAATGAGGACCCTCGAGCCAAATTAACACGCCACTTCACCGAAGATCTGCCAGAAGTCAGCATTGACGAAATCGAGATGGCTCTTAGACAGCTGAAAAATGGAAAAGCCCCTGGAGAGGATGGCGTTACTACAGAGCTGTTAAAGGCTGGAGGTAAACCCGTATTAAAGGCGCTCCAAAAGCTTTTCAACGCTGTCCTGTTCGAAGGGAGGACTCCAGAGGCGTGGAGTAGGAGTGTGGTCGTCCTGTTCTTCAAAAAGGGAAATAAAACCATGTTGAGGAACTATCGGCCCATTTCCCTCTTGAGCCACGTCTATAAGCTGTTTTCAAGAGTCATCACGAACCGTCTTGCGCGAAGACTCGACGAATACCAGCCACCGGAGCAGGCTGGGTTTCGGAGCGGATATGGCACCATAGACCACATCCACACAGTGCGGCAGATAATACAGAAGACCGAAGAGTATAATCAGCCCCTGTGTCTAGCATTTGTGGACTATGAAAAGGCCTTTGACTCGATTGAGATCTGGTCTGTTCTGGAGTCCCTGCAGCGTTGCCAAGTAGATTGGCGGTACGTCCGAGTGTTGAGATGTCTCTACAAAGCCGCTACTATGTCCGTCCAAGTACAGGATCAGCATACAAGACCCATACCATTGCATCGAGGAGTGAGGCAAGGGGACGTTATATCCCCGAAATTATTCACTAATGCAATGGAGGACCTGTTTAAGACGCTGCACTGGAAAAGGCGCGGTATCAACATCAATGGCGAATACATCTCTCACTTGCGATTTGCAGATGACATCGTCATCATGGCAGAGACGTTGCAGGACCTACAACAGATGCTGAACGACCTGGCTGACTCGTCTGTGCGCATCGGCCTACGGATGAACTTCGACAAGACCAAGGTCATGTTCAATGAACATGTACTACCGGAACCGGTTGCGGTACACGGTGCCGTTCTCGAAGTTGTTCAAAAATATGTATACCTCGGGCAGGCTTTGCAGTTAGGTAGAAACAGCTTTGAGGACGAGGTGAACAGAAGAATCCAGCTGGGTTGGGCAGCGTTTGGGAAACTTCGTCGGGTCTTCTCATCATCGATCCCACAGTGCCTAAAGACGAAAGTCTTCAATGCGTGCGTCCTACCCGTAATGACTTACGGAGCCGAAACGTGGACACTTACGGTTCGACTGGTCCATAAGTTTAAAGTCGCTCAGCGTGCAATGGAGAGGTATATGCTCGGCGTTTCTCTAAGGGATCGCATTAGAAACGAGGTGATCCGACAAAGAACCAGGGTCATCGACGTAGCCCACAGGATTAGCAAGCTGAAGTGGCAGTGGGCTGGCCACATTTGCCGAAGAACCGATAACTGTTGGGGTAAACGAGTTCTTGAGTGGAGATCGCGTCTCGGCAAACGTAGTGTAGAACGTCCACAGGCCAGGTGGAGAGATGATTTGCGCAGGACGGCTGGCAGGAGCTGGATGCGAGAAGCCATAGATCGAGCTAAGTGGCATGAAATTGGAGAGGCCTATGTCCAGCAGTGGACTGCGATAGGCTGATGATGATGATAGTTACTATTAATGTACCTTTGTACCCCGCAAACTGCGAAGCTATGACTTCCTAATGGTAGCAAATAGTAAAATAATTTGTAATCAATTTATACCTGACATTACATTGATAGTTAAGAATTACCATAATGGTTTTTTTTATGTATATGCTGCCATAATGACTCTGCCATGCCTGATGGAAAGTATGAGCAGAATCCAAGAGTGGTGGTCACCATCCTCAATGCCAAAAAGAACAATGCAGCATGGTGACCCACACTATGGCGGCCTGGTGAGATGCTTTTTCACGCCCCGCTTAAAGGACCCGGGATCATAATGGGAAGGAAACACATGCGCTGGTAGTGAGTTCCAGGTTTTGACCGCTCGGCACAGTAAGGAAGCACCGAAGCGATGAGTGCGAGAACGTATGTCTTCCATTTTAAAGCGGTGACTTCTAAGGCCAGCACGTGTTGTTCTGTAGAGGAAGGGAGAGGGGGACCAATTGGAAGAGCTCTTCAGAACAATCACCACGGTAAAGGCGATAGAGGACCGCCAAGGAGGCGATATTTCTACACAACTGTCGAGGCTCAAGGGTCTCGGTGGTTTCGGGACTATCGACAATACGGATTGCTCGCCGCTGCAACCGGTCAAGAGCGTCAAACAGGTACTTTGCGGCACCATCGCAAAGGTGAGAACAGTACTCCATGCACGAGCGAACCTGGGTCTTGTAAAGAAGACACAGATGCTCGGGCGAGAAGAAACGTCTCACCCTGTTTAACACACCTAGCTTCCGTGAGGCCGCTTTAGTGACACTCTCGCGTCACTCATATTCGCGTGGGTTGAGGTCTTGGCAGATATCCATGCCCAGGATAGCGAGCCTATCTTGTAATGGCATTTGAGTACACTGAAAAGTGGGAAGGGGAAGGAATGGAGACTTTTTGGCTGGGAAAGCGCACACCTGTGTTTTTATGGCGTTGAACTCGACTCTTACTAAATCATGGCAGCAAGGAAAAAGCAGAAACGTTTAACAGCGGCACTCCATTCTCCCACCAACTCGCTTTTTGAGGTGGAGTTCACTAACATCCGTGGACTTCATGCAAACCTCAGCGCCGTCCACCAGCAACTTGAGACGGCACGGCCAGCCATGCTATTCCTAACGGAGACACAAATACGCCGCCCTGCCGACACGACTTATCTCCATTACCCTGGATGGTATAGTGATTCTAATTTGTATTGAGAAAAGAATTATAAAAAATACCTACAAAAAAAAACAGAAATATATCTCCGATCTATCGACTAAATCCTTCTCTATCTCCGAGTGCCGTGTAATTTGGTGACACGTCATTCACATCACTGTGTACATTTAGACAGGCGACATTCATTTAATGTACACACATACAAATACGTTCACAACACACGATTGACGTAAAATTGCTTTTTTTATTTTTGTTTAATAATTAGTTAACTTGACATACACATCAACATAGAGCCTAATTATACTCACAACCAACGTGTGTTTTTTTTTTAAGTTTGTTAACTTTGGTCGCATGTTGTAGGTAATGATCTTTTTACACACAAATATTTAAATATTTAATTGTATTTGCTTACTGTACATGTACTGGCGTGTAATAAAAACTGTAATTACGAATAATTTGGAAATAAATTGCGTTATAAAATGTGTATTGTTTTTGTAATATCGCCTGGAGATGAACACACCAAAAGACAAACGAACGGATGGGTTATTAATGATAATTGCTAGTTTGCCCCCTATTCCATAAAAAAAACCTCATTCATTGACAACCATTCAGTAATTTAGGCGCTACAGGGGAACATATAAACAAACATCATCATTATCATCACCTTATTGCAGTCCACTGCCGGATATAGGTCGCTTCCATTGCACAAACATACATAGACTACTAAAACTTGACTTCGCCGAAGTCTGGTAAAAATACCTGAATATATAGTTTTTTACCCGACTGCGAAAGAAGGAGGGTTATGTTTTTCGAGTCTATGTATATATGTTTATTTCTTTGGCACGCCCTAGTCTAAACGGCTTGTCGTATTTTTATGTGAGTGGTGTCAATAGATTCGTTATAGTCGTGAGAATGAGTCGCCTTATTTTTTTAAATTTTTATATACCCAGTGTGGGTGTAAGAAATTAAAACTTTTTGTTGTCTTTTGGATAAAGTAATCTCAAAAAAAAACCTTTTCAATATACATTGAGTGTGGTATCAAAATAGAAATTTTTAACGATGAATCCGACTATATATATATAACTCATATGTTTTATATATGATAAAAACGCGATGGATTATTTTTTTAATAATTCATTACTTGTTTTCATTAGTAGTGTCTCTTTTTATCTGAAAAGAACCACTTAAATTATCTTTTTTGTACCCCTGGTGGCCACAATTGAAAATGATGGTTGCCTAATTTTATATTTTTACAAGTAAACAATACCAAATAGTTTTGGGATAAACACAAAAAGCAGATACAAATTGCCTACTATTGGTGTGACATGACGCGTGGCTTAAGATTTGCCGCTGACTCATCTTTCAATATCTATCCTCTTGAGGTATCTAGAGCTCCGGGATTCAAATATGAAATAGATAAGTAGGTGGGTGGCTGTAATCAATGGTCCATCCATTGATGTGGGGATTAATGTCAAGTAAGACCATCAGGTGCAAACCCATCAATCGACTGCACGAATGGCGAATGTATGTGCGTATGTTATTCAAATTTTGAAGGTAGTAAAGTCTAATCTTTATATCTTAAATATCCTTAAACGAGCAATTCTTGTATAAATACATATATATATATATATAATCTGAATCTCGGAAACGGCTCCAACGGTTTTCATAAAATTTAGTTTACAGGGGTTTTGGGGGCGTTAAATCCATCTAGCTAGGATTTTTTTTAGAAAGTTTCGTTTTAATCGTGTTTTCAACAATCATTTTTATCGATAATCAATGTCCATCTAGCGTCATCTATCGCAACTCGAGCGAACTACATTAAACTATAGTGGAATAAGATCCATTGAACTTTCATCGGTGCAGAACAGGGCATACCCAGAGTGTGCCCCGACCCAAGCTCCGATATCTATCTATGTTTTATTTGTATGCATAATAACACTTAAAAACGTTTACTAGGTAAATGCTTGAAGAAGATTAAATTCAACATCACGATACAACCTTTACGAGCACAGTAGGGACCATAAACATACCCAGTAGTAAAGAATTTTATCGTCTTTTTTTACCAGATTGCCAAAAAAGGGTATTTTATCAACGCGATACCTTTAAACATGGAATTCTTGTATTAATATAATCAGAATCTAAAAACAGCTCCAAAGATTTTCATGAAATATAGTATACAGAGGGTTTCGGGTGTGATAAATCGATTTAGTTAGAATTTATGCAGAAATAAAGAAAGTACCATTCCTGAATCGCGCAATAGATGTTCTCGCACCGATTAGCATAAACACAACATCCCAACATCAACCGTCGGAGGATCCTCCCTTTGTGTTGGAGTGACATGATACCCTGTCAACCACACAAGGTTTATTTCAAATTTTCATTTTCTTTGTAATGCTAATTTCCCTCAGAGGTAACGCCTTTAGTGTGAAAAGCAGTTATAATAATCTCTATTCCTAATCTGTAACCACATCCATGTTTTTTAAAAGTATTTATTTAGATAGCGCGGGTATTTATTCGAAGAAAATAACATTTTATTACAGGTTTATCTTAGCATATCAAATGTAATATTAATAACTGATTTGAATGTCCGATATTGAAAGTTGTCCTACATTAACAAAATTAATGTTTGTTTTGACGCTTTCATGGCTTTATTGTAATAGAAATCGATGGTATTGACATCACAACAGCCTATAGCAGTTTACCGCTGAACATAGGCCTCTCCAATTTCAAAACACTTGGTTCGATCCTCGGTTTCTCGCATCCAGCTATAATTATACGTAATTGACATAATTGTACGCAATTGTTTTCATTTATTTACGCATACAAACACAGCAATTATTATAAGAATGAAAATATTTCCCATTGTATTATTCGAGGCTTCTCCATTGTAATTACCGCTGCCCGTGGTCTGTCAAGAGAGAAGTGCCACTCCACAATATTAGCGTAGTAGGTGTGAGTTGAGCCTCCGGTATGGACAGCTACGGACCACGTGGCAGTCGAACCATCCCATAACTCTTACCGAAGCATGGTTCTCCTATGGATATCAACTAATGTTTCCTAAGAAAAGTGCGATGGAGCGTGCGATGCTTTGCAGGTGTGTTTCTCTATCCGTCAGAATTCGAAACGAATTTATTTGACAGAGACTTAGATTAGCCGACATCACACGGAGAATTAATATGCTGAAGTGGAAACGGACCGGTCATGTCTACAGACAATCGATGGTCGATGGAGCCGAAACGTGCTTGAGTGGAGACCGCGATTAGGCAAACGTACCGGCCGGCACCGGCACGGTGGACTGCTGACTTGAAGAAAGTGGCTGGCAGCGGATGGATGCGGACTGCTCAAAACCAGGATTGTTTTGTGCTCCTTGAAGAAGACCTTCGTTCAGCAGTGGACGACGATTAGTTGATGCTAAGAAAGAATTTGAATTCTCAGACGCTCAAATGGCGAAATGGTTTAAGGCAGAACTTTCCGTTTCTTATTATGCTGAATGTTGTAGGTTAAAAATCCCAGTGGGACAACACTGTGTGATGCACAAATAGTTGTTTTGAGTTTAGGAGTTTTTTGTGTCCGTTACAGAAGTAGTTAATCCACGCGAGAAGTGCGGAATTGTTTTTTTAAAATCTCTTCTTTTGTTTGTGGCCCCTGTTCGCTCCTAAAAATCTTAGCGTAATGTAACATAACTGTAATCGATGGATAATCTATTCGTTCGAAAGATCAGAGATATCGACGTAAAACAAACAAATGGACAAACAAAATAAAAAAAAAAACTTTAGTGTTTTTCGTATAGAAAATAGATAGAGAATAGATCGATGAATTGAATAGTAGTTTATTTTCTTTGGAAACTCTCCATTTATTTTGTAACATTCTAGAACTTTCCAAGGTATATAGAACATGAATGATCAAACTCAAACTGTGTTTATTTCAGAAAAAAGTTCTCATTCTCTATCGTCTTATAGAAAACCGGTGTGACTTGCACCTGCGCTGTGTTTCGCCGTGTGAGTAAGTATATTGGAGGCCCATGCCCAAATCCCTCCTACCAGCACCCTCCCTATCACCCAAAAACCAAATCCATGCGCGATGATAATCGCTTACCATCAGGCTATAAGTTTGCTAGTTTGCCAACTATTAAATAATAAAAAGAAATGCAGACTGCTTATGTCGTGGTTTTGACGGCGGTCATCTAGCCGCTTTCTACTGCGCCATGTTGTAAGTGTATACTCTACGTGGGACAATACTTTATGTCATCCACAAATTATTGTTCTGAGTCAAGTTCTTGTTGTTCGTGTCATGTTATGCTAAGTATTACTAGTTCGGGAGTTGTCTTTTAAAAATAATAGCAATAATGTGTTTCATCAAATATTTAACAAAATGAATATATGCCAGTGCCGATCTACAACCATCCGCATTCTAGAGGTGAGAATGAGAAGAAAAAGTAAACTAACTCTATGCCAAATGATGAAAATAAGGTGGAAGACAAAGTAATTTTTATGTTTCAATCTATGCACATATACAAAACCTCTGTTATGCACCACTATTTAAAGAAATGAAAGAAAATATATGGGACAACATCTGCGTCTAGTTTAATAATACTTTTTAAATCTAAACAAACTAAGAAAAAGTATTTCTGAGAATCTTTAATACTATAGACAAAATAACTCTAGACTAGACGAATGTGTAAATATGATTTTTTTATATGAACTCAATAAAAGCTGAAGTCGGAAATAATAATATTCATAATTACTTTTATGAGTGTCCGTTGCTTTGAAATCTCGATGTTTTCATTAGAAAATAAATATTATATACCTGTCAGCCAGTATTTATGGTAAACATTTTATTGAAGTTATGTACACTAAACGTACTCTGTAAAAGAAATGCAATACTTTTAAACTGGAGTGTTCTAAATTTAAAACGAGAGGAGTGTGTTACGCGCGTTTTTGAAATGGTTAATATTCTATTTTTAAAAATTCAAAACAAACCATGATTTGAAATTTAGCTCTACGAAATGCCATTTAGATTTATTTACTTATAAATACTACTGATAAACATGACTATATAAGCTGATCCACTTTGTCTGTTTCTCTTTTCGATCATGTACGGCTCCTATTGCTCTAAGCGTGATGTTACTATAATACTATCTTAGGCAAGCCAGCAAAACAAAGACTTGAAAATAATCGTGGAGTTCGGTTAGATAGTTTCGGAGTTCATCGTGAGCAACAACGTGACACTAGAATTATATACGTATGTTATTTATCAAGTATCCATTTCTATAAATACCGATTTGAGTGTAGCAGAACAACGCAATCATACCAGGTGCACATCGTCAGTCGTAAAATCACCAGTACACGGTTAGTAATGGAATTAAACAATCTAATAATAGCCGATTTATTTTTTTTACGGAATAGAGGGCAAACGAGCAGACGTATCGCCTGATGGTAAGCAATTTCCGAGAGTCGTCATTAGTGCGTCCTTTGGGGGATGAGAGGAGCACTAGGGGTATGGGCCTCCGGTATCTCTTTCATCTGGCAAAACGCAGCGCAAGCGTCTTTCTCACATAGGTTTTCTGTGAGGTCGTGGTATCACTTCGGTCGAGCCAGCCCATTCGTGCCGAAGCGTGGCTTTCCCACGGTATTTATGACTAATTTGTCTAACAATATGGCGCTCATAGCCCAGCTGCACTCGGTGTTTAGAAACAATCACCGAGGGTAAGCAACGACGGCGCGGTCAGTACTTGGATGGGTGACCGCTAGTGGCATGTTATCATGAGCGTCTCCGTGATTCGGAGGTCACGCTAAGCAGTCGGTCCCGGTTGTTATCACAGGATAACAGTCGTGAAGTTTAGTTGGAGGCCTTTGGGCGGCTTGAAAACATCCGACGGTAAGATTACGTAGCCACAACGTTGTCTTACCAGTCCCCAACCCGCACTTGGCCAGCGTGGGGACGTATGGCCTTAACCCTCTCCTGAGAGGAGACCCGAGCCCAGCAGTGGGACATTATGGGTTGTTGATGTTGATGATTGATGTCTAACAACGGTCTGGTTCTCATAGTCAGGCTCTGCCGAATTTAGGATCAGGAGACAGTGTAGAAACATGATTAATAGTCCGTCTAGGATATCTACTTCAATCAAAATCCCATAATGTCCCACTGCTGGGCTCCTCGGGTCTCCTCTCAGGAAAGGTTTAAGGCCGGACGTCCCCACGGTGGCCAAGTGCGGGTTGGGGACCGGTACCTTGCCGTTGGATGTTTTTAAGCCGCCCAAAGGCCTCCAACTAAGCTTCACGACTGTTATGATAACAACTGGGACCGACTGCTTAACGTGACCTCCGAATCACGGAGATAGTAACATGCCACCAGCGGTCACCCATCCTGGTATTGACCGCGCCTTCGTTACTTACCCTCAACTGGGCTATGAGCGCCTCCTTCCTTTCCTTCCTTCTTATGAGGATATTTACTTAATCATGAAATATAACAACATTTGAAAGAGTCCTAAAAATGGTGTTCATGGTGACGTCATAGCTCCGTTGTCAATATTTGAAAGGTTCGTGTCGAGTGGTTTTTGTAGAGATACAGTGATTTGTGGCTCACAGCTGAAGTTTCTAACTCGCGCTATCGGTTTCTGATCATATTATTATCTTGTTAGTGACTACTAAGCCAAAGGTCAGGGGTTCGATTATCGCTCAGTATATATATTCATCTGTTCCTTATGTATCTGCGTTTAATTTACACACGTGTTTCGAAATATATAGACTACCATAATGTGGATCGCCATACTGCATTAGCTGCGTTCGAAGTGAGTATGGCGGCTCTTCCTCTTGGTCCCTAATCAAGTTTTCCGTCAGGCTAAGCTAAGCTTAGTAATTTGGCACACTTTCAAATACAAAAAAAGTATATTTAACAGCGGTCTGCTAATATTGTTATTATTAACTAGCTGAGCCTCGTAGTTTTACCCACATTTGTTGTTGTAATCGTCGAGCGAACCAGTCTCAAAAAGTAGCCTGAGTAACTTCTAATATCATCAGCTATCTGATAGTGAAAGTTCCGTCGAAATCGGTCCAAACACTCCAGAGATTACCCGGAACAGACAGACAGTCAAAAAATTGGAACAAAAAATATTTTAGTTACGGTACATACCGTGTATACATTACATACATATGCATTTAGTAAAAAGTGGTTATTTTAAAATTACATACAAGTTGATTTCATCTATATAATTATATAAAATTGTAGTGTGTATGACTGCCTCGGAGGCGCTGTGGTAGCGTACGCGACTGCTATCCGTGAGGTCTCGGGTTCGAATCCGGGTCGCACCAAATATTTGTATGATCTGCAAATATTTGTTTTGGAGTTTGGGTGTTTTATATGTATAATATGTATGTATTTACAAAAAAAAGTATATATGTGTAATAATGTCAGTTGTCTAGTAGCCATAGTACAAGCTCTGCTTAGTTTGGGACTAGATGGCGTTGTGTGTTAAAATGTCCGAAAATATTTATTTATTTATCTGTATGTATACTACTAGTAGGATTTCCGATCACTGGAAAAAAAGGATAAATGGATGAAAGGTCCTGCATGTATATTAGGCTATGGCGAAGCCAAAACGAATAGCAATTGTTTTGGCGGTCTATATAGGCTTATAGTAGGCTTTACTGCAGCCGTTGGACCGACATCGATGCAATTTTTCCATTTGAAAAGCCAGTTTCCTTGCGGTTGTTCTTAGCTATGTTTGGTACATATTGATCCAGCAGTATAAGAGTATCAGCTTTTTCCAAAATGGTGTAAGGCATCTTGGCGCATGATTACTCGATTAAATGCTTGTGTAGGGTCTTATAAAAATATTAATTTTAGCTCTTTAAACTTCTTCTTCTTAAGCCAAAGTAGTCTCAATCTCAGTCTTCCTCACAGGCTCACAGTATACCTTCCTCGCTCTATCCGCTTTTATTCCTCCTAATTTACTAAGTTTAATATATACTACAGTTGAACCGGAGTAATTTCTTAGCCATACAGAAAACCGTTGCTAAGCTTCAAACTCGAAACACGGTAATGCATTTATAATATAATTTAATGTATAATTATTAAATTAATAATTTTAATAATTAATAATATTAATTAAATTAATAATAATTTTCAATAGTCGGCGGTAATCAGCTACCGTCAGGTGAGCTATCTTCTCATTTTTTTTCTAAAAAAAAGTAGTCGTCATGCTGCATTGTCTGACTACCTGAAATCTGAAAATTGACCGTCTACGAAACTACCAGGTAAGCATACGATTGTAGTGCACACTCAATCATCCACATTTCATTCCTCAATAGGTGACGTCTGGTGGCTCTGAGATCTTGCTCTAGTACGATATCCTGCAAATAATTATTTTTCCTAAACTACTGATTTAAAAAATAATGGATTAATAAAAAAACCGGCAGCGTATACTTTATTTTTTGTTTTGTTTATTATTATTTTGATGTGCCCAGCGTTACTCTCACGATTAAGACGAATTTATTGACACCACTTACATAAAAATACGACAAGCCTTAAACGGCTCTAGGGCGTGCTAAAGAAATATACATACACACACTTGAAAAACATAACCCTCTTTCTTTCGCAGTCGGGTAAAAATACAACCCAATTACGAACTATATAATTTTTTAAGTTTAAATTGAACTATTGCACGTTAGACTTCCATGAAGCTTATTACACGATTACTAAGAGGTGACGTCATATCTTTTAGCCAGGACTCCAACTTCGTGTGTGTCGGTTATTGCGGTAAAGAGTACCTCATGTTCTTCCTCAAGAAGTAAAGGATATTCATTGTAAATTTCTTCTAAGTAGGCAGGCAAAGTTTACAATATTTACTTTTACAATATTAGTGTGGATCAATGATGTCTGAGACATAAATTCTTATTAAGAATTCGATGAAAAATCAATAAAAAAATTATGAGCTGCCATAAATCTTTCCTAAGTGGCAACATTAACAAGTAAAATCAAAATTTACTACAGCGCCATCTAACGTTAACAGATCTAACTATTGAGTGACTCACAATCCTGTGTCACGATATGAATAATTCTCATATTGGTTAGCATGTTAACTACTTCATAACATCAAACTTTGGACCGCGGCCCGACGAGTATGATCTATTGGGTGACATTTCTTTTTTGTTAGAGGGACTTGACTGTAGCTACCCTAAATATTCATTATTAGAATAATATTTCAAGTTTATAAACTAGAAACACGTTGTTTTTTTTATTTATATATTAATATGTACTCAATTCCTCAATAATGGGCCAGTATAAAAAACAATATTAGAAAAAGCTGGCCACTGTACCAGCAATGGCAAGCTTATAACAAAATTAAATATGTGTTTTGAGCTCATACTTAATTAAAACCATTGTGTGAAGAAATATCATCGTCTGAAAAGTCATTGTTTCTACCAAAAATAAAATATAATCAGACTTTACAACGAACAATATATTTTGAGCATGGTAATACCGACTTTGCCTTTACATATTTACGAAATCGGTCAAAGTTGTCAAAAAATACACATTGTTTACCAGATTGGGATTGTAAACATTAACTATTAAATACCAAGAAAAATGGAAGAGAACAATTTTAAAAAGAGTAAAAAGAAGAGTTTTAGTAGAGATGAACTATTAAATATGGATAAAAATGTAACTTTATTTCATAAAAATGTGATTCAATATAAACGGTAACCTTTTAGAATTGTAAACGTACACCTATGCTTTTTTCAGGAACTTGTTGAAAGAATAATTGCATTGGAAACATTTAATACTGATTTAAAAAATATTATCAAAAAGAAAGAGGAAAAAACTGATGTTAAACAAGGAGGAAAAGTTAGAAGAAATTTTGACTTTACCAAGTGAGATTGAAACATTAATATGTCTATAATAAGATTGTTACTATTCTATTTTTTCTACTACTTCTACAACAAGTATGTTGCTCTAGTGGTTAGAAAGTCTGACTGCTGGAATGCAAGCCAGCAACCTCTGATGCAGCAGTTCTATACACTACTACCACCTTGAATTATTATCAGTCTTATCAGTTAGTCCCTGTTGATGACGGGACTCATAGTGTAGTAGTTAGTGACTTTGCTATATAGCTAGAGATTGTGGATTCAATTCCCAAGTCAAGTCAAACTTTGTGTGATATAAACACTATCATTTGTTTTGTGTCTTATTAATTATAATTAACTGCAAAAAACACGCAAGTATTATGCCCATCTGTATAAATGTTTTGACAACCAACTAGAACATTAACCTTAAAAGCTAAGAGGCACATAACAGTAATATACAATCATTAGTGCTGCCTGAATTACAGGTTGCCACAGAAAGCAAAAATATGTGAAAACAGATAGTCAGGAGCATAAGGCATCCCTCAAGTTAAAAAAAGGAAAAACTACATATGTAACACAATAGAGTAAGAGAAAACAGAATTATACTCTGCTTGGAGTCTAGAGAGGAGACTAATATCATAAGTTAGTGAGGTTCTTCAAGGTAATCCCTGGATGGATAGATAGATAGATAGACAGAAAACTCTTTATTTGCACACTATAATATTACAATTAGAAGAGAGTAAATAAAATGTGAGACGGAGTGTATAAGGGGTGGCTTATTGCCTAAAGCAATCTCTTCCAGGCAACCTTATCTACTGAACCAAAAGCCACATTATTTGTAGGTGACATCTACAAATGATATGAAATAGACTATGAAAAACATATATTACCATAATTACTTGTTTGTTGGTTTTACCGGGCCATTTCCACACTTAGCCTCTTGATTGGGCCATTTTACGTGAGTTTGTCATCTTCCTACTCTAACCATTCTAGATCTTCCCAGAAGCTCAGCAGCCTTTTCAGTTCACGACATGCTTCTGGGAGTAATGTTGATTGGAGGATGCCCACCCATTGATCTGCTACACTTCTACATTCTGTGAGAAAGTGTTGTGGTGTTTCTTCTGCCTCCATGCATCCCCTGTACAGAGGACTATTTGTTGCGCCTATAGTGAATAGGTGCTTGTTTAAGGGCCAATGCCCTGTCAGGATGCCTATGACCTTCCTGAGATAGTCCCTGTTTAGTCTAATAAGGTTGCGGGCCAGTCTTCTCGATGCTACCGGAACTGCACCTTTTGTTTGCCTGCATCTTTCATTGCTTTTCCATATTACCATGATATCTGACGCATATCTGAGCAGAAGTGACTACTCTGTCTGAGGGAACGCGTGAGCAGTCTCCAACAGCAGTCACCATACTTACTGCAAATGTAACAATGCAGCTTGGTGACCCACACTGGCTGCCTATTAAGATGCTTCTGTATCAATGGGCCTCCGGTCTTGCACTCACCAACAAAACACAACATCATTTTAGGCTTCAAGTGGTTCTTCTCGTAGACCAAAGCTAGGGTCTTGGGGTAACTCGCCCAGGTCTATAGCCTGTTTAAGTGATGTGCTACGCCACCTTTAACTACAGGTGGGTCATTGGGTTAAGCCCTAAAGGGCCTCTTAGTAGCTCCATATATTGACGTTTCTTCAAAGTGGGACCTGTACTAAGCGACGTCGAGCTCCTTCCTCCTGGGGTGTAGACCCAAAGGAGCACCCGTCAGCCAGGGCTAGGTCGGGGGTTGAGGATAGATAAGTATTAGATAGTCCGGGAGTAGTTGCCACGGAGACGAGGTCTTGTGGCAGACAATACCTGTCCGGTGGTCGCTGATTCATTTTAGGCTGCTCTTCTGCCCAGTAGACTTAGTCCTTAAAATCCAGCAAAACTGATTTTTTAATATTCCAGGTGCCACTACCGTCACATCTTACTGAGGATACTATACTTTGGGTGGGATTACCAGGGATTTGTGGTTCAAGATGATACCAACCAGACAATTGAAGATCATCTCTTTCACGCCCTCACTAAATCCTGTTTAATTGAAAGTAGGGAGAAGTCTAATTACCATAGATGTGGTAGAACAGATAAGGGTGTTAGTGCTTTTGGGCAGGTATTTTTTTTATTTATTTTTAAACAAATTCAAAAGAGGTTGTCAATTTGCCTGTATTTTTTTAAATATTTCTATATCTCAGAACTTCCGACTGAGTGAACTGATTTTGATGGTTCTTATTCTTTTGAAAGCTTCTTGCTTCTTTAATTTAAGATTTGATCCACTAACTATTCTTCTGAGTCTAGATTTTCCTTGTGTTCGTTTAATGTATATTAAATCACCTGCAGTATTCCTGGACTAGTATGACCCTCAATAAAAGAGTGTACTCTTTTTTAAAAGGCCGGCAACGCACCTGTGACGCCTCTGGTGTTGCGGGTGTCCATGGACGGCGGTAATCGCTTACCATCAGGCGATACGTCTGCTCGATTGCCATCTATACAAGAAAGAAATATATTTGTAAAGTCCTAACCGACACAGGACTAGCTCTAATGCGAAATGTGTCCTAATTTTATAGAAATTAAATTGACAAATTACTTTTGTCAGGTAATATCGCTAACAATACGCAGTAAACTTCAAGTTGATCAGCAGTATACTCCTACAGGCTACAAAGAAGAGATACCTTATTGTAAAATATTAAATAGACTGCTACCCAAAGACATTAGGGCTGTCGCTTGGATGCCCATACCGTTGGATAAGCCCCATTATAGTGCTAGGTAAGTTTTTTATTATCAATCGTCGCCTGAGGGTCGCTGCGATTACATCTTGGGGAAATGTAACTGGAGCTCCTTCCGACTGCCGAGGTAGGCCGCTGCGGGGTGTAGTGGGTAGGCTGATTCGTCGGGAGTCCCACACACGCCCTTCGTCTCCCCATCAAGGGTATGGTGCGAAAAGCAATACCCACGCAGCGATATGCTCGGTGGCGCAGCATTAATGCCGTTATATATGCAGCTGCTGTGCGTGATGTCGGACCAAATGTTTGCAAGATCTGCAAATATTTGTTTCGGAGATTAGGTGTTTTCTATGTATAAAAAAAAAGTATGTATGTATTTATATCACTATAGTACAAGCTCTGCTTAGTTTGGGACTAGATGGCGTTGCGTGCTAGATGGCCGATATATTTATTTATTATACCTTAGAGTTCATAGAAATTATGTACCGATGTGGAATTCTTTTCTAAGAATTCTTTTTTCATTTGGCATGGTGGGAATCTACAAGATTACATTAAATATTTTGTTTTAGAGTTCGATAGTCTATGTATTGTAGATTATATGCTATATAACATTATGCTACGACCAATAAGTGCCGAGTACCAATGAAAAATGTTGCAAAAACGGGAAAATTATACCTTTTGGGAGCTTAAAGTTTCGAAAAAATTATGTAAGAATAAATTATTCCACATTAAAAGTTCCCGACAGCTTATATCTATCTTTTAAGTTTGGCTCTCTTTAATTTTTTTATGGGTAACGACCATCACGCAAAGGGCAACGAAGACGCGGAGGTGCGGATGCTTGCGGATGCGTGCGCGGCTAGGGGGATAGTAACGGGAACATCGAGGTTCGCACACAGTAGGGGGTCGTCTACGAACAGTAGGTGGCCCGAGGTACTTCGGGGTTCCAGGATTTTTCTTTCTAGGGTGCACCTGCTTCCCCGGCTAATAGTACCCTAGATGGCGTGCGGTTTTAGTCGGTTCGTGTCCTACATGCCTCGGGTGATGGTGGTAAAAATAAGTTATAGTGTGTGATTTCTTTACAGGTTTGATTGCACCAAACGTCAGTATAAATATTACTTCCCACGGTCTACACTTGATATAGAGGCGATGCGTGATGCCTGTAGTCTTCTATTGGGATCCAACGATTTCCGCAATCTGTGCAAGATGGATGTCGCAAACAACGTTACGGAGTACAGAAGAGAGTTGCTGAAAGCTGAATTGATGCCGGTTACAGACAGCGATACTGACCATCGTAAGTATATAGTTTAGCTGACTTTTTGTTTAACTTTCTTTTTTTTTTATTGTATAAGGGGCAAACGAGCAGACGTATCGCCTGAAGGTAAACGATTATCGTCGCCCATAGACACCCGTAACACCAGAGGTGTCACAAGTGCGTTGCCGGCCTTTGGGGGATGGGGACAGGGATAGGGGGAGGGATTGGGGTATGGGCCTCCGGTATCCCCACTCACTCGATGAAACACAACACAAGCGCTGTTTCACACCGGTTTTCTGTTAGGTCGTGGTATCACTCCGGTCGAGCCGGCCCATTTATGCCGAAGCGTGGCTCTCCCACGGTAAAAACTTAACTTAACTGCCTTGGTGGCGCAGTGATAGTGTATGCGACTGCTGTGTATAAAGTATTCGGTTCGAATCACAGGTCAGACCTTATATTTATATGTTTTTTCTGGTGTTTTCTATACATAATATGAACATGTGTATTTACAAAAAGTATGTATGTATTTATATCAGTGGTCTGGTACCCGTAATACAAACTCTGTTTTGTTCAGGACTAGATGGCGTTGTGTGTTAGATGTCCAACATATTTGTTTATATTTCCTGTCTGTCTCTCATTGATCTAAACCGGCAAAACACACATTTAAAAAGAAGACTTGTAGATCCATTAAATAGCTCAGGAGCAGCCACGAGACACGATAATAAGCATGATGACAGTAACCAAGAACCAATAAAATTATGTATATATCTGATGAAAAGTCGTATTTATTCTCATATTTAGAGCGAGATTCATAGTTAATTATCAAAAATAAGACTACAAAATATAGCAATCCGCCATGTTAAGTTGAACACCAATCAAAGCGAATGGTGACAAATTGTGACGTAGCGTCTGCGACGTGACGTCATGACACCAGTTAAGTCGCAATTTTTACCTACTAAAACTTTATTCATAATAGAAATATGAATGTTTTTGACAGTAAAAGATACTTCCGAATTTCATAAAACAGTTTTAAAAAAATAGCCATCATGCCTATTATATAAAAATGTTTAGTTAACCCTGCGGTTAAGGCTTGTTCCATTCTGCGGTTTTACATACACTAAAATAGTATCCCATGGAAAAACTACCTGGGCATATCAAGTTTTATCGAAATCCGTCCAAGCGTTTGAAAGTGCAGAAGTATACTCATAGTTACATACTTTCATATTGTATGTTCCACTGTAGCGCCTAAACTACTGAACTGATTTTAACGAATGAGGTGTCAATAGATTCATACTAATGGCCCAGTGGCATAGACTATATAGTGTTTATCAAAAGTTATTGCATAGTCTGATTATAGGTTGTTTATTGTTACAGCGACCTCAATGTACTATCTCCTGATAGAAGGAAACGCCTTCCTTTGGCACCAGATCCGCTGCATTATGGGAGTTCTGCTACTCATAGGAGAGGGTAAAGAAAGTCCTGATGTTATCACCGAACTTTTGGATGTTGAGAAGAATCCTAGGTAAGAAAATCACTAGTTCTTAAGTTAAACCTGGATCGCACAATTAAAGTTTTCGCCCAGATTGGTATATATAGTAAACAACTTCTATCAACTATTGGGCTACCGTCTAGTAGACATTATTATCTCATCTGGTCAAAAGATCTTCCTTTATGTAAGAAGGACATCTCTTGCCACCGAGTGAGTGAAGTTACAAGGACTCAATCCTGCCCCTATCTAATCTATATAAGATTGATAACGGAGTTTTTTCTTCTTCTTTTTTTTAAAAAAACAACTCCCGCATTAGGAATATACATTTCTATTTCACGGGGATCTTTACAAACATACATGAAACGGACACAAAGTACACCCAGACTTAGAATAACAATTTATGGATCACACAAAGTGTAGTCCCTTGTAGGATTTGAACCCACAACACTTGGCGCAGTAGGAAGTGGTGTGGTGACCACTGAAACCACTAGGCCAACCGTGTAGTCAAACTTTATTTGCGATGTGCTTACGCGTCATTTAGCATCAGCGACCCGACTTCCGTCTACTCTCTCCTCATCATATTCTTTGGCTGCCTCAGTGGCGCAGTGCTAGCGTACGCGATTACCAGTCTCGAGTCCGATTCCTGAGTCGAACCAAATGTTTGTCTACTAGATGGCGTTGTGTGTTAAAATATCCGAAAATATTTATTTATTTATCAAATACCCTATATGGGATAGCCGTCTGATTGTGAAAGTGAAGGGACATAGAGTGCACCTGTGTTAGCGCACACACTTGTGCACTATAATATCTCCTGCGTAGTTGGCTGGTCTCCGTTAAAACTGGCCGCCGTGGTCGAAATCGGCTAGGAGAACATAGAATATACCAAAATAACTCATTGAATCATCATTCGAATATCAATTCAGTATATGTTACCTTCAAATTTTCAGGAAACCCCAATATAGTATGGCGCTCAATGTCCCTCTGAATTTGTTCCATTGCTCATACGATTTAGAAGGTAAATGGATTCAAGACAGAGATGAACTCCGCACAGTTATAACGCAAATGCAAAATGAGTGGACCCTGAAGACTGTACAGTAAGTATCTTCTGTTGCTGCAGATAGAGGGCCTAGTGTGAGTTTGGTCTACATCATCAACAGCGTTAACAGTTTATTGCTAGATGTATACCTCTCTTAAGAAAGGAGGTTTTAGTCTATCATACCATTCTATCCATCTGGGTTAGTTTGTGGGAGAGCCACGCTTCGGCATGAATGGGCCGGCTCGACCGAAGTGATACCACGGCCTCACAGAAAACCGGTGTGAAACAGCGCTTACGCTGTGTTTCATCGAGTGAGTGAGGATACCGGAGGCCCATACCCCAATCCAACGCCCCCTATCCCCCTCACCATCCCCCTTCCCCCCAGGCCGCCATAGTGTGAGTCACCATGCTGCATTGTTCTTTTTCGCATGGAGGATGGTGACCACCACTCTTGGATTTTGCTCATGCTTTCCATCAGGCAGGGCAGAGACATTTTGGCAGCTTAAATATAAAAAAAAAAAGTTTAGAGTGTGTTTCTAGATCCAGCAATTCCCGGATCCCTTCCGTCTCAGGCGCACACCGTGTAGTTTTAGTCGGTCCGATTTCGACACACCGCCCCGCCGCAAACCCCAGAGGGGTGACTGCTCGTAGGGGTTTCCACACGTAAAAACAAAAGGGTTTATCGCCGCAAACCCCGGAGGGGTGACTGCTCGTAGGGGTTTCCACACGTAAAAACAAAAGGGTTTATTTCTAGTTGTACTTATCTTCGCAAAGATTTTGACTTGTGTAGTTTGCTCCCTTAATCAGCTCTTTATTCCGTCGCTACACGAACGTGCTTGCTACGGCGAGCGCCTTTGGCTTTGTGATTAACAAAGATCAAAATAATCCCTGAAAGCAACCACTGAAGGCGAGTTGATGTGGAATAAACTCACACCTGGCCCTTACAGTTAAAATACACACAAAGTTCAGTTTATTGTAATTACTCAAAAGCCATCAGTGCTGAACAAAAAAGGTTATTGAGAATCATTTATTTCTACAATGGCTTCCTTTAATAAATAATAATACCATTAAGAAACAATTCTATTATGTTAATTAAATCCGAAAAGAGACTGGAGTCGTGTTAAAAATGTCGTTCTAAATAAGATTAGAAATGATAACCAATCAAATTAAACGTATGCATATTTTAAATCATTCTTGCACGCATTTACGCACGCATACTTGTACGGACGCACTTACGCACGTACGTTGCACTTTGCCCAATCAAATAATTTGCTTCCAAGTAGTGCAATTAATGCCTGATATGAATTGACATATAATTTTATACTGACATTCATTTTATTTGACTGCCTCGGTGGCGCAGCGGTAGCGTATGCGACTGCTGTTCTTGAGGTCTCGGGTTCGATTCCCGGGTCGGGTCAAATGTTTGTATGATCTACAAATATTTGTTACGGAGTTTGGGTGTTTTCTATGTATAATATGTATGTATTTACAAAAAAAAGTATAAATGTATTTATATCGGTTGTTTGGTACCCATAATACAAGCTCTGCTTAGTTTGGGACTATATGGCGTTGTGTCTTATACTTTCAGATCAACAATGATAAACGATGTGATCAATGAACTAGAAGAACAATTTTCTTCAACATGTACGATAGAGACAGAAGATAGCAATGGCGGAAAGAGGGACAGAGTCATGGCATATACCGAATGTTTGCTACAAGGTGTTAAGCCTAAAGTGTACACACCTTTGATGAATAGGAGTACTTGTTGTAAGTTTTTTTTTTTTTTTATATTTAAGCCGCCAAAATGACTCTGCCCTGCCTGATGGAAAGCATGAGCAGAATCCAAGAGAGGTGGTCACCATCCTCAATGCGAAAAAGAACAATGCAGCATGGTGACCCACACTATGGCGGCCTGGGGGAAGGGGGATGGTGAGGGGGATAGGGGGCGTTGGATTGGGGTATGGGCCTCTGGTATCCTCACTCACTCGATGAAACACAGCGTAAGCGCTGTTTCACACCGGTTTTCTGTGAGGCCGTGGTATCACTCCGGTCGAGCCGGCCCATTCATGCCGAAGCGTGGCTCTCCCACGGTAAAAGTACGGTAAGTATTTTTTTATAATTATGAGGCTGCCACATTGACTCTATTCTGCCTGATGGAAAGCATGAGCAGAATCCAAGAATGGTGGTCACCATATTAATGTAGACAATGCAATAATGCGATGCTTCTGCATAATTGTTTTGTGTCTCGCATTCAAAATTGAACCATATGTTTTGAAAGATATAGTTGTTAATCGTGTATTTAGTAAGCTTTCTTATGTTAGTTCTTTATTTTTAATATCAATCAATCAATCAATCAACAACCCATAATGTCCCACTGCTGGGCTCGGGTCTCCTCTCAGGAGAGAATTAAGGCCATACCCACGCTGGCCAAGTGCGGATTGGGGACTGGCAAGAATACGTTGTGGCTACGTAAATGTTGCTGTTGGATGTTTTTAAGCCGCCCGAAGGCCTCCAACTAAGCTTCACGACTGTTATCGTATGATAACAACCGGGACCGACTGCTAAACGTGACCTCCGAATCACGGAGACGCTCATGGTAACATGCCACCAGCGGTCACCCATCCAGGCACTAACCGCGCCGTCGTTGCTTTTATTTTTAATATTGAACTATTTATTAGTGACCCTGACTACTAAGTTCCCTATGTACTCGATTCCCATCCAATACAATTTGTTCTGTATCTGGGTATGATTTCTTTATCTACAAGCTTACCCGTGGAACTTCGTCTGCATCACTTTGTGTTTAGATTTCCGCAGAAATCATTTTTTACCTAAAATGAAAGCATCCTAAATTATTCCTACATCAGTTTTTTGCCAGTGAAACTCCGGTTAAAATCGATAAAAAATTTAAAAATCGTTTTTGCATTTAGTGAAGATCTCTCAATTCGAAATTACATACATATTCTTCAGTTTTTTTTATCTAAATAGTTTTAGCAGTATGTTTATGGGTAGTCAGGTTACCACAATACAAGCTCTGTCTAATTTGGGACCATTCTGCCGTGTGAGTGTATAAATAAGTAAATATAAATATTTTCGGACATTTTAACACAGCGCCATCTAGTCCCAAATCAAGCAGAGCTTGTGTTATGGGTACTAGATAACTGATATTAATACACATATTTTTTTTTTGTAAATACGTACATATTATACATAGAAAACACCCAATTCCGAAACAAATATTTGTAGATCATACAAACATTTGGTCCGACTCTGGAATCGAGTATCTAGTAGTATCTGATATGTGTTCATCATCAGATACTTAAGAGATAGATCTCGTCGATGCAGCTTTATCCAGTCCTCCCTAGGAGGTCAAGGAACCGTTTCCTTGACCTCTTTCTAAGTCGCAACTGCCAATAATTCTTCACCCGGTCTAAATAACCATGTCTCGAGTTTTCTCTTCCTCTTTTTCTTTATATTTTGCCCTCTATGATGTTATGCAGTGATGTATAAGGTGACCGTATTATTATTTCTATAATATTAATAATATAAAATATATTCCTTTCAGCCAGCTTAGAAGATCGCATAGAACATTATGCGAAGCGAAGAAAATTGAAGATGTAGAAGAATGCTAAACAATCTATTTAGTATTCTTCTAATGGCGTTGATGGCAACACTTACGATCAATAGGGCTCGGGGACGCAAATGTCGTTAAGTTTTACTTAATTATATGTATAAAAAAATATTTGATAAAGATTTTGTTGTTTTTATTTTGTTACCTACGATCTCCTTACATTGTGTAAGAGTAAAGAGTAACTGGCTTTTGCACGCGACTCCGCCCGCGTTTGTCTGTCTTTAAGAAAATTTTTCTCTATACCAAAATTCATCCAAATCGGTTCACCATTTAGCCGTAAAAGCATAGCACATAGGACAGACAGATTTACTTTCGAATTTTGTGGTAGTTTTAGTACCCTATGTCTTTCCTCAAGTATCAAAGTACCGCTACTGCGCCAAGTGTTGTGGGTTCAAATCCTACTTGGGACAATACTTTGTGTCATCCATAAATTATTGTTCTAAGTCTGGGTGTACTTTGTGTCCGTTTCATGTATGTTTGTAAAGAACCCCGTGACACAGGAATGTATATTCCTAATGCGGGAGTTGTCTTTAAAAAAGAAAAAGATGGTAGATTTATTAATCAATCGGTGCATCAATTAAGCCAGTGAACCAGATAAAACTACCCCAAATACTGGGTGACAGATTGACTGCTACTTACTAAAGTACCTACAATTATAGATAATGAATTACATTTTTGTTTAACAAAAATACTTGTTAAAAAATATCAATTATTTCTAAATCTAAATGTTGAATACCAGCCCCATTATTGTTGACCATTGAATAAGGTCACTGAACAATCTTACCTAAAATAAAAATACGAAATCAACCTCAAACAGTAGCGGCACTATTTTGTACAATAATTGTCTTTGTAATTATGGAGGCATTGTGGGTACATAATATTAAACATACTCCGCGCGAAAACCGGCCGCGGGCAGCGAACGGCCAAAGCGCCAATACTATCTCGTGTTATTTCTTGAACAGTATTAGAAGGCCGCTACGACCGGATAGCAGTCTTTACGGTGCGTAACAATGTCGACACAGAAAACTTCGATATCCTCGCGGATAATAATTTAAAGAGTAAAATACAATGGAAAACTGGGTTTTTGCAGGCATTAATAATTATAGTCCGGCTAAATGATAATGCAACGTTTAATTAAACGTACATTCTGTGCCCGTGTTCCATTTTTTCGTTCGGGTAATATAATTTTGACAGTTCGATGAAAATATTTACGTGACGTGACGTTTCTGAAAAACTACTTCGGGCAAAGTTTTGATCAAAATAATGATTCTTATTGGTTTTTCATTGTAGGAAATTGTATAGAAATCGTGTTGTGAGATTGTAAATATGTGTCTACGATTCAAGGAATAAAGTTTAAGGTGTGTATATATCTAGAATTTATTTTAAAGGTGTCATCGTAATGTAATTTTATTTCTCTGCATAAAATGAGTAATGTTGTTGGAAAGTTTTTATTTTTTTTTCTTTAATAGCGTTGCGATCTATGGGCTTTTCCGGTGGCAAGATTTGGGCCAAATTATAAGTTTCTTTCATTATAGAGTAACAAAAGTGCTAAAGTGGCATTCTCTATTGTCTTATTCGTTAATAATTTGATATAAACAAAATTTGTCATAAATTCAATTAGTTTTTTTAACTTCCAATTAGCTAACTTAGAACAATGATTATACAATGTCTAAGAAAGCTGATTTCCTATTATAAAACTGGTATATTTGGGTTAGCAGTTTTTGTTAACAGAGTATTTAGTCTTGAAACTAAACAATTCACTATAAATCAAAGGCTAAGATAAATAAATAAATAATTGATTTGATATATACTTAATATGATTACATGAAATATCACAAATGATTTTCTTGTATAATAACCCCAATAATGAATGAGATAAGAAGCGACATTTAATTAACTAGTAGAGTTTTATTTATTCTTCATTGTAAACACATTTACATAATGAAGTTAGCAGAAATTTACATGTAGGAAGATGAACTACACCCAAACCCTAATTTTCTTCCAGCAAACCCTTGTAGTGAGAATAGTAAAACAATAAATGTCACATTTAGTTTTATTAAAGATTAGCCAAGTCCCCGGTAGGTCCGGGAAAAGCCACTGTACGTCTGAAAAAAGTAGCTCCTTATATCATCCAGCTAGCTGCCAGTGAAAGTCCAGTCAAAATTGGCCCTGCCATTCCACTACCAAACAGATAGTCATACAGACTGACAGACCGACAAAAATTGTAAAATGTTATTTGGATATATGTACTGTGTGTACCTATATATGCAATTAGTAAAAAGCATTTTTTTTTAATATTACAAACAAACACTCCAATTTTATTTGGTTGTATAGATATAAATTTAATAATTTAATCTCCTTAAAATTATATGTATGCTTTAAAATTTCTATTTATCTTGTTCATTGGTCTAATTGTCTACCTGAATGTCCTCACGATGGCCGTTTGAGAGTTGTTGACTGGTAAAACAACATTGTGGCTATGAATTCTTCCCGTTCAATGTTCTTAATCTGCCCAAAGGCTTTCAACTAAGCTGTAAAGCTTAGTTGTGATAATCTTATGATAACAACTAGGCCCAAACTGCTTAAAGTGACCACTGGATGTTTCTGGGTGATTATTTCTAATCACAGAGTGTGAGAAGGAAAACTCAAATACACCTTATACAAACCTGTCTAGCTAGCATATAGTCAGCCAAAACCTTTCTGATGAGAGGCTTATGTTTGGTAGTGAATTGTTAGGAACTGTTGATGATGTTTGTGATTGTATAGCTGCCACACACTAACCAGAATTATTAAATAATAATAATAACCTTTTCTTTCTAAATATAGGGTTACAAGAGGGCCCTAAGTTCAGTGTGTCTTTTGGCATAGGCCTCCTCCAATTCCTTCCAGTGGATCCTGTCCCTTGCTTCTCTCAAACAGAATGGTCCCGCTGTTTGCTTCACGTCAACTTCCCATCTCCTGACTTGACGAACCAGAATTATTTACCAAGTGCCTATTATTCACAATTACTCCAAAATACTCTCTCCATAGTTCTAATAAGATTCATATCAGTTTGTAACTGAAACCTTTCTAAGGTGTATTTATCTAGAGGTACCTTGTTTTACAGCTTTATCTGGGGAGTGTGAATTGGAGGCCCAATGATGAAGAATCATCTCAGTAGGTCACAATAGTGTGGGTCACCATGCTGCATTGTCTGCATTCGCAGTCAGCATGGGGACCACTGCTTATGAATGTTTCTCATGCTTTTTATCAGGCAGTGTCAGGCTCAAATATAAAAATTTAATTATTATTCTGATTAACTTATTTCGTTATTTGTTTTGTTTCAGTTTCAAACCGTGAGGATGTTTTACTTACAACACACTTGAAGAAGAAAATGTGATGTTGAATAGTGACTTTAAAAATAGGCCAGTAATTTAGACTTAGTATGTAATATTTTTTTTATTTTTTTTTAATAAAGGCCAGTAACAAATACCAATAGTATTTAAAATGTTTAGAAATGATTGTGTTGCACTGGAGATCAAGCTATCATTGTTTTGTAAGTATATTTATTTTTATTTATATGTTAAACTAGATTTTGCCTGCGGCTCCGCCTAGTTTATATCTTGGTAATCGCTGTTAAAGATATCTTATGTCCTTCATTAAGAATCAACATATCCTCAAGCTAAATTTGATTGAAATTGGTGCGAAGGTAAGCTAGGAAAACGTAAAGATGGGCGTGGTCTGTTTTGTTACCTCAAACAAGCAAACATGTTATCCTAAGCGGACGGAAAACATCCTCGCGGGGGGGTACGGGGGCAGGGGGGGTTGTATTTGAGAACGTTGAGATTGTGCGTTTCGTATATATGTTCGTGTTTGATGTTCGTGTTTAAAAGTCGCAGGAGACTGAGATGTATTGTTAGTTTGTTTTGTTGTTTTTAGGCACAGGAGACACGCCCTTACAGACCGACTTTTACAACATTATTGTAGACTAGTTTATGCCCGCGGTTCCGCCCGCGTATATGTCGGTTATCGCGGCAAATAGTAGCCTATGTGTTATTCTGATGTATCAGCTATATTACTGTAAAGTTTCATTCAAATACGATGAGTAGTTTTTACGTGAAAGAGTAACAAACATCCATACATACAAATTTCGCGTTTATAATATGAGTAGGATGTTATTTTTATATGATTTGGCAGCGTTAGCGACTGCTGTGCTCTCTGCACGTCTCTGCTGTCTCGACATAAAGAAAAAATATAGGAGTTTAAAATTTTACATTTTTTTCTAGATGTGGATTGAATATTACATTTTTTATTATGGACTATTGTGCAAACTAGCAGAAGTATCGTCGCAAATCTGTCCATATAATTCTGTACCGATTTCATCAACAACCCACAATGTCCTACTGCTGGGCTCGGGTCTTCTCTCAGGAGAGGGTTAAGGCCATACGTCCCCACACTGTCCAAGTGCGGGTTGGGTACTGTCAAGAATACGTTGTAGCTATGTATTTTACCGTTGGATGTTTTTAAGCTGCCTGAAGGCCTCCAACTAAGCTTCACGACTATTATCGTGTGATAACAACCGGGACCGACTGCTTAACGTCACCTCCGAATCACGGAGACGCTCACGGTAACATGCCACCAGCGGTCACCCATCCAGGTACTGACCGCGCCGCCGTTGCTTACCCTCGGTAATTGTTTCTAATCACGGTGTGCAAACTGGGCTATGAGCGCCTCAGATCCTAGATCAGAGCCTGTACCTATTAGTAATTAATAAATATTTTTATTTCTAGTTCTCATCGCCCGGACCTGAAGTGAAGACTAATCAAACGGCCCTTAATGGTGTATATGGTAAGTAAACTAACAGCAATACCTTTATTGACATATCTTACGCCCCTTGACGTAACTTGGCCAGATTTCGGCATTGTGCGGGTAAATTCGCGTAGGTTCCGCGCATAGTACACTTAGTGCAACATATCAAAATAAATAAAATCGAATTGACGCTCCAATCGCTTGCTCGGAACGGTGGCTACTACAATCCCCGCGTCCCTCTATTAACCAAAGGGGCCTTTAAAACGACTTCTGCGCATCTATCGAATCTGGCCAAGTGCCGGTCTGTATACAATTTAAATCTACGCCACCTATCGGGTAGTGACTGCACTACTTCGGCACAAATGATTCTGCATCTCGACAGTTACTTGCCTACTTCATATAGATTTTTACCTCTGAGTTTTTTTTACAAAACCTACGTTTAATCTAAGGTAGGCGTCATCTCACAACTAACTTTATTGCCATACATGTTCGTGTTTACGGCAACCGAGACCGATGGTTAAATTTTTTTTCTTGCGGAAATCCCCTTAAATACCACCTCCTGGTGGCATGTCGGACTCGAACCGATTAAAACCACAAGCCATGGCGGGTACTAGAACCCGGGGAACCAGGTGCACCCTAGGAAGGAAAACCCTGGAACCCCAAAATACTTCGGATCACCTACGGTTTCTAGATGGCCCTCTCCTGTGTGGAAACCTCGATGTTTCCGTTGCTGCCTGCCATAAGGGGGGCGCGAGGGCTGCAAAGCGCGCGTACCCCCACCCGAGCCAGCTTAAACTACCCCAAAATAAAAGCATAGCGAAAGAACTCCTCATAACATTAGTTATTAATGAAAGTGGGACAGGGCTCGGACTGTTTTGGATATGAAAAATTCACACCTAGTATGTACCTTGTTAGTTTTAAAACAACACTAGTGACAACTGTCACGGAGGACATATTATATTTTAAGAACTATAATGACTCGTAGTAAAGTCAGATTGCGTGTTTAGATGACATTTGTAATTTAATGCCTCCGTTACTCAAAACACCTAACTCCGAACGCAACCTTTACTCACCGCTGCGCTCTCAGAGTGATTGTGACCTAGGTATGTTATATCAGAGGTCGATAAAGAGGTCACTACAACTGGTTGTACATCAAATCGTGAGTTGCGACATGGCGCGCATTGATGCGCTTGCGCACGACAGTACTAATGCCATTTGAGGACGCCCACATCTGGTAGTTATATAGTTAGTTAGGAGGTAACTGAATGAATTCTTCTCCAATTTTTACCCAACTGCAGTGAAACCAAAAGGAAAAGTTTTGGCAGTCTAGTCTATATGTTTTTATGGTTCAGGCAGCGTTTAAACTACTGAATCGATTTTAATGAATGAGGTGTAAGGCCTAAGTGTGATCTATACAAATAAATAAAATTGAAGTATCTGTTTGTAATTTCAAATTAACAACTTTGCACTAAATGCAAAATCGGAATTAATTTATCTATCTGTTAATTCCGGTTAATTTCTTTATCAGCTCCCCACATATAGCGAAACAAGCGAAAAAAGAAATACTTCTGAGCATATGAATATTTCTTTCTTGTTTGGCTTTTTATAGAATAGGGAACACACGAGCAGGAGTGTCGGCCCGATGGTAAGCGATTAACTTCGCCCATGTACACCCGAAATACAAAGGCGTCACAAGTGCATTGCCGGTCTCTGGGGGATAGGGGAGTGGTTGTAAGTGTGAGCCTCCGGTATCCTCATTCATTTGGTGAAACACAGCGCAAGCGATAGTTCACATCGATTTTTTTTGAGGCCGTGGTATCACTCCGGGCGAACCGGCCCATTCATATCGAAGTACTCTTACGATTTTACTCTTTAAGTGACGATTTTCATATTTAGCCCGCGTTATACGAAAATTTTATAATAAAAACGATAAAATCGAGCGTTAACTAAAAGTGACGCGTTACATTGCAGCGTTATGTCATTAGCCATCCAAAAAACTATTAAAAAAGCGGTAATAGAACGCCTATTATTAGGGACAGTTTTATCGCGATCGGCAATAAGGCCGCCCTTTGTACATTATACATTTGTCTGTACTTTCTTTTATATCTGTATAACGGTGTACAAATAAAGAGTTTTGTATCCATCTATCTATCTCAGCGCCGAGAATTTTATTCCGCGTGCGGCGTGATGCAAAAGCGGGTCTTTTAAACGGACACAGCATACACAGATTAACAAAAAGTGTTGTTGAAAGGGAGCAAACCCACAACACTCAGCTCTTTGGGAATCTGTGAGGTGATCGCTCACACACAAAATGAATAACACATTTGTATATAAAAAATATGTGAGAGCGGTCCCTTCTAATACAGTCATTTTTTTTTGCTTAAAAAGAGGGCCCAACTTCTATTATACGACATTGTTTTTTGTTAACGAAAATAAACTATTTTGATATTTTTTTTTGATTTTGATCGCTTACACCGCCGCACCTTACATATAATCAAATTTGTTTTTATGCATCTTGTATGTAGTTACTAGTCTATTATAAATGCTCTCATTAATATAAGGTCAACGAAGAAACGATCTACGTTATACATCACATTATATATTGCGACAGCCCAGCTTGATGGGCATGTGCAAGTTAAGGCGAATACCCCACTTAATGACTAGAAGTGACTGCACGGTCGGGGGGGGGTTTTAGCGGTCTGGGAGTCCGGTCTGGGTCCGGATGGCATAAAAAAGCGGTTCCCGGATCCCTCCCGTTTATGGCGTATAGTGGCACACCATGTGGTGTTAGTCGGTTCGATTCCGGCACACCGCCCCGCCGCAAACCCCGGTTAGGTGAAACCCCGAGGGGGTTTCAACACGTAAAAAAAAAGTTTTTTTTGCGGTCACCACGTCGCTTTCTGCTGCGCCAAGTGTTGTGAGATGGAACAAACTTTTTGTGTAATCCACAACTTGTTGTTCTGAGTGTGCCCGTTTCTAGATTCTAAATTCCTAAGGCAGAAGATGTCTTCCAAAAAAAAAGAACTTGAATTTAAAGGTGGCGATAACACGATATATATTTTCTTAAATGAAAGAGTCTTGCTTCGGCTTAAGTAGGCAGTCTCATCCGGAGTATTACCATACCCTCACAGAAAAACCGAAACCGAAAAATTCTGGGCAAGAAGGCTTAAAGGCCGGAAACGAATTTGCTTTTTGAGTTGCTGGTTACGTTACTGATAGCAGGACCAAGTCGTGTCGCGTGTCGCGTATTGATGCAAATATCGAGTATTTCTAAAGCAATGTCCTTGTATAAAAATGTTTGCTAGACTCAACATATACACAGGTAGTCTGAAAGTTTCCGATACTATACTTCCGATAAAAGAGAATAAGCTACAATTTCTATTACAATACTAAGTGCAAATACCTCTAATGTAATTAATCGTTTATGTATGCGCCCAGGCAACAAAGGATTCCTTGGGATTTAACGTCCATAACACATCAAACATATATTATTTCTCTATTCTGTGGTTTCCGACCTAACGATGTTTCAAAAGAAATTTTCTTAATTTTTGTCTCCAGATAATAATAATTAGACATCTTACATACAACGCCATCTAGTCCTAAGCTAAGTAGAGCTTGTGTTATGGGTACTAGACAACTCATATAAATACATATATATTTTTGTAAATTCATATTCAACCAAACTCCGATACAAGTATTTTCAGATCCTACAAACATTTGGTCCGACCCGGGCATCGAACCAGAGACCTCAAGCACAGCAGTCGCATACGCTATCACTGCGCTACAGTGCAATCAAAATATAACTCTACACACTTCTACCAGCGGTGTACACTGCAAATATTATGTAAAACCACTTTCCCTAGTTTCTATTAACGAGTGCTGCCATATTCACGTCGAAGTCGGAAAATTTTCAGTTACTATAGTACGTTCAATCTAGTAAACATGCACAGGAATAGATTTCAGCGAGATGCTCGCTTAGCCCGCTTAAATGCGTGTATGCATGAAATACATGGAGTGCTTTCTCTTAAGTAATAGTTTTTCCGGATATCTAAAATACAACGCGATCTAGTCCCAAGCTAAGCAGAGTTTGTATTATGGGTACTATACAACTGAAATATTTTTTTGTAAATACATACACACATGTTATACATAGAGAATACCCAAACTCCAAAATAAATATTAGCAGATTTTACAAACATTTGACGCGACCAGGGATCGAAGTAGATACTTCAAGCTTAGTAGTCGTATCGTAGCTACCGCTGACGAGATACACCGCTTTTGGGTTCTGGTACCTCACATACTAGATGTAAAGTAATATATTTGACATATAACGTTTATTGTTGCCACTATATTCGCCTTAAGTCATCGGCAAATACGTCTTTACATACCAAGGTCGAGTCATCGCCGCTCTATTTTGACATTACCACACCTCCGACACTTAAAGATGGGCACTGCTCTAAATGAATATTAATTAACTAAATAAGCCCACACAACAACAGCCACGGGTTCGATAAAATTTCCTAGTTACTCCACATATCATCAGCAAGTTGTAAGTGGAATTCCCGTTCAAATCGATTAAAATAAAAAAGTATTTTTTTATTAAGGACCGTACGAAACACACTATCGTACGTATTTAGTGGAAAACTGTCTATTTAAATTTACAAACAGACATTTTTTTTGTATAAATGTTATCTACCAGGGTCATCGACATAGCCCAAAGATTAGCAAGCTGAAGTGACAGTGGGCTGGCCACATTTGCCGTAGAACCGATAACCGTTAGGGTAAACGAGTTCTTCAGTGGAGACCGCGTCGCGCAATCGTAGTGTAGAACGTCCACAGGAGGCTGGCAGGAGCTGGATGCGAGAAGCCGAAGATCGAACTAGGTGGCGTGCAATTGGAGAGGCCTATATCCAGCAATGGATCGCGATAGGCTGATGATGATGATGATGATGTATAGATGTTCTTTCCTTTTACTTAGGAATGGCAAACTGTGCCGATGTTGACAATTTTGCCAATGTCTGTCTAAGTAATATGTTGCCGGGTGGTGCCGGATTATGAAAACTGACTTTCATCACCCCTATTCATCCTGTTTTCTTTTTAGAATTGTGGGCAAATGAGCAGCCGCCCAATGATACCCGCAACACCAAAGGCGACACAAGTGCGTTACCGGCCTTTGAGGCATGGGGATGGAACGGGGAAGTGTTGGAGTTGGGGTAGGGGCCTCCGCTATCCTCAATTACTCATTGAAACACAGCGCAGGCGCTGTTTCACACCGGTTTTCTGTGAGGACGTGGTATCACTCTGGTCGAGCCGGCCCATTTGTGCCGAGGCATAACTCTCCCACGATGATAATTATCCTGAGTGTGGGGTTTAAAGGAACGGCGTGTTAGTGGTATATTGTTTAAACAGTTTGATTATGATACACTGCCCACTACGGGTAATATCGATTTGCTGACGGCCTGAGAAGGTTTTTTCACTCAAAATGTGGCTTAGCTATTCCTGTATGTAAGGATAATTATTAATTATTGCAGTGTACAAAGGATGAGCTGGTACTAGGTGAAGGAAAACCAATATGGCTGCTATTCTAGACAAACGAGAAATATAATAATCGTAGTTTAAGATGTAAACAACTAAAAACTATACAAACCTTGCCGTGACAATAACAAACACATTAAAAAAATAATTTTCCAATTTGGTGCAGTTCATCGAAATTTATGCGCGTATGCACATTTTTGTGATTCATTTTTTATTTCAATTCATATAAAAATATACCTGAAATATATCTCGTAAGTTCTAACATGCCATTATTGACAACTGTCATAGAGACCGGCCACCATAGCATGGGTCACCATGTTGCATTGTCTGCATTCGCATTGAGTTTGGTGACCACTGTTCTTGGATTCTGCTCATGTATTGCGTCAGTTTGGCAGGTTTATATAAAGATCAAGCTATGTGTTAAGGACTTTCACAGTGAGTTCACTTTGAAGAATTTCTCCTTACTACTAATTACGGATGGTAATTCATACACACCACAAGTCTTAAATAAAGCGAGTAATTGTCAAAACCGTAAAAGGTATATAAAATATAATCGTGTCAGAGGAAAATTCTCTTAACAACTTTCCCACGAATAGCTATACACGAAGTTGTGATAAATAATTATTTATAGAATATCGTCAATCAGTCACTGTCCCTTAAGAGGCTTTGCCAATCAAATGTTTACTTTCATGATGTTTGTTTGCTGTCATGATACGCATAGCTGGTAGAAAACTGTGAAATATATTAATTACATGTAAAACTACAGAAGAGCTCTTAAACGTATTTTAACTTCTCGGTGGCTAAAACTTTAACAAAAAGAATACTGACGTCAAGAACTAGACCAAACTGAAATGAGCCCTCACGGAAAGCACCAGCTTTCAAATAAAAAAGAATCATCAAAATCGGTTCACCCAGTCGAAAGTTGTGAGGTAACATACATAAAAAATGCAGTCGAATTGATAACCACCTCCTTTCATGTAGACCTGTTCCGACACGTTGACTAGTTGTGCGCGTAACAAATTCCTTAAAAAGCATAACGCATTTGTGACGCCTCTGGTGTTGTACCCATGGGCGGGCGGTGGTAATCGCTTACCATTAGACGATCCGTCTGGTCGTTTGCCTTGTTTTGAAACGGCAAGAAACTACAATATTATTTATTTATGCAACAACAACGTAAAATATCAAAATTAGTACCTAATGTTCAAAAATGAAAACCATCCTAGTGAAAAAGGAGTACATCAAAGAAACATTTACTTTAATTAGTTACAAACTAGATTGGGGTCGACCTCTATGTTTGAACTTCTATTTTTACGTGAAATGACTACCATTAACTGAACAGTTCTAGGCGATATTGAAGTCTTCTAGATCAATTACTGTCGGATTTTCAAAGTGAAAACTTCTTTAGACGCGTAGAGCCTTTTTGGGTGAACAAAAATTATGGAACTCGCGCCATCATCATCACCGAAAACTCTCCATGAGCTATATGTATACTGTGTATATATGTGCCCTTTTTGGGTGAATAAAAAGCGTGAAGCTCGCTTTTTTATGGTTCCATGCCCTGCATTTTTTTTATGGTTCCATGTGCCCTTACCGTATTCCAATAATTCTTGCTCATCATCTTTTTTTTTTGGTGTAGAAACTTGGCTTGCCAGTATCCAATCGTACCAAAGGTAGTCTTTGGTTGCCTGAGATACCCTAATGGTCACAAATATTGTCAAAAAAGCCGATTTCAAGAACAGGACCAAATTAAAATGGGACCAAACGGGTAGCAACAGCTTTCAAATTACAAAAAAAAACTTAAGATAAAAAGAAAGTTATGAGGTATCAAACATAAAAAAACAGTCGAATTGATAACCTTCTCCTGTTTTGAAGTCAGCGTAAATTAAGTAGGCCTTAGTGAAAAACAACAAAAATGCTTATCTATTTAGTCGGTTAATAGCTAAACTGTACTTCATACGTTCAACACACGCAACTAAAAATCACCCAACCAATTCTAAAATGTACCAACACTAAATTGTCTCCGAGCACGGAGCGTCCGTAGGAGTGAAAGCACCAAATGCCAGCTTCCCACGATACAGAATAAATTGTGTCCTCGTAAACGCAGACGTATTCGGTTGACGAACGGAGATAACTACTGAACCAATAAAAAATCGGAGACCAGACTACGCAAGGAGGGTTATGTGTTTAGTGGCTATGTGTGTATGTTTCTTTATACTTCCTTTTATTTTCATGGTGGGGCTACTATCCATACAGGCAGGCGTCTATATTAAAAAAAAGCGTTCCACAAAAGCCTACGTTTTACAAAATCTGTAATTTTTTAAAACATTAATGACTAAGTTTACTACATGCATAGAAATTATTCATATAAAATTAATATCTCGATTTTATTCTATATTTGCTGCACTATATAGATTAACAAACTACTTCGTTCGAGTCTCTTTACAATCAAGCTCGGCTCCAATTAGTCTAAGCGCGATTTTAACTATCTTATCCTAGACACGCCAGTAAAACATACATTTAAAAAAAACACTGAGATCTAGTTAGAGAGTTTCCTATTTCATCGTGAGCATCAACGTTACTCGAGAATTATCTATACTAATATTATAAATGTGAAAGTTTGTGAGGATGTTTGTTACTCTTTCACGCAAAAACTACTGAACGGATTTGGGTGAAACTTTACAGTAATATAGCTTCAACATCAGAAACACATAGGCTACTATTTGCCACAATAACCGACATATACGCGGGCGGGGCCGCGGTCATAAACTAGTATATAATATGAAACACTCGGACACACTTCAAATAATTATTACATGATTTGGCGCTCGTGGGAATCTAACCCATGACCTCTGACTCAGCAGTCAATATCATTTACAACTAGAGTTCATTAGACGAGGCCAGTAAAGAAATCGCAAGTCTTCCTTATGATATCTCTAAAATAAACGCAGATTTTGAGATTCTAACGGGACTGAATTTTATTTCTACAAGCTTTTATTTAGCTTCACCTGTCCCGATGTTTGTCTGTAATCAAATCTTCCAAGCTAAATTAAAACCACTTCCCGATTTCTGATTGATCTGAAATTTTAAATGTCTCTTTAGTTCTGATTACAATGCAATTATATATAATTGGTATTATTATTATCCACAATGGACGCCGTAACAAAATGGCGGCTTACAAATTTCTGAATAACCCACCCAATATGGGTATCAAATGAAAGGGCTAGAATAGTTATTCGTTATACAATAGTGCAAAGTTGCTTTTTAACCGCGTGCTCAATTTTGATGACCTTCGTTTTAAAGATTCTATTTAAAAAAAATTAGAATCCTGAGCGTTAGTGAGGGTATCAAAAGAGCACGAGGTGAAAACTCGAGTGCAACACGCAACTTTTCATCCCGCTCCAGCGAGGAAATGACTAAATGCAAAAAAAACATTTACAATCACAAGATGTTCATCTAAAGTTTTAACAACATGACGTGAAAGAAAATGATGCTGGAAAATCAAATTAAAAAAGTACACCAAGAAGGTTCCAAGTCTGAGTTTTTAAGAAATTAAGTAAATAGCCACAATCTTAAAATAAATTGCATCATCATCAGGCTGCTACAGTCCACTGCACGATGTAGGCCTCTCCCAATATATAGAGAACAGAATACAGATATAATTATATAAGTATTGTGAGGTTAACAAAATGACTATGTACAAATTGCGGTCTTATCATTAAAAAGCAATTTTTTTAATATATAATATATCGGACATCTAACATACAACGCCATCTAGTCCCAAACAGAGCTTGTATTATGGGTACTAGACGACTGACATAAATACATATATATACTTATTTTTTGTAAATACATACAAATCATACATAGAAAACACCCAAACTCCGAAACAAACATTTGTAGATCACACAAACATTTGATCCGACCCGGGAATCGAACCCGAGCCCTGAAGAACAATAGTCGCATACGCCACAGAGGCAGTCTAATTCCTTACAGGCAACCTTTGGATGGACATATCGATTGTAGAAACACAAATTCATGGTTAGTTTCGGTGTTCAAAATATATGACGGAAATAATTGACTTCATTCAATTGAAATTATATGAATAAAAACAATGAGATTTTCACACACATTAATACAAACAATTTTTTTTTGATCCAATACATATGAAATTATAGAGGCAGTGATGAAATTTGCACCAGGAAAACCACGCAGGGTCTTTTTGGGTAGCAGTGACTCGCTCAAAACTATGTAATACACATAAATTACACTCACAGACTTAATCCATGCAACACATAATGTTATTTACATTCGGCAGATAATTGTTTTTTATTTTATATTAGAAGGCATGTTTTCTTACTTTACATACAAAGATTGTATCTTCTCTGACATTTTATGTAGAAGAATAAGGATTGAATATTCTTTCACTAAATAAAAACATATAAAATTAAGCACAAGATCTAAATTTTCATTACAAAGAAACGCAAATGATAAAATGTTTTTAGGCAAGTAATAAATTACGAAGATAAATAATGTTTCTTGGCCATTTTTAAGCTATTGCATAGCTTTTATCGCGGGCTTTGAGCGCGGCCACCGAATCAAGAAATTCCGTAACGAAAATAAACCTAACACCTCCCACTCCGACCGGCACAGCGATGCGGCGTTGAAAGCCGTGCATCGTCTAACGTCGTTTCAGTTCGGCAGACTTCGCCACGGTGTTGGTGTGCGTGTGTCTAGACCTATGCGTGTAGACTGTGCGAAGCTCGCACGGGTCGAGACGAGCTGCTCCGAAATCGGACGAACACGTAAGCAGCTGTTTTTGAGAAAGTATATAGGTGTACAGGTGTATCTATCATAAAAAACGCTATTCAATAGCTTTACCGCGGCAGTCCTCGAGTGCCACATATATTTTTAATAAAGACCATATTTCAGAGCTCGGTCCTTCCAATGGTAATCATACCAAAATAACCTTATCTATTTACTACATGAAGCAAAATCACTGTACCTTTTTTTACGAAAATTATGCGAACGGAGGAGTATGTAATTTTGCACAGTTGAAGTTTATGTGGAGAATTGCAGAAAGCTAAAAAATAAATAAATCAAATGCATTATATTATTATATTATTATATTATATTATATATCTTTATTGTATACATGCAAAATTACAAAGTTAAAAACAGAGAATGAGTCACAAATATGCAAATGATACAATAGGCGGTCTTATCGCTCACGGCGATCTCTTCCAGACAACCACAAAATGGATTTTCAGTATNTTATGATCGAACTTTGACCACTGAGTGACTTTTTTTTCTGTGCGAAAATCCCCTCGGATGACACGTCTGGTGGTTATGTCGGACTCAAACCGACTAAAACCGGACGACGTCTCGGGCACTAGAAGCCGAGGAACCAGGTGCCCTCTAGAAAGGAAAACCCTGGAACTCCGTCGTACCTCGGGCCACTTACGGTCTTGTAGTTAGCCCCATCATGCCACTGGGTGACCACTAGGTTGTATACATATATTTTATAAATATATAGCAACTGATGTTGATGAATGTCAATGTCGCTTTGACAATTGAAGATGACGTCATTTCCTGCTGTTGTGTCAATTATGAGTTTTGTACTGTTCATCAAGATATACCAAATACGGATTAAAATGTACGGACGTGTGTAAGGAAATACACAACAACCTCTGTCATTAAAATTGTCAGGCGATTCATTGAGAGTTGATCAAAATACCTGATTAAATGTTATTTAATATTTATATTTATTAAAGTTTATGATAATAATAGTTCTATAAATATATACAGAGTTTCAAATATTAAGTAGGCTAGCAATTCTTGTTACAAATTAGTGAAGTTCACATCTGTAACCGAACTAGGCAATGCTTGTATTTCGGCTCTGTCTCGGATACAATTCATCCAATTATCTTAGCCATTTACATAAGTATAATAATTTTAATAAATTATTTAATTATAATATTTTTCTATAGACCATGAATTAACAATTAGAAAATATAATGGTCTTCTTGCAAAGGAGTGTGTGATCAAATTGTTGTGATCTGAATTTGTATTCAACTGGGAGACCCAGACCATCACACTCTTCGTTGGAGGTAATTTTTTTGTGTTAATGTATAGCCTACACGCACAAATAATGTGGCTTTCTATCGGTGAAAGACTATTACCCGCGGTTGTTATTAACATCCGCGAATAACGCCGCGGGGTGCAGCTAGTCTAGAAAGAGATAAATTTTGAGGTTGCAGGGTTATTAGGGGTAATCTCAGGATCTACTGAACAGATTTTCTTTCTTTCACCAATAAAAAGCCACATTATTTGTGCGTGTAGACTATATATTAATACAAAAAAAAAATACCACTAACGAAGTGGGTGCTTCACAAAAATTTCTACTTGTGTGATCAACATATTGTTATTCTAAGTCTGGGTGTTCTTTGCGCCAGTTTCATGTATGTTTGTAAAGTCCACGCGACACAGGATTTATTATTAGCGCGGGAGTTGTCTTTTTAAATACAAAAAAACCTTGTCCTAACAATAATGAACACAAAATAAACTTCCCAATTTGGTGCAGTCGATCTGGATTTCGCTTCAGTTCAATTTTTAATATAGATTGATTGCTTATTCTTGATAGCATTGCACAGTGCAAGTTATTTGTTATAATAAATAATCTATTGAAATTCCGCTCTATTTTACTCTCGATTTCACGATATAAAGATATACTCGTAGTTAAGAATTACTAAAACTAGCAGAAAATGTAAGTGTAAATTCAACTTTCTTTCACAATACGATGTATATAATCAGTATTTAAAACAGCATTACAATCACCGTTCGATGTTTTTTACCGTATTCTCAATAGTGACGGATTAAGAATCCTGGAGTCCTGAAATACAGGTCTTGACCTAGTTTAGGCTCCAGTCCACCCCAAGCTACAAATATTGTCTCTGTACTAATTTCAATGATTATTGTACAATGAGTTCTTTGTGGTGGAAATAAACGTATTTTTATTATTATTATTATAAGTATCACCAGCCCTATTCATCTCGAGGGTGTCGTAAAATGCAAGGGAACAGCGCTTGCGCCGTGTTTCACCGAGTGAGTGAGGATACAGGAGGCCTGTACTGTACTGCCACCACTGTGACTGCAGTGAAGTCTCGGCCCAGCACACGCTGACGGTGAGCCCCGCTTTGGCTTGAGCTATGACTGCTTCTTACATTGCGTCGATTGACGAACTTATCTTTTATTTCTGTTTAGTATATTTGTCACAAAAACATCTAGGCAATACACTTAGGAACTAGACTTTTGCCTAGGTTCGGGACAATTGATAAGCGAGCTACCTCAAAAATCAGTATGTAACAAAAGTGATGTGCCATCTAAGATATGCTCTCAAATATGGTCATGTCGTTTGTTCGTGTCAATAATCAATCTCCATATTATTAGCACAAATAAATCATGTCCCTTCTGGATATGAAAGGTTTCTCATACACGCATCTTACAACACAATGGAAATAAATTTACCACATAATACAAAACACATCCTTATCTTTTAATAGACAAAAACAACAGAAAAATCTTTAAACTTTTTTGGTATATGCAACCACAGAGCTAATGGGAACTTTAGTTATTTCAAAGGGCACAACGGCTGTCAACAATAGCTGATGTTTTTATTCTAGTAAATTCTTTAATCATATAATGCACATACGTTTCATATTGCTTGCACTTCTGTGATTGATCACTGCTGGGCCCAAGCCGTTACAACATGAATCTTTACGTAATTTAAAAGTAGTTGATACAACAGTATTTGTTGGTAGTCAGTGAGTGGTCTAAACATTAATACGTGAAGCAAAAACTTTGTACCCCTTTTTACGATAAACATGTGAACCCCCCCGCATTTGGCCAGCGTGGGGACGTATGGCCTTAACCCTCTCCTGAGAGGAGACCCGAGCCCAGCAGTGGGACATTATGGGTTGATGATATGATGTGAACGGAGGAGTATGGAATTTGGCAAGGTTAAAGTTTATATGTAGAATGAGTGCAGAAAGTTAAAAATATATTTAAACAAGTAATGAATTATAAAAAAAACCTCGACTGTGTATTTCTTTTTTTAAATTTTGATGTAACCAGTTTAACTTACACGAGTAAGACGAATTACATAAATATACGACTCTGGGCTCTAGGGCGTGCAAGAGAAATATACATGAATACAATCGAAAAACATAACCCTCCTTCTTTCACAGTCGGTAAAAAAGAATCATGGTTGACTTTGGACCACTGGGCGACCACTAGTTTTAATAAAACCTTTATATTTGTTTTAGGATGAGCGAGAGGGCGCGGGGCGTCGCGGAGGCGCCGTGCTGCCCTCAAAAATGGAGGTATGTGTCTATTTATATTCAAAATAAGGCGCTCATAGCCCAGTTGCACTCGGGATTAGAAACAATCACCGAGGGTAAGCAACGGTGGCTCGGCCTGTATGGCCAACGTGTATGGGTGACCGCTAGTGGCATATTACCATGAGCGTCTCCGTGATTCGTAGGTCACATTAAGCAGTCGGTCCCGGTTGTTATCATACGATAACAGTCGTAAAGCTTAGATGGAGGCCTTCGGGCGGCTTAAAAAAAAACACCCAACGGCAAGATACGTAGCCACAACGTATTCTTGCCAGTCCCCAACCCGCACTTGGCCAGCGTGGGGACGTATGGCCTGAACATTTAATCCTACATAAATATTCTATAAGCTAGAATCGCTGTCTTATTTCTGTTGTTGCGTCGCTGAGCAAAGTAAAAACCGAATTATCTTTTTTTTCGCCAATTTTTAGAACATCGTTTGGCTTGACAAACCGCAACTTTTAGTTTGATTTCTGGTGTTGTTTAGAGAGATTTTAGAAAAGCAGAATTAGCACAATGAATTATATAAAATCTGGTCTTAGTTGCCGAACAATAGCCTCGAGCGTAGTGCAGAAACCGTCGATAAGTTCAAACTTGTAATTTGTTTAGGTACAAATAAATAAATAAAAAAAAACATCGAAAAATATAATTTTCAGCTTTTCATTTCTATAAACAAATTTTAATCAAATAAACATAACAGAAATATATTGCTCAATTGAGTAGTCTAAAACAGTGACGTCACAATTTTGTATTTAGTACATTTTTCATACAAAGCTATCGTTATGACAAATGATAAAAAGTAACTAATTTGACTAAGGTATCAACTACACTTTTGTTGAAAAGAGAAGTACAGAAAAAATATTACTGTGTTAATAGACACGACTAATAATATATATATATCTTAATGCCTCGAAAAAGTAGGATAATATTAGTTACACTAACTTTTAAACTGCCCTATTCATGATATAATAATTATTTTCAAGAAGTTAACGCAATCACTTATTTAAAGGTGTTTAATACCTCTGATTTGCCTGATGTTTTGACCAGGTCACACTGACCACTGACCGTGGTCACATGCTGACTGGCTCAGCTGCGCATGTAATATCTTCAAATAAGTGATCACGTCATTCCCGTAAAAAAATTATCATTGTATTACTTACAGTTTTTTCTCTATATATGTTGTTTGTTGTTGTGTTTAGAAATATATTAGTATGTTTATCAAAAATCTGATTTTCATAGCACAGGCTCTGCCTAGCTTGGGATCAAACAGCCGTGTGTGAAATGTGTGGAAATATTATTATTATTCAGCGATGTGCAACTATGAGGCTACCCTTGTCAATTTGCCAATGATTTCCACAGACCCGTGAGAATATCGAGATGCTGAGATTAAAGGCCGGCCCATGATTGACAGATCGTTAAATTGTTCATACTATTACTGGGGACAGTGACATACTGATAATAATAAAGTTAACCAGCTAATATTTTATATTCGAAAGTAACTCAGAGAATGATGATTGTGATTCGGCAGATACCCAAGGTCATCGACGTAGCCTAAGGTTTAGCAAGCTGAAGTGGCAGTGGGCTGGCCATATTATAAACAGTAAACAGGTTCTTGAGTGGAGACCGCGTCTTGGCACACGTAATGTGGGGCGTCTACAGGCCAGGTGGAGTGATGATCTGCGGAAGACGGCTAGCAGGAGCTGGATGCGAGAAGCAGAGGATCGAACTGAGTGGCTTCAAATTGGAGAGGCCTATGTCCAGCAGTAAACTGCGATAGTCTGATGATGGCGATGAATAAATGAAAGTAACTCTGTCTGTTGGGTCCGCCACGCTTGCACGTCTAAACCGTTAGACCGTTTTTAATGACATTTGACATGGACATATTTTAATTCCTGAGGAAGAACCCAGGCTAATGTTACCGAGCTACACGCGAGCGGAGCCATATACCAAAATTCTTACTAATAGTCTCACTTGCAAGGATATCGAAGACCGGGCAAAGTGAAGAAGACAGAACAGGAAAGAATTTGGAAGCAACTGGGAACAACACTAAAAAGATATTGATGATAATACATCAAACTACTTCAACTCGTGACCTGTGAAGACCTTGAACGCTAAAATAGATAACTTAGTAAAATAATAGTCATCAACGGCCTTTAGAATCCATGATAGTCATAGGCATCTCTTTAGGAAGGAGTTTTGGCTTACTGCATCACGCTATTCGAACGGGTTGGTGCTCCTGTCTTGCGAAATTCGATCGTTGATTGGTACTTACGATACTCACGGGATAAATAAGAATGGTGACATTCCGAATTATTATTCCATCACCATACGAAACCTCCTACCAAAAGAAAATAGATGAATTGACGACCAATAGTTGTTTTCGCCAAGCTATTATTTCCTAACACTAACAAAACACTAAATGGCTTTACAAGATTAAATCATCGCAAATTTATTGCTATTGTCTTCGAGAATATCGATTTAATAGATAATGGTCTCCACGATTCAGGTCTCTGATTAATAAATTCATATTCACCACATATCCCGATAGAATAAATTTCATATCAAATAAGATCGGGAGCGAAGCTGACAGCAAAATGGAGTTGCGAAATTGATTCGAAATAAATTCCAAATTTAAATGGACCAATGCGATACATCGTTTTGAATATGGAACATTGGAACGGGCCAATCGTAATTGATCTATTGATTTGTCAGTTATCTGATACAGCAACGGGATTGGGCGATTACTCAACCGATTTCTATGCGGGTTTCGTCGGGAAAGTTCGGTATTTATAGCTTTTGGAGCTCTATGGGTTTATTGCTTGTGTAATACGGTATTAATTAGACAGAAAAAACTTTGAGGCTGAGGTACTGAGAATCCTTCATTATATAGATAGAATATTTTTTAGAATATCTCTGTTGTCTTATATTTCCAAGTCCTCCAGTTTTTTATGATTAATTTCGTCACGGTTGACGAGACCTTTTGATTTTCATAGGATTTCCCGAGTGACTTCACTGGCTGTGTTTGTGGGTCACTGCTGTACTGGTGTACAGGAGTTACAGTAGTGGCCATGTGGGGGCGATCAGTCCCATAAAAATCTCTCTTGCCTTGTTCCCTCCTTATACGAACTTTCTCTTGAGACTAATAGGCAAGATGACAGTAACCAAGAACCACTAAAATTGTGTATTTATCTGATGAAATGGGGTTCATAAAGTACTAAATTCGTATTAATTTACATATTAAAAGCGAGATTCATAGTTAATTAACAAAAATAAAATTACAAAACACTTTCAATCCCCCATGTTATGTTGAACACCAATCGAAGCGAGCTACGTCACTTATGTATAAAGGTCACTTTGTTCAAATATAATCGACGATCACTTAACTGTTTTTAAGAGCTATAATTGACATTTGTCAAAATAGTGACGTCGCGTCTTGCACAAACAGACGCCATGACACCATCGAGCATTTTCTCGTGAATTTTAAACTTAAAATTTTAAGTCGCAATTTTTTGCTACTAAAATTTATTTTTTTGTAAAAAATAAATGTTTTTGACAATAGGTGATATCACCATAAAACAATTATTCAAAATAATTCATCATGCCTATTATTCACTTCACCATTACGTTACTTATTGACAAAATCAATCTCTTCCCGGCTATTATAATTCTCTATTAATGAGCTGCTTTCTAAACTGCATATCATCCTTGATCAACAACCGCGGGAATCAACAAATGTTTCTCATAAATACCGTAAATGTTATTGGTAAACCGAAAACTATCAACAAGTATTTATTTTATGTGTCTCTCATACCATTCAATATTCGTTAAAATATGTAGAAATCCTACTAAAATTGTAAACGTGAAAGTTTGTAAATATGGATGGATTGTCACTCTTACACGTAAAAAATACTCAACGGATTTGAATGAAATTTTACAGTAATATAGCTTATACATCAGAATAACACATAGGCTACTAGGTGGCGGAGCCGCGGGCTACACCTAGTCCTATATATAAAACAATTTACATCTACATTGAGCATCTATCAGTTATTATCTTGAGTGGAATGGTTCTTTATGAGCTATTAATTTGATTAAAACGTTCACTTGCACGAAATACAAGGAACAGGAAGTGCACAGTGTGTTTATGTAATGTGCCCTAGTTAAAGGGATAGTTGGATCGGCAGCAGGTATTGCCTTTCTGGCTGTTGGTGCACGAAAGTGGACAAATATTTTACGCGTCGATTAGAATGTGCACGGCGGGACAATTGTTTTTGTGGTCTTTGACTAGTTTTCGATTAGTATTAATGATTATACATTTGCTATCACATAAAAGTCCTGTGATTCGAATATAATTATAATATAATACTAAAAATCATACATGATGGTTGTCTGGAAGAGATCGCCGTGAGCGATAAGACCGCCAATTGTTGTAGTTATCCTTTTTATCACTCATTTTATTTAGTATTCTGTAATATGTAGATAAATAAATAAAAAAAAAAATTTGAACATCTAATACTGAACGCTATCTAATCCCAAACCAAGTGAACTTGTACTATGGGTACTAGACAAGTGATATAAATACAAATGTATATACTTTTATTTTCTAAATACACACAAATTATGCATGGAAAACACTCAAACCCGGAAACCGACATTTTCAGATCATACAAACATTTGATGCGATCCGTGAATCGAACACAATACCTCAAGCACAGCATTTGCTCATGCTATCACTGTATCACCGAGGCAGTCATAACAGGGTGTGAAACAAGCTGAAATGGCAAATTTTACAAAAATTAAAAATAAATTTTTTTGGTCCTTGTCACTATACAAAACGAAAAAAAACAAAAATCAGACAATTTTGGAGAAGTTTGGTTACAAACACTGTAACACGACATTTTTTTATATTAGTAAATTTTCTAAAACTTAATTAAACTCTTGAAAATTAAATAAAGCTCTTGGTTATTTCTAGCATTGGAATATAGAGTTTATCTATTTCCCTTCCCCGAATAAGGGAAAAAGATACGCATTACATCAAAAAATTCACTCTCATTGTTTCTTTTTGTTCCATCGTGTGAGTTACGACACCGGAGGCCCATATCACAACCCTTCCCCATATGCCCCTTTCCATCCCTCAAAGGCCGGCAACATTCTTGTGACGCCTCTGTGTCGTGTCGTTTGGCGGCGATAATCGCTTACCATCAAGCAATACATCTGCCCGTTTGCTCCCATTACATAAAAAATGTTAATAATTCCATTTTTATATCTAAACTATAATCCTGACCTGAATATCCAGCCATACCACCTTGGGCTGAATTTTAGTGACCTGATCTTCTAATAATTGAACTTATTTTTGACCTTTTTTTATGAAATAGAGGCAAACGAGCAGACGTATCGCCTGATGGCAAGCGATTACCACCGCCCATGGACACCAGAAGCATCACAAGTGCGTTGCCGGTCTTTTGAAGGAGGGGTTGGGGTATGGGTCTATGGTATCCTCACTCACTCGGTGAAACACAGCGCAAGCGCTCTGTTTCTCACCGATTTACTGAGAGGTGGGTATCACTTCGGCCGAGCCGGCCCATTAGTGCCGAAGCGTGGCTCTCCCGGATTGGCAACCATCATTTGAATTGCCAAATCTATTACTGTTTTCGTTATATTTCCTTTGTCAGCTACCGAGGTTGGATTATTTAAATGCGGTGTGACGACACCTCATCACAATCGCCCTTGATCTCTGATTGCATAAACGCCTATGATCACCATAATTATTCTATGAGTGATACGATTATCCGTAATCATTTGTCGTGTCGTGCGTCAGGCGATCATCATTTGCGGTCTCGGTGGGGTAGTAGCAGCGTATGCGACTGGTGTTTAAGATCTCGGGTTCCATACCCGGGTCGGACCAACCGGGTAGACTCAACCTCTTTCCTCGTTGGTAGTTTTACAACTAAAACAAAAGCTACTGAGCCGCTTAATCGCAAAGAGTGTGGGCAATTAGGTGAAACTTAGAAAAACGAAAACATTGAGTAGTCTTATGAGACTCTACGTACATACTTAAAGGTTTATCTCAAAGGGCTCTAGATAAGTGTAAATTAGAAGACTATATTATATTTATTTATAAACTGCCTCTGTGACGCAGTGGTAGCGAATGCGACTGCTGTGCAAGAGGTCTCGGATTCGATTCCTGAGTCCGACCAAATGTTTGTATGATATGCAGATATTCGTTTCGGAGTTTTGGTGTGTCCTACGCATAACATGTATATATTTACAAAAAAATATTGTTAGTATATATGTATGTATATCAGTTGTATAGTACACATAACACAAGCTCTGCTAAGTTTTTGGCTAGATGGCATTGTGTGTTTGATGTCCGAAATATTAAATATTAATACATAACTTGGCCTCAACTAGGAGAAAACTGCCTTACAGAAAACCGGTCTTAAAGTAATCATTCCCAGCTTTTCAGCAAGTAAGTGAGTTGGGTTACTGAAGCCGAAGAGATAGAGACCACTGCACTGCTTGCTAACATAAAATCTGGTAACACTTTCCTTCTCAACTGGCTCCATTGAGGAAAACATTTTACATATATACTTACAGAAATAGTCATTGTCTATTGGAAACATCACCTAGGGGCGCAGACTTCGAACTATTCGTTCAGGGTGTACATTTAAGACATGGAAAATAATATACAATTGCAGCCGCTGCAGCAAATCTAACAGCCTGTACTCTTAATAATTGGCATGGTATAGCAAGCCAATACCACCTTTCTACACAAAGCACAACAATGTAACTATTTTACATCACATCATCATCTTTATAGAATTTATTATTCCCAAGATTATTTTTGGTCGGCTACCAATTTAACCAGTTTTAACAGAATATCAGATTTTTAACGTAGCGACTGACATTGGATCTGCGCAACCCTGAGGGCGAACTGAATTTAACATTTCGATAGTTGACGGGGCTTCGGATCCTAATTTCCAAACTCCGAGTTGTTATTGAGTATTTATATAATCAAATAAACTCAATAACACTTTTGGCCCGACTCGGGATTTGAACCCGATACCTCTTGACCGGTAGTGGCATGTTTCAACCGCTAGACCCATGGATCAATTACTGTCTCGCTTTAGGCAGCTATAAAAAGAAATTTTCTTATTACTAAAATTCATGTCATTTTGAATTTTCAATTCCAAAAATTCGTTAGTACTATTAAAAGTACGCTGTATTAGCTCGACCGGGGTGATATCACGGCCTCACAGAAAACCGGTATGAAACAGCGCTTACGCTGTGTTTCATCGAGTGAGTGAGGATACCGAAGGCCCATACCCCAATCCTCCCGCTATCCCCCTCCCCATCCTCCAAAGGCCGGCAACGCACTTGTGACACCTCTTGTGTTACGGGTGTCCATGGGCGGCGGTAATCGCTTACCATCAGGCGATACGTCTGCTCGTTTGCCCCTTTTACAATAAAAAAAGCCATTTTCTCATTTCAGACTTCATCTTACACAGTGGCAATTCTCGAATTGACTCAAATGGACTCAAATTGACGTTAGTCAGTCGTGTTATCCGAGGGTTCCATATATATATTATATGATGTAAATAAAAAAATACTTTAACTGTAAGACTTTACTTCATACCATATATCAAGATGCCGAAGCCTGAGAAGTTCACGGAAGGTACCCTGTAGGTTGGGATTCCCTTGCGAGTGTCCAAAATGTACAGCATAAACGGCTGTATCTTATGGTTGCGTTGGCTTAGAAGTTTGATTTTTTTAACAGCTCGACGGGACAGTAGACCTGAGTATTTGATATATTTCAGCTACGCGTCCCTGAGAAAAGGGTCTTGACTTAAAGAAGGACAACAAAGTGGTCCTACATGGGTTCCGTTTTACCATTTTGAGGTAGAGAATCTTAAGAAAAAGATAAAAGATCGGTCCTGCATACCAATGAAAGAATTGAATCAACCGTATTGAAAAGAAATGAAAATAATGTATAGATTATCTTCAGTTTTAACTACAGATAGATGGTTATTGAAGAAGGCCGTTAGTGTGTTTCGGTATACAAGTGAAATTATTATACGGCAATGTGTAAGGTTACTTAATATGTCTTACAAAGTTAATGGTCTCTAAATGTGTTGCATCCTCATTCGTTTTAGCCACGCGAGGATGTATTTTTTAACGAAACACCGCGCCCAGTTGCACTTCGCATGATGCCGTTACGAATTTCCGCTGATATTTTATTCATGAAGGGTATAAAATAAACAACGTTAGAAATAATGTTGGCTGTTTTAGACTGTGCTAAACTGCTAACCTTTTTATTATACTAGTTGAGCCCGGCGGATTTGTTCCCACTATGATCCCGGGGTTCTTCAAACGGGGTGTGGAAAACCATCTCACTAAGCTGCCATAGTGTGAGATGCCATACTGCATTGTCTGCTTTCGCAGTGAGTATGGTAATCCCCACTGTTGGATTCTGCTTGATTCTATCAGGCTGAACAGAGTCACTTTGGCAGTCTATCAAAAAAAAAAAAAAACAAATATAAGTAAGTGGCTCCAGAAAGCCTTAATTTATTTTTTTAAATTTTGATGTATCCAATGTCACTCTCACGACTAAAACGGATCTATTGACATAACTCACGAAAAACCCGACAAGCCGTTTAGGCTCTGGGGCGTGCCAAAGAAATATAGATACAATCGAAAAACAAAAACCTTCGACTTTAGCAGTCGAGTAAAAATAAGGTATTGTAACAAAACATAAAAATTTAAAATATCCTTAGATATTACTTGAAAAACTCGTGTTGATAGGATTGCGAAAGTAATATAATGGTTGGGTGTAGACAGTGCGCCTAATGATGGCGTAGGCATTCGCTTAGGAAACCAGCCGCGCCTAACCCCGTCAGACGTGGAGGAAACGACAATTTTCTAGCGTTTTAAATAGATGTATTATGTGATGGTAGGTTGCCTACTTTTATGAGCACCACCAACTCTCCTAAGCAGTTCTAAAAATAGTTTTGCACGTCATTGGTCATGAGTTGCATTTACATGCGCAATACATTTTTGTTATTTCATTGTCCAATGTAATACTGTTTGTATGCTCTTTCGAATTAAGGCTTGGAAAATTATTATATCAAAGTTATGTCATTGCGAAGCCGTTTTTTACATAATTTCTAAAATTTCGCGTTTCTATTTCACATATAAACTTTGTATTCCCGTAACCTAATTGTAGAATAATAAGGTTTCATTTTATTTCCTCCTTTATATAAACTTTAACAATACCAAACGTACGTACGACCTCCGTTCGCATAATTTTTGTAAAAAGGGTTACAAAGACTGCCTCGGTGGCGCAGGGGTAGCGTACGCGACTGCTGTCCATGAAGGTTTGGGTTCGAATCCTGGGTCGGACGTAATTTGTTTTGGAGTTTGGGTTTTTTCCATGTATGTATGTATTTACAAAAAAAGTATTTATGTTTTGATATGTTGTCTAGTACGCATAATACAAGTACCACTGAGTTTAGGACTAGATGTCGTAGTGCGTTAGATGTCCTAAATATTTAATTATTATTATTTATTAAAGATTTTGCGTCAAGAATTAATATATAAATGTGGAGGAGGAGTTCAGAAAGCTAAAAGGTATTAAAAACCTAACATAAATGAAAAGTCTAATTTCGGTCACTGGGCGACCACTAGTTTGCCTAAAGAGCTTATAGTTCTATCTAGATATCGATTTAAGATCGAGTAAAGCAATTATCACTCGATAAATACAGGACGTATTCGATAATAATCGTGATGTTACTCAACTGCGAAGGCTGTGTGAAGAGGGCGTGTTTGAAGGTGCACGCGCGAAATGTACCATAGATTATTGGATGTGGTCTCACTGTAGGCAGTTTATGAAATCTCGCTTCGACGACTGTAACTCTTATTCTGGAAACAGTATAAAGATAGAGAAGAAAGATATTTTATTTTTTTAGCCCAAAATATTGAGGAATAATTCCTAAACATTTTTAAATATAATATAGTGTGAAATAAGCCTATATGTCTTCAGATGAAAAATGACTACCTCTGATGATGTTCTCGTAGCCGATAACGGCCACGGCAGCCAGTCTCAACGGAGACCAGCCAACTACGCAGAAGGTATTAATTATACATAAACCGAATTTGGGGATTTTGGACACCTGACATTAATAATAATATAGGTGATGGTGATACAAAGCAAACATAAACTATTTGAACATAATTCAACACAAAACACTAAAAACACCAAAAAAAAACTAAAATAAAAAAAATGGCAGCCATAAGGAAGGACTGCCGATATTAGTGAAAACTTATAAGTTAAAATGTTATTTGTAAAATTCATGTGTAAAATTATACATTTCATAATGTTTTATTTAAAATTATGTATCAAAATCTAACATTAGCATATCGATGATGCGAACCCATAAGATTTTCTCCTATCTAAAATTGCTCAGTGCGGCCAAAGAAATTTGATGACGTTCGCATTTCGGTGAGGCGAACTCATGTCTTTCTCCGACCAAAAACTGCTCAACGCGGCTAAAGAAGTTTTCACTTCAAAAATAAGGTTTTTTGTATAAATTTGTTTTGTGTAAAATTAAATCAAAATATATTTTAATTTAAATTTGCATCGCTAACAATGCAACCACACCCGATTTGCAATATAGCATGCGCATGCGATGCCCTGCCGAGATCGGCGTGTTGCGAACACCTCGTTTGTATTAGAGTTATGCAATGTGTGTTATTAAATACGGAATATAAGGCAATAATCTACCTTCATTATGTTAATTTAAAAATGAATCTCATCTTCGAAATTTTTTACCAATCGAATTTTATTCGATTATCGATCGATTGAATACAGAATGTCACCATCCTAATTCATCCCCTGGGTCTTGTAAAAGCCGACTACAGGTGTTTTCGGAAACCTACCTTCAGTTTCAACTACGGAAAGGTAATTGAAAACGGTGAGTTCTCTTAAAAAGAGTATTTATTCTTTTTTTGACAACTTAAACATGTTGAGGATTCTTTTTTTGAAATCTGCTGCTTCCTGTGTGGTCCCACTTCAATTTAATTCAGTTTTTAAAGACTGTTTTTTTTCAATATTTGTGATTATTATTAAATAAATGTTTGCTGGCGTGATGAGGATGGTTGACGTCACGCTTAATTAGACCAATAGGAATCGACCATGATTAAAAAGATACGCATAAAAAGATGCAATTGGTCAGCTTTTTTAGAGGTCTGACGAATTGACTCTACTCTGCCTGAGAGAAAGTAGAAGCAGAATCCAAGAGTGGTGGTCACCGTACTCATTGCGGATATAAACAATGCAACAATGACCCACACTATGGCGGGCTATTGAGATGCTCTTGCATCATTGGGCCTCTAGTCTCGCGCTGACCGACGAAACACACCACAACGTTTTTTTTTTATAATTCCTAGTATTACTAATATAAACCGAACGATATTAGCTATAGAATTCTTTAGTGGAGGCCACACCTGTAAATTGGTAATTCGATTATTTTGTACTGTCTTACCGATACCGACATTAAATCGATATAGCTAATTATAAGTTAATTGAATTCGTATATTACCCATCCGTACTTTTTATAGTGCGCCGGTATTTTCGAAACCAATAAAAAAATACTGTTAACTTTAACTCGTTATTACAGATGTTTACGTATTAAGTTTCAGGGTTGCTTTAATTTAATATGGTGTATGTATTACAAACTAGTGTCGCCCGGCAGTGTTACTTGCGGTACAACAACAACTGCGGGTAACGCCGCGGTGCAAAGCTAGTCTAAAAACCTAAATTACTCCTCATATCTTCAGCTATCAGCCATTCACTGGCAGTCAGTCCAGTCAAAATCGGACTAGCTGTTCCAAGATTAGCCGCGACAAACAGAGAGACAAACATTTAAAAAAATATTTATTTTTTGTATTTACCTTCTATACATACATATGCATTTAGTACAAAGCGATAGTTTTAATATTACAAATAGACACGCCATTTTTTTTATTCGTATAGACTAGCTTTTGTCTGCGGCACTGCTCGAGTATATGCCTGTTATCGCGGTGTTTTTTAAACGAATGTTACTTTTTTTTTTATTTCTCAACCGATTGAAATAAAACAAACACTAAATTAGTTACCATAATACATTAGATCGATCAAAAACTGTGGATACAGCTTTTTTTATTTGAATAAATATGTTGAGCCTAGTTGTTTGCCCGTGGGAGAGCCACAAAACCGGTGTGAAACAGCGCCCGCTCTGTGTTTCACTGAGTGAGTGAGGATATCCGAGGCCCATAATCAAACCCTTCCCCTAATCTCCCTTCCCATCCCCTAAGGGCGGCAACGCACTTGTGACACCTCTGGTGTTGCGGGTGTCCATGGGCGGCGGTAATCGTTTACCATCAGGCGATAGGTCTGCTCGTTTGCCCCCTATAACACAAAAAAGGAACTACTTCTGAGATTAGTGTGCACAAACGCAACAGATGAAAATTCTAAAAACTATTTTTGAGTTTTATTTTTACAAGCTTTTATTAAGTTTCACCTGTCCCGATGTTTGTCTGTAATCAAACCTTCCAAGTTAAATTTGAACTAATTTCCGATTGAGCTGAAATTTGAAATATGCCTTTAGTTTTGATGACAATGAAATTAAGTATAATCGGTATTATTAATCCAAAATGGGCGCCGTAACAAAATGGCGGCGTACGTATTTATGAAGAACCCACCCAATATGGGTATCAAATGAAAAGGCTTCAAGTTTTTTATAAACAAGTAATTAAAGGTTATTTTTAAAATAAATTAATTAATCATCGGTTTTAATAAAAACCCCTTCATTAGTTTTTCTTGCATCTTTTGTGTACAAACTTCAACCTCTAACAATTGTATTATATGTATAAATCCTATATCATATAATTGTATCCGCGTAAAGTTAACAAACAATCTATGTTAGTTTATGGATGGGTGACCATATTTAAAATATTGAGACTCCTCTGAAGAGCCGGCCGCCGCCCATAGAAACCCACAACACCAGAGGCGTAACAAGTGCGTTGCCGGCATTTAGGGGATGGGGTTGGGGAGAGCGGTCAGGGTATGGGCCTCCAGTATCCCTACTCACTCGGTGAAACACACCGGTCTTCTGTGAGAACTTGTATCACAGACTGCTGATAATAATTCTTTTATATATTTAAATAACACGTTTTGGATATAGGGCTCTAGATTCACCAGTCGACATCCAGAATAATAAAATGCGTTATTTCTTGTCCTAGGCTTGTGGACCACCAATACAACTGGAGCCAGTCGACTTGAGCCTCAAGCGGCGCCCGCCTACACCTAGAAGACGAAATAGAATCATTGGTAAGTCCCTCATTCCCGTCTTAGTACTTCCGTTCCGTCTAGTTAGTTTGGAGAAGCTGGCACTGATGGTGTTCCACCATGGGGACATGACGTGTTTTAGTCATAGAGTATGTCAGATACCTACTGAATCTTCCACGAGCTGGTTTTGCTTGATATACGTAACAGATCTATCATCAGAAAAAGGATTAGGATCTCAATTCGACTGTAAAAAAAATAAAAAATAAAAATAGCTTTTGTTTCCTGTAACCTGCTTTACATTTTCTTTTTTTTTTAATAAAAAAATAATAAAATGGTATTTGATCAAGTAGAATAATCGGCAAACAGGTCAGAAGACATCCGTCTTCTGACATAGGCCTCCTCTAAATCACTCCACTTGTTTCTGTGTATGTATTTTGACATTATTTGACTGTATTTTTTGTTTATCTGTTACCGCAAAACTTTCGGCTGGGTGAACGGATTTTGATGAATCTTTTTAATTTTAAAAGCTGGTGCTTCCCTTTTAGTCCCATTTCAATTTGGTTTAGTTCTATATTTTAATTATGTAATTTTTTTAATGAATTCCCACACTAGTATTCTTGTGTCAAGAGGAACTTTTATCTATTAATTAACTTAATGTACATAAAGTACAAAGGCGGACTTAATGTCATTAGGCATAGATTATGCCTTCAGGTGTTGCAGAAATATGATGAGAAAATTTTAATACGTGAAACAGACACAAATAACACCTCGGAGTGACGGACTCAGAACAACAATTTGTGGATCACACAAAGTGTTGTCCCATGTGGATTTTGACACCACAACACTCAGCGGAGTGGAAAGCGGTGTCCATTTAAACCGGCATCCCATCCTTGCATTCAAAATCTTGGGGATTGTTTCTCATCAGCCAGAGTTTAAGCGCTTTTATTTATTTATTTTAGATTCTTTGCACTTTGGTCATCGGCAGAGGTAAAGTTCAGGTCATTCCCTTCCTGTCAACCTGGATGGTGATAGATAACATAAAAGGCAGTTTTACAGAGGTTAAGGAACTTCTGTTCTTCATTTTAGATCGGAAATAGAAAGAAAACTTGTAACAAACCTTGTAAAACCATCTGACCAGTGTGATATGGCAGCCCACAACCATCTTTTCTAAAGAGAAACCTATGTTTAGCAGTTAATTATTAAATGTTGTCAATATAGATAGTCCGTGTGAAAATTGATAATTAGGTAAAACCGCTTGAACTAGTAGCCGACCCCAAACCTTGGGAATAAAAAAAGCTAGGCAGAACATGATGACAATGAAAATGTCGATGACAGATCAAAAATCCCCTATTTTAAAGTATATATTTACAAGTTGTCACATTACATCTTCTGCTCTAAATACTCTCTTATAAGATGCCTTTAAATCCCGTCCCATATTCTCAATCGGTACAGTGATTCCTTTCTGCAAACCTTACAGTTGCAGTGAGAAACACGATTAATCGCCACCTGGTGGTGAACGAATGCCTCCCTCAAAGAGCGCTAACTATTTCTTTATTGAATTGGTGGCAAACGAGCAGACGTATCGCTTGCTGGTAAGTGATCACCGCCGCCCGTGGACACCCGCAACACCAGAGGCGTCGTCAAGTGCGTTTTCGGTCTTCAGAGACGGGGAGCGGATGAGGGAAAAGGTTGGATCCGGAATCAATCGCAGGCGCTGTTTCACACCTTTCTTTCTTTCTTTGCCTAAGTGACTTATCGGAATGTAGACAGTAAGAAATTTCTAACCTGGTCTCAAATTATACCCGCGTGCCAGCCTCTTCTTTGAAAAGAAGTTTTGGCCTACTATAAAACGCTGGGCATACTAGTTGTTTATAGGGTTTGTTTTGAGTAGCCTCAGGGAATTATTGGAATCTAGCCTGGCGTCGGGACGCTTCCCTGAGTGCTGGAAGAGCGGGTAGCTGGACCTGTTGAGAAAGCCGAGACAGCCTGCGGATTCGGTCGCCATCATGTTGCTGGACTGGATGTTATCGTGCATAGTTTGTTTATACGTCTCTTACAACACTCATGGGAGGAATAGGGATAAACACTCTGTATTTTTAATCCGATACTACACGGACTAGAGTGTTGTTTATACTAGGAAAATATTGTACCAAGTTTTTAATTACACTATGTAGTAAGTCGTGCGTAAACAAGGCTGACAGGACGACACGGATGTGCTGTCAGACCTTCATTATAAAGAAATACATACATTAAGATTAAAACGTTAGTATAGATAAAAAAAAAACAGAGGTTTTTACCGCCGTGTCCAGATAAATAGGCTGATAATCCTGAGTCTGATGTTTTGCCCCTTGCCAGTTGCAAGTATTTCGCGTCGATCCTCTCTCTGCAATCCCTAGTGATATTTTTCGTTTAAATGTTTGAGTTTAGAAATAAATACGTATATTGTGTTTTGTTGTTGTTTCTATTAATGTTAGAGGTCTTTGGTTTAATTGCCTGTTCGGACCAAATGCTTGTATAATCTGCATATCGTGTGTGTTTGAGTGTTTTCTATATACAAAAATATATTTATTACAAAAATGAATGTGTGTATTTGTATCGCTTATCTAGTAGCCATAGTACAATCCCTGCTAAGTTTGCAACTAGATGGTGTTGTGTGTTACTTGTCCTAAATATTTAATTATAGTGTGTCCTAGTTAATGGCTAATGACGGTAACCCATCTATAACCGTCAGTACAATACTGGAGCGAAGGTCACAATCATGACTTTCGGTTTTTAAGATTGTTTTAACGAAGAAGTCGTGCCAATTCATCAATAACTATGACAGAAATGCCATCACTGGCAGTACGATAGATCTGATAGTCATGTATAATTTAATATCGAGGTCGGTGGGACAAGCGGATGTGATCCCGGAACACTAATAGCTAATTTATTTATTAGCTTTTAACTGCGAAACCGCTCCCTTGTATGTCGGTTATTTATTTTATTACTTTATGTACAAATACATGCATCGGCGGACTTAATGCCTAAGAAATTCTCTGCCAGTCGACCGATTAAGCAATACAAAGAAAGATGAGATAGGTGCACATGATATGAGGATATGGTAAGAGTGATTTTAACAAACAATACAATTAGCATGAATATACATATACGTTATATAATTATATACGTTAGAAGAGACAAATATATAAAGTTATCGTTATCGTGCTTGTAGGGCCAAAACAATCACGTCTGTTGTTTTCTGTTTGCAGTAAGTATTTCTTGTTGTAGCGGCAACAGAAATACATAATCTGTGAAAAATTCGACTGTCTAGCTTTCACGGTTCACAAGATGAGGTACCGCCTGGTGACAGTTAGACGGACGGACTGACCGACTGACCGACTGACGGAGAAACAGAGTCTGAATAATAAGATCCCTTTTTACCCTTTGTCTAGGAACCCTTATATAAACGCCGTAAACCGAATTGAAAATTTGCACCTTGTTTGTAGACTGCATTAGTTAAGGCCATAGTTCTGAAGGTAACTGTATTGTATATTTTAGTATCGATGTCTTTGGTACAGACGGATGTGATCCCGGAATTCGATATGTAATGGATTAATAGTTTAACATAATTTATGGCTTGACTTAAGGCCCTGAGAACATAGAACGCAGCGAATGTATTCTGTTTAAAGATCGCGCCAATTGAAATAATTGATTGGATGAAGACATTTAACATAAGGAAGGGATTATTTGTAGTATCTGTTCGTATATTCCACCGTAGCGACTAAACACCTGAACTTTTAAGTGTCAATAGATTCGTAATAATGTACCGGGTCATCATCATCTTCAGCCTATCGCAGTCCACTGCTGGACACAGGCCTCTCCAATTTCACGCCACTTAGTTCGATCTATGGCTTCCCGCATCCAGCTCCTGCCAGCCGTCCTGCGCAAATCGTCGCTCCTCCTGGCCTGTGGACATCCTACACTACGTTTGCCGAGACGCGGTCTCCACTCAAGAACTCGTTTACCCCAACGGTTATCGGTTCTTCGGCAAATGCGGCCATCCCACTGCCACTTCAGCTTGCTAATCCTGTGGGCTACGTCGATGACCCTGGTTCTTTGTCGGATCACCTCGTTTCTGATGCGATCCCTTAGAGAAACGCCGAGCATAGCCCTCTCCATAGCACGCTGAGCGACTTTGAACTTATGGACCAGTCGAACCTTAAGTGTCCACGTTTCGGCTCCGTATGTCATTACGGGTAGGACGCACGCATTGAAGACTTTCGTCTTTAGGCACTGTGGGATCGACGAAGTTTATCAAATGTATCGGGTGACATAGGCAATATAAATTTAATATAGGAGTAGTCGGGGTGGCGGTGTACTTTTTTAAACTTTTTATAGTTTATATGGAGTTAATGAAGATTTTCTATTTATTTAAAACTTCATGCACATTTGTACATTGGCGGACTTAATGCTCAAGGCATTCTGTTTCAGTCAACCTTAGGGTGGTGTAGAGGTCTAGTAAGGTAGGTGGTGCACAGAGGTTACACATACACTATGATAAACCGAATATAAGGTGAAGCAACTATCACAAAGATTTTGTCTCCCAACTCAACGAATCAGATAGCCAAATTGGGAGACAATGGATATATAATATGTTTTTTCGTTCTGCAATTAAAATTAACACTTTGAAAATTGATCGAATAATATAACGTACCCGAACAGTATTTTTTCAAACTTTTGTACTCGTTACAAAATTGAGCTTTCTAAGCGTTAAGTTGATGGCATTTCAACAATGAAAAGATAAGTTGTGCGTTAAGTAGTCCAATGAAGGTACGAGGTACTTGGGTTCGTTTAATTCAGTGTTTTCGTTTTGGAACATCAAAGCTAATCTAATTATCTAAAGTCTGAAAAAGGATGGTTGTTTTCCAACATATTCAAGAATATATAATTTAAAAGTCATCATTGCGTTAGAGCTTGCAGACTTACAACGTTTTCTGAAAATAAAGTTAAGGTTAAACTGGGCCATCACAAAGTTTACTGTTGTATTACATTGAAGAATGAAGTTGAGATTAAACTAATTTGAAGTACTATCATTTCATTCATTCATTTATTATATCTATAAAAAAAGCTTCCCTTTCCATACCTTTGTTTTTTTGTTAACTGTGGGTAAAAGTGTCAGGTCCCCCCAGAACAAAGGAAGGATCCTCCGGCCAGGCAAGGTGATCATGCCGGGCGGGCTACGGCCCAACAGTCGATGTTGTATGTTGTATTTATACTAATCGGCATGAGATTTTCTATTGCGAGATGCAGGATTGGTAGTTTCTGGCGCTGTAATGTGCTTTCTTGTTGCGCTGTAGGTATTTGGAAGTTACCACAATACTTTTGTTGGTTTTTACCAATTGAATGAGTAACCTGAGCTGCAGACGCGAGTTTTGGATCTACTTCTGGCTAATTGGGCGTCTGCAATTTTAATACAAGAAAATTGGTACCCTGCACTGCAATAGCTTAAATTCAAGCAGCTATCCGCTGTACCGTATATATTTTTATTCCTGTATATTTACCCAATGTAAGTGTTTGTTGTTCTGAAAGTGAACACAGTGCAATGTTAGTTATCTTGTACAGAATCCTTTCTCTCACATCGCCGCTGTTAATCAACTGGAATGATAGTGAAAGGGACTGAGTTGAACCACCCATTACAGCAAGCATTCTCGTGTTTTGTGCGAAGTCAGAACTCACATGTCATAGTCCGTACGACAATCGTTCAATGGTTGACACACCTGTGCGTAGAAATCACGATGTTTGCTGCCTGACGTTTCGGATTCAGCCAGTTAGTGAGCACACGCAGCCGTCCAGTAGAACTTGGTTGAATAATCAGACAATATAACGATACCATTTCTTTTATAAAGACAACTCCCGCATTAAGACTATACATTCCGTGTCGCGGGGTACTTTACCAACATATATGAAACGGACACAAAAAACACACTCAAAACAATAATTTGTGTATCACACTAAGTGTTGGCCCATGTGGAATTTGAGGCCACAACACTTGACGCGGACTTGGGAAGCGGCGTGGCGATCACTTAAACCACTAAACCATTTTGCAGTCAATTTGATCGATGTAATTAATAAAGCTAAAGAATTTGTTTGTTTGGAATAAATTATATTCAGGAAATATGGTTACAGATTAACGTTTAGTAACATATATATTTATATTTAGCATACCACTATTAAATAGCCTAGTGTAAGATTGTGACCAATAGGATTTCAGCATAAATGCGAAAGCAAAAACGGGGTAAATTTATTCCTATTGACAGATAGACAAAGTTGCTAGTATCTAATATGGCCGAGAACATACAGCAAAAGGCCGACAAGGAGTTGCCATACGCAGGCTGTGATCTCTTTAAAAGTATAAGCCCAAATGGCTACGATTTCCAACATAGAGACATGGTAGGGAACAACCGTACGCACTGTCAAACTATATGCTCAAATTACACGTTACACTGTTATGTACTTGTGTGTGCGTGAAATTCTGAATGTGTGCGTATAATCCGAAGTGTTTTGTTTTAATTGTTTCAAGTTCAAATTAATTTATTGAATTAAGACACGGACATTTATGAACGATAAAGTGAAACTGTAGTTAAAAATCATAGATCGACACAAACAGGCGCCACAGCATGTATGTACTGGATTTACAAGGTAAATTACGTGAAAACCAAAAAACCTACTGCCCGGGTGTTATGTAGATCTAGTATCTAGATCTCTTTCCAAAGTGCATAGAGCCCTTAGATAAGAAGACTGGCAAAGTAACTCGTATGGCCCTAACACTCTCCTGAGAGGAGACCCGAGCCCAGCAGAGTGGGGGACTATGGGTTGTTGAACCTATGATCACTCTTTTTAAAAGTCTGATAGGTACAATGGTGTTACTATTACATTAAAAGTAAAACAGTATGTAAACTGTTATTACTTGAATTTATTTTGATAGATTTGTTATATGTTCATAGAGACAGGCTACTGATTTTGTGTATGAGTCTTACGTGTATATTTGTGGATCTCTTTTTATTAACCTTTGGAGGGGCGAAGGGGGGGAATTTTTTTACCTGTTTTTCCTTTTTTTTGGCACTTTCGCAGTTTTGTATCGGGAAAAGACGGAATGGATATTCCCCTCGGTGGCCTGTGTTGTTCTAAGGACCAATTTGCATCAATGTTGCATGCGTATGAGTTGATTTTATTAAAACCTCTTACGAACCTTAAAGCTAATTACGATGTATTTTAATGGTTGTAATGACCTTTGATATATCTCAGAGTATTATAAACTAATAATTACTTTTTTATTCAGCAACTCCCGCCAGTTTTAATTAAATTGTAAATGGATAAATGCAATTAGTACAATTTTAAGTACTGCGCATGCACTAAAACTAAAGTTACTAAAACCATTAACGTTGTAATGGACTACTAAGGTTCGTAGTTAAATGTTACATATCCATACCAATACTATAATATCGAAAGGAACTCTGTTATAATTTCACGGCTAAACCGCTGCACCGATTTCAATGAATTATACTTTAATTTTGGGTATTATAGAGATTATGGGTATTATTGAGATACTTTGATTCTTGAGAACTGACATAGGCTACTCATTAACGCGATAACACGCGGGCGGAGTCGCAGGGAAATGTTTACTATAAAAACGATTGTTCAGAGGCTATTTCTTTAAAGGGATCTTGTAGTTTCAGATCAAGGTTAAGGTCCGATGGACGGGTTTCCTTCTCTGGTTAATGACTTAGAAAACTCGATACCTACGTGGGAATCGAGTTGCCAGCTTTGTTCGTGTGTTAAACACACACACATACGCTATTGCCTCTTCCTAGAGGGATACTGTGGGAAAGCCACGTTCGGCATGACTGGGCCCGCTCGACCGGAGTGATACCTCAAAAAACCGGTATGAAACAGCGCATGCGCTGTGCTTCACCGAATGAGTGTGGATACCGAAGGCCCGTACCCCATCCCCAAAGGCCGGCAACGCACTTATGAGACCTCTGGTGTTGCAGGTGTCTATGGGTCGCTTACCATCAGGCGATAGATATGCTAGTTTGCCCTGTCTAAAAAAAAACTAGATGAGCCCCGCGGTGTTACCCGCGGTATAACTTTTTAGTTATCTAGTACCCATAATACAAGCTCTGCTTAGTTTGGGACTAGATGGCGTTGTGTGTTAGATGTCCGATTTTTTTTTTAAATTTTATTTTATGATTTTTTACCGAATTGTGATTCTAAACCATCCTCAGCAATAGACACAAAAAAATATTAAAATCGGTTTAACCGTTTAGAAGTTTAGTTGCATTCACACGCACAGATTTATATATGTAAAGATTTCTAGTTCACCAAAGTCCTTTTTTATGAAATCGTGGTCCTCTCTTTCCTAATACAAAGACTTATGTAAAGGAAACGAAGAGCACCCAGACTCAGAACAACAATTTGTGAACCAAAGTAGTAATGTCCCGTGTGGGTTTTGAACCCACTTCAAACACGTCGTGGTAGAAAGCGACGAGGTAACTTTTTAAATTACTGTTCCATCCGTGCAATCATATTTGCTGTATTAATTAGTTTTAATATATTACTTACGTAGGTTGTTCCGGAAATTGATAGCCACAGAATAAATACAATCTCTTCTTTCATGAAACAAGTTTGGATTGATGGTTAATTTTAACCCAAACCTCCTTTGTGAAAATCACTGACCACCTATGTAGTTCTTCTTAATATGTTTAAAAATTATCTGTATCTCATATTTTGTTTGCAACAACGGACATCTCGCGGGTAGCTTTTAATGCTATGATTTTCTATCATTATAAACGAGGGTAAAACTTCTATGCGTTCATAGCCCAGTTGCACCCGGTGATTAGAAATAATCACCTAGGGGAAAGATGGCGGGATGGGGAAAGATGGGAAACGATGGCGCAGTCAGTACCTGGATGGGTGACCGCTGGTGGCATGTTACAATGAGGTCACGTTAAGCATTCGGTCCCGTTTGTTATCATAGAGTAACAGTCGTGAAGCTTAGTTGGAAGCCTTTGGGCGGCTTAAAAACATCCAACGGTAAGATTACGTAGCTACAACGTTGTCTCGCCAGTCCCCAACCCACATTTGGCCAGCGTGGGGACGTATGGTCTTAACCCGCTCCTGAAAGGTGACCCGAGCCCAGCAGTGGGACATTATGGGTTGTTGATTGATTGAAACTTCAAGGAATCTCAAGAAAATTCACAAGCTGCTTTTGGAGAGTCTGCTCCTGCGTTAGCAACAATTACTAATTGGTTTCCTGAATTAAACATGGTCGAGAGAACTTAAGCGATGACCTCAGACTCAGTCGGCTACTAACTGCAGTAACTTATGAAAACGACATCGGGGTAGAGTGGCTATTGCAAGAGAATAGACATATTATACATAGAGAGGGACAGGCTGAACTTAACATTGGATCACAAACAGTTTTCACCATCCTGCATGAATACCTCATCCTTTCAACGATAAGCAAAAATGCTGTCGTGTTTATGGGTCCAAATTTGATAAAATTTCATCATCAGCCTATCGCAGTCCACTGCTGAAAATAGCCCTTTCCAATTTCACGCCACCTAGCTCGATCCATGGCTTCTCGCATCCAGCTCCTGCCAGCCGTCTTGCGCAAATCATCGCTCCACCTGGCTTGTGGACGCCTACACTAAGTTTGCCGAGACTCGGTCTCCACTCAAGAACTCGTTTACCCCAACGGTTATCGGTTCTTCGGCAAATGTGGCCAGCCCACTGCCACTTCAGCTTGCTAATCCTGTGGGCTACGTCGATGACCCTGGTTCTTTGTCGGATCACCTCGTTTCTAATGCGATCCCTTAGAGAAACGCCGAGCATATACCTCTCCATTGCACGCTGAGCGAATTTGAACTTATGGACCAGTCGAACCGTCAGTGTCCACGTTTCGGCTCCGTATGTCATTATGGGTAGGACGCACGCATTGAAGACTTTCGTCTTTAGGCACTGTGGGATCGATGATGAGAAGACCCGACGAAGTTTCAGAAACGCTGCCCCTGCCCTGATAAAATTTACATAGCCTTATTCATTAACAGCGGTTCAGTAGTTTAGTTGCTACAGTGGAACATACGATCATAGACTACCAAAAACCCTTCATTTTGGCTTGGCCATGATCGGGTAATTAGGTAAATAACCCAACGCTTGTATATCCTCATAACCCTCAAAATACTGTATTAGCAGCAAAAGCATCAATATTATTGAGCCAAAGTAAAAATCGCATGTTTATTAAACATTAATTTTAAACATGAGATGTTTATTGGACGCATAAAATAAGAACTTACCTTATTTATGCAATATTCATAAGGACGATAGATACCTTTCTATCGTATTTAAAAGATTAAATCCTGATATTTAATTGTAATGTCATTCAGAAGTCACGAAACTATAAAAAAGATAATTACTTCAAATTATCCTCATTTTAACACAAAAACAAGCGTGTCTGACAGTAGCGACATCTACTGTCAGTTTGACAGTAGTGACACCTGACTTACCAGCTGATTGTCAACTCGCCGCGCGCTCATCGGTTACTTAAATCAAACATTTCTCTTCACGAAATCGCTCTCAGATATAGCAGTAAAGTAAGAGGAAAGATTATACACGTAAAAACATTGTAAGGACAAGGGAAAAACGCTACAAAAACCAATTTCCAAGCAAAACCGCTGCTGTATTGTGGCGACTTCCACATACAGCTCAACAGAAAAACTCTACAGCGCCATCATCTGAAGATTCGTCGAACTGCGGAGTAACAAAGGAAACTAAGAAACCACCAATCATGAATTGCGCAATAGAAGTTCTCGCGCCGATTAGCATATATACGAGTTCCGAACATCTACCGTTGGGCAGTGGGCCGCCAGGCATGATCACCTCGCCTGGTCGAAGGCCTCCCTTTGTGTTAGAGGGACATGTGATCCGTTCCTCCACAGTATTATGTTTTTTCCATAAAAACATACCAAAATTTTCCACACAGTTACCAAATAAATGGCAGAAGTTCATAAATCACCTAAACAGAACCTTTACTTATTTCACTTCAAATATAATTTACATTTTAAAGGAGATTATTTACCAAATGTTAATGTAAATAGAAGATTAAAAGATGCGCTAGGAGGCGCAGCTTGCATTACGTTCCTTATATGTAGGTCACAATGCTGCACCCACATACTCTGGTGTTGGAATCGATTGTTAATAGTATCGATAAAGTTGACGATGAATCTGCATTTGAGAACATTCGCCGCCGTTACGATAAGGAGCCCTGGGAAAGGACGACTTACTCAGTTCTCTTGAGCCTCGAAAAATCTGCTCTGCTCTGCTTGAGGTCTCGGGTTCGATTCACGTGTCGGACCAAATGTTTGTATGATTTGCAAATAAATATATATAATGTAAGTATTAATCAATCTAACTTCATAGAACAAGCTTTGCTTAGTTTGAAACTAGATGACGCCGTGTGTCAGATGTCCGAAATATCTATTCATTAGATATTAGCCTTTATTAAGTACATATAAAGTAAAAATATTAAGGACGATAGATCATCGTCATAATACAAGCACTGCTTAATTTGGGACTAGATCGCGATTTGAGTTGGATGTCCGAAAAAATAATCCCCGTCGGGTTGAACGCTGCACCGTCCGTATGTATGTAGGATATCGCAGTCATTCATTTTTCAACATAGCAATGTACAACCTGTGACACTCACAAATAATTTCGGTTTCTATGGGACAAAGAATTTTCTAACCCTATTCAGAAGATTCCGAAAGATCCCCTACACAAACTTCCTTTTATTTTTAGTGTAGATTTATTCCAGGTTTCGTTAATGTACATTTCCTATGAGCCGCTTGTACTTGTCGTAGTATTTAGACATTGTCTAAAATTGTAGATGACGAAGATAGCTAATGAGGAATCCAAGTACAACATAAATTAGTATTAATATTTACTCTTTATGTAAATACACACATAACAACGTAAAATATACTATAATTGTCCAGTGTTATATATGTCTATTTCGTGCAAGAAAATGCAATTAAGCAAAAAAATGTGCTAAAAATGAACTGAAATAAACATTACTCATCAATTAATGGAACCAGTTTTTGCACCCATCCGATGTAAAAACAAACAAATTATGTTTCGCAATTAAGATCGAATACAAAAGGAATCGTGATAAAGTATTATTATCTTTAATAAAGGGCATACAATGTTGTTCGTGGTTTTAATTAAAAGAAATGTATTTGGTTACATTATTTCCTCCGAGTTTTTTTGACAAAAAGAAAAAGTTTAATAATCTATAACTCGACCACGTAATTTTTTTGGCATATACATAGTCTTATTATACTACCCGGGATGTTATTTCGAACCTATTGATATTTCATTAATCAAATTCGGTTCAGTAGTTTAGACGCTACGATGAAACATCCTAATATTATAAACGCGAAAGTGTGTAAGTATGAATGGATGTTTGTTACTCTTTTACGCAAAAAGTACTCGACGGAATTAGATAAAACTTTACTGTTACATAGCTTATACATCAGCACAATAACTAGTACAAACATACGTAGATTGCGAAAACTGTTACCCTTCCTTGTGGCTTTGCCTTAGTTGGGTAATTAGGTTGGGGTCGGCTTTAAGTATAACACGATACAGCTGAACTTTGTAAAAATAGCCTCGGACGGTTGACGACCTCTGGCGACCATACCGCCCTTCACCGTCTTTCGTTTATCCGTTTACGCAGACGCTATTATCCCACGATGCCTCAGTGCGGGCTTTAGGAGGATTTTCTGCCAGTTTTTTTATGCTTGCCCTTTCCAAAATGACTACTCTACCTGATAAAAAGCATAAGCAGAATCCAAAAATACGAATACAGACAATGCAGCATTGCAGCTCAAACCTTGGCGGCCTAGGCTTCTGCATCATTGAGCCTCCGGCTTCGCACTCACCAACGACACACGACAGCACGAAAGCTATCATTTTACGTTGATTTTTGGTAGTACCACCCCGGTCGAGCCGGCCCCGTTCGTGCTGAAATCAGCGTGGCTCTGTCCTGCTGGAAATATAGTTAAATTAACAATTTGTCACTCACTTTGTGGCAAATATAGTATGTACTAATGGACTCGTCATCATCATCTACTGTTGGACATAAGCCTCTTCGAAATGCGATTTTGGTCTATAATAGCACTATGACCAAGTTACCTTTCTCTTTGGGTTTTTTTGTTTTATATTTAAATATTAATAAATAAATATTGCAGAAATCTAACACACAACGCTGTCTAGCCTCAAGCTAAGCAGAGCTTGTGTTATGGGTACTAGACAACTGATATAAATACATCAATACTTTTTTTGTAAATACATTCATATTATACATAGAAAACATCCAAACTCCGAAACAAATATTTGCAGATCATAAAAACATTTGGTCCGACGCAGGATTCGAACCCGTGACCTCATGAACAGTAGTTATATGGCTCTGCCTCGGTTATCCTGCAGTGTTTGCTCTCTTAGGACATCCGCGCGACGAAAAGGAGTCATACCGTTTTATCGATTGTATTGTATAACCTTACTAAGCATGTGAACGGCTCGCCAGTACCCAGCCTAATCCTAACTTTTGTGGATTATTATATGCATACTGTTAGTGCTATCTAAGAATCATCATCATCAGCCCGTTAGAGTCAACTGCTGGACATAGCCTTCTCTGAGAACACCACAGAGCCCAGTCTATTGCCTTTTGTATACAGTCGCTGCCAGCCCTCCTATGCAAGTCGTCCCGCCATCTAGCCAGAGGGCGTCCCACACTACGTTTGCCAAGATGAGGTCTCCACACCAGAACGCGCTTACCTCAGCGGTTGTCAGCTCTGCGTCATATGTGACCAGCTATTGCCACTTCAACATATTTACTTTTAGAGCTATGTCGGTCACCTTGGTTCTCTGGCGAATTTCTTCGTCGCGAATTTTGTTCTTCAGGTGGGTTCATTGGAGTCTCCCCAAGCATAGCTTTCTTCAGGGCACGTTGAGCGACTCTAAGCTTATAGATTGGCCACGCGATTAGTGTTCACGTCTCAGCACCATACGTCATTACAGTCTAAGAATATTTATAAATAATTAAAAAATAATAAATAATACAAATGAGCAGTTTTAAATAGAAAATATCGACAATGTCCCTTCACTAGTCACATTTTATAGAACGGTAACATTACGGGCGCGGCAGATGTTTATATAGGCAGACTACGCGTGCTGCGCGTGCGCATATATAAACATACAAATGCCAGTATTTGTACATATATTAATACATATGTAGTATTTTACTTGCGCAATATATATATATAGATAATGTTCTTGCTGGTACGTGTATTAGGCGAATCATTATTGTTTTTATTGGTTATTTTTGTTTTATTTTGTGTCAAAATGACTCTAATCTATCTGGTGGCAAGCATGACCAGAATCCAAGAGTGTGTCACCAAAATCATAGCAAATGCAGCATGGCGACTCATACCGGCCTATTAAGATGCTTATGCATAGTTGTACCTCTGGTGTCTTGGAGAGGTTTTGTCCAGCAATCTTGAGCAACACTGCAACAGGCGGATGATAGATGTTTCTTGACTTTCTTCGATCATATATTGTCTTCATTCCACTTCAGTTTTGGGGGAGACCATGGGAAAGCCACGCTTTGGCATGAATGGGCCGGCTCGACCGGCGTTATACCACGGCCTCACAGAAAACCGGTGTCAAACAGTGCTTGCGCTTTGTTTCACCGAGTGAGTGCGGATATAGACGGCCAATACTTGGGGTATTGGCCTTCTGTATCCCTCCCCAATCCCCTTCCCATGTCCCACATCTTGCGGGTGTCCATCGGCGTTAATCGCTTACCATCAGGCGATATGTCAGCTTGTTTGGCCCCTATTCTATAAAAAAAAATATTAATTTTTTTATGAAACTATTTACATGAATGTTAATCGATTACCCTTAAATCCGTACTAATATTGTAAGTTGTAAAGTAACTCTGTCCGTCAGTTACGCTTTCACGGCTAAACCGATGAAAAATTTCTGTATAAAGATAGATTAGACATTGTAGAAGGACAAAGGCTATTTTTTATTGCCGAAACCGCCAATTAATAAGGGTGTCAAATTAAGTTAAAACAATGAATGGTTTAACCCATTACCATTGTTAATCAGCGCTTGTTTATAATGATTTCTAATAGAAAAACTTCAGTAATACAATTCAAATTGGTGTAATTTTCTGTCGTATTTTTGTTTGGTATTGTTTCATTTAGTATTTACAATTCAATTGAGATTAATATTTCATCGACACTATTGTTCAACTCATTAATTAAGCACGGGTATAATGTTCTTATTGATGAAGTTAAAAAAAGCCACCTTCATCCATTAAGAATGTGCCCTGTTTAGCGAACTTCATTGTTATCTATACAAATAAGAAAAAACTGAAAAGATTCTTTAGTTTTTATTTTATTTTTGTCACTGCTAAGCGAATCTATTAACACCATTAATTTAACAAGTAATTAATTATTTATTTTAAAAAACCCAAACACGTATATGTTTTTTAAATTTTGATATAACTGGTATCAGTCTCACTACTAAGACATATCTATTGACACCACTAACATAATTATACGACAAGCCGTTTAGGCTCTAGGGCGTGGCAAAGAAATATATACACGAAAACACAAACCTCCTTCTTTCGTAGTCGGGTAAAAATGAACCAACGAAACCTTTGTACGTGTATAACTTTGCTTTGCTGGCACTTAATTGGAACTTTGTTTAATGTGTTTATTATTGTCAGGACAATGTTTGTATAGAATAAAATTAAAAGCAAACTGGAAGTTTTATACTTTCGAAGTTCACCCCTGTACAGTGCCCGTGGGAAACTACGACGAGTAGAAATAGTAAAACAATTTTTCCGTAAATTTAGATAATATTCACGAAAAAAGAATGGCGGAGCAAACTTCGCTAGGTCAACTAATATATTATAATTAGTTCAAATGCAATGTTTTTTCGAGATGATCCATTAGTCAATTGAGTTGACACCGTGATGGAGCTAAAGCTAAGGTTTTGTGACCAAGGTCTTTTCTCACGGGCACAAGGTATTCAATTTTTAATTAGGTATTCTATGTTTATGTAAATTAAAATTTTTTTAAATGCTAATGATTGTTTAAATCAATACAGCAGTATTTTTTCTGTGGGGAATTTTATAAATTACTGTTTATTGTGGGCTTATATACTAAGTGGACTCTATAAGGGTTATAGCTATTGCCCGCCCGCGTGTATGTCAGTTATCGGGGTAAAGAATGGCCTGTGTCCTCTTAAGAATCAATTTATCTCTATGCCAAATCGCATTGAAATCTGTGCAGTGGTTTAGCCGTAAAAGCGTCATACTCGTAGACAGTTACTTTTAATTTATAATATTAAGTATAGATATGATAAGATAGGCCAGCCAATGCGCTGTTTAAGATGGCACAAACATTTACCGGGATTTATTCGACCGGGAATCCGAGAGCCTCAAGCATAACAGTCACATAAGCTACCATATAATTGATTATATATTAGTACTAGCTGAGCCCCGCGGTGCTACCCGCGGTACAACAACAACCACAGGCAACGCCGCGGGGCAAAGCTGGTCGCACCAACACAGAAACCTTTTTAGCCTCATGCACAAAACTTGCTGAAGATCATGACATCATCAAATGCATAGTTTACGGTTCTGTAAAGGACATACAGGACAAACATTCATTTATATACAAATAGATTTTAATAAATAGAGTATTTGTAGTAGAAACTGTTATAAATATTACATAAATGGACGAAAACAATCCTGTCAGTACACCATTTAATTATTTTAAATGATAATTTATGTAACCTTAATAGGGTACAGCCAAATCCGGTACATGTGGGCATCGTGATAAGTGTAAGCGGGTAGCGATTTTAAACTTTAAGCCGTACGTAAAGTCTATGTATATTAAAGAATGTCGTGTTGTTTACATTATAACTCAAGAAGGGCTGAACCGATTTGACTGAAATTTGGTGGGGAGGTAACTTAGAAACAGGAAACGGGTATTTTTTACACAGGTTTTTTTAACCGCGGTTGTTGTTCTGCGAGTAACGCAACAGGGCTCAGCTAGTTATTTATAATATCTAGCTAAATTAAAGGACCAGTGATATATACTGACAAGTCAAAGGCCATAGCTTCGATCTCCGCCCAGAACAAAGTTTGTCACTGAATGGTCGTCAAGTTTTCATTATTAGACTGAAATGAATGTGTTTCATTGAGAAATGGTGGCTTAGTAGTTTAAACGCTTACCTCGCTGCTTTTTACTGCGCGCGGGTGTTGTGGGTTCAAACTCCATATAGTACAGCATTTTGCGAGATCCATAAATTGTTGTTTTGAGCCGGGGTGTTCTTTGTGTCTGTAAAGCTCCTGGCGACACAGAGAAATATTTAGCGCGGAATATGTCTTTTATAAATAAAAACAATACTTATAGGTTAGGAACCCTGATTTTTCTTCACAGGTAAAATGTTTTTAATGAAATGTTCTTTTATAATTCGCTCTGCTATTCTCAGTCCTATCCGTAACCGCAAGATTAAGATATAAATATATCTTATTGTGGCGTTAACTGCCCTCGTTACTTATATTTAAGTGAAATAAGCTTACTTACACGTCACTTAGCACTCTGTTGTGTAAAGTGGACTATTTCCTCGCCTTGTCCAATTTATATCGGTACAAATACTTTATCCGCAAGTACGGTTTCAAAGTTTTAGAACAGGAAAGGGCAGTAGATTTTGAGCCGGTATTGGAAAAAGGAAGATTTTTTTTTTGGTTTTTTAGTCTGCCAAAGTGACTTTACTCTGCCTGACGAAAAGCCTGAGCAGAATCCAGGAGTGTGGAGGTAGTTTTATTGTTCTTCAGTAGACTTCGTTATTTATGAACCGATTAGACAGAATTATTATATTGCCATTCAAATTTGATGAAATAACAACATCCCTGGGGGTGTAAAAGTAGCGCTAGCAGAACCAGGCTCGGGTGGAGAGTGCGCGCGCTTCGCAGCTCTGGCGCCCCATTTTTTGGGGCAACAACGAAAACATCGGGGCTTCCACATAGGAGTGGGCCATCTAGAAACTGTAGGTGGCCCGAGGTACTTGAGGTTTTCCTTCCTAGGGTGTGCCTGGTTCCCCGGCTCCTAGTAATGGAGAGCTGTTTTAGTCGGTTCGAGTCCGACATGCCACCAAAAGGTGGTATCCGAGGGTATTGCCGCACGGGAATAAAAGGGGTGTAAAAGCAAGTTAGAACAACTGTTTTTGTATTTTATTAAAGGTTAATCATAAGGCAAATGGTTATACCCCCTCGGTTATTTCTCTTTCTAAAATGATAGCCACAAGCAAGAACGTTCAAAGCTGATCGTAATTGTCTCGATAAAACCACAAATGGGAACCCATCAACAATATATTGTGTGTACGTTCACTTGCCGAACTGATGTTGTCGTTCAAATATCAATGATGTCCGAGGACAAATTTTCATTGTATTGCAAATTTGTCGTGTGTAAGTAATTTCGCTATATTCTGGCTGAATGTGTGGTTACGTATTGTATTTGCTCATGGGGTTTAGCGGCCAAGACACATTTAATCTCAACGTGTCATCCTTAAAGTTCTTATGTGCCTACCAATTCGCCACCCAGGCCAATATATCAACCCTTTCCCCTCCGTCCCCTTCCCAATCCCCCAAAGGCCGGTAATCAACTTATGAAGTCTCTAGTTTTGCGCGTGTCCATGGGCGGCGGTAATCGCCCACCATCAGGTGCTATATGTGTTCGTTTGCCCCTTATTCAATGAAAAAGCAAGAAACGCGGACTTCTAAATGCTAATATTCTACTTATCCTTCAGTTTTCTCCCCATATATGGTAAAAAGGTGCAAAGTTATTTATTCACTTGTAGTTAACGCAAAACCGTGATACAAATGTCTGTTAATCGATCCCAGTCACACTGGAAGCCATAAGATACAAATATTGTGTATCGCTTTAGCAATTTTTAAATTTTCTCTTTTTTTTTTATTGTTGGTGTAGTTATGTTCGATGCGAATTGACTAAAAACCGCACTTCGTTTCGAGCATCAATAGTAAAACCGTCGGGAACCATCTATAAACCAGTGTAAACCAGTAAACGACTGCATGGTTGACCTAGTGGTTTAAGAGGTCGCCACACCGATTCCTACTGCGCCAAGTGTTGTGGGTTCAAATCCTACATGGGACAACACTACGTGTGATCCATAAATTGTTGCTCTAAGTCTGGGTGTACTTTGTGTCCGTTTCATGTATGTTTGTAAAGTCCTCCGTGACACAGGATTTATATTCCTAATACGAGAGTTGTCTTTAAAAAAAAAAACAAAAACAGTAAGTACGGCGGATCCCAGGCCATCTACGTGTGAAAATGAACTTTAATATTTATTAAACACTGCATGGTATTTAATAATCTATTTTCTATATATATATATATAATATATCCGTGGGTACNCATCTAGGCGACATAAAATTCCTTCGGATTTAGCGTCGATCGCACTTCTATGTAAAATATATTTCTCTCTTCTGTGGTGTAGGTGACAAAAGACCTCTTTGTTTTTACCGTTGATCACTCTGCTCGGTAGGCCGTGATATAGCTCTGGTCGGTACCTCTCGTTTGCCTCGAAAGGCTATCCAACAGTAAAATAATGATAATTATGTTTAGAAAGTATTAAGTATTGTCGTAGGAAGTGTGATACAATTTATTTTAAAAAGGTTTTTTTAATTACCGTGAGAAAATCTAAAGATATAAATGATCGCTTGGCTATAAGTGTGCTAGCTCAAGTTTCGTAACAACTACCAATGTTTAACTTGCAAATAAATTCATGCGTAAACCCCGATGTTGGTACTGCTCTTGTTTGGTGCAAGAAAGTTCTGCTATATACCACTGAGGTGTTAAGTAGGTTCTTTAGGCCTAGAGTTTGAATAGTGCGAGTGTTTTACTACGTTATTATGGGGTTTTCAAACTACTTTCTGCCTACTACAATCAGTATGTTACCGATTCAAACTCAAAATCTCCAAGAGCGTACTTTCAGCTTAAAGGCACGCTGTATATAACCGCAGTCTTTTGCTTGTTTGCTCCTTAAATATTAAAAAATCTAACCAAGTTAAGTTTGCACCTGCGAATAAATAGGCAAACTCAAAACTTCTGTCTTCTGGGGGGAATGTATGCGACGTGTATCGGTGACAAAGATGCTAACCGCGTTCGCGGGTTACAAACTTTACTTAGCTGCGTTGTATACATTATTAAGTAAGAAACCAGCAAACTGCTTAGTTTTTTTTCTGTCCTGTCTGAACTGTCAGTACGAGCGCACGCATAACAATTCAAAACGAAGCATTCATGATTTCACGCACACAGATACATTCTGTGTGATAACAGTGTAATGTGTACGCACATTTGGGCTTATAGTTTGTCAGAGGTGAACATCTGCGTATGACTACTCTACCGTGTTACTTAATATCAACAGCCTCTCATAGTCCACTGGACATAGTTAAAAAAAACATGAAAAAAGACTTCATTTCATTCTATCTTTTCAGTACTTCAGTCAATTTAATCAAGATTTCAGATTTTGACTCAATCGGGTTTTTTATTTAAAAGACATCTCCCGCATTTGGAACATACATCCAGAGTAGCGGGGGACTTTACAAACATACAAGAAACGGACAAAAAAACTCCACTCAGACTCAGAACGTGTGGGATGTGGGATTTGAATCCACAACACCTGGTTCAGTGGCAAGCGGCGTGGCGACCGCTTAAACTACTAGACCATTTAGGGTTTTGGCATCGTATCTTACGAATAGTCGTGGGAATCTACATTAAATAAGGATGTTATTTTAAATCTCCGTTTATGGAAATATATTCACCTAATAAGTTGTGATTAAATAAAAAAACTAGTAACACGCACACACACACTCACACACACAAAACTAAGTAATCAAGCTAAGGCACCATAATCCTGTAGCTTTCTTCAGTTTATTAATTTTAATTATTTTTTTGTTTTTAGTTACTAGTTTTGCTTTTTTCTTTTTTCTGTAATTTTATATAATTTTTAGTTGTTGTTGTAATATGAATAACACATTTGTATATAAAAATATGTGAGAGCGGTCCCTTCTAATACAGGCATTTTTTTTTCTCAAAAAGAGGGTCCAACTTCTATTGTACGACATTGTTTTTCGTTAACGAAAATAAAATATTTTGTTTTTTTTTTACTGGTCTATAATGACGGATATCGTTTAATGTATTTATTAGCCTTTGCTATGTGAGAAGTTTAATCCGTTGAGCCGTTTGATCCCAAATGATGTACGAAATTAAGTGATATATACCTACTCACTCAACGCCAAAAGTCTACACGTTTATGATGTAAAATGTTTAGCATAAAAAGTCAAGATTATTGGATGAAGAGCAAGGCTGTGCACAAAACGCAAGCAAGCGTACATTTATTTATGTACACGCCTCAGCTTCTCACGATGCAGTCGTGGACCTATTTTACAATTTATTTGCCGCTAATTTTTCATTTTCTTCCTATACAAACGTTTTCGTAACAATAAAGAACAATAATTATACAAAAGAAATATCCAATTTGGTGCAGTCGATCGGAGGTTAAGCGTGTACATACATTTTGGCGATTCATTTTTATTTATACAGATTAGATCTTTATCTTTTAACAGCCCACTGCTGGATATTGACCAACCGCCTTAGGAAGGAGGTTTTAGTTCACTATATTACGCTGGTCAGGTCAGACGATTTATATCTACATCTATACTCATCATCATTTCCTAGCCTTTAGTATTCCCAAGATTTGGGGTCGGTTACAAGTTCAACCGGTTTTACCTGAATATCAGTTATTACACGGAGCGACTGGCATCGGACCTCCGCAACCCTGAGGGTAAACTGAATTCGAAGGCTGAACTAGTTGTCAGTTTTTTTTTCTTTCCATGTAAAAAAAAAAGTTGTCAGTATATTTGAGGGCACTGACTTCCCAATAACGATTGCCATATATGATCAGGACAACCGGGACCGACGACTTAACGTGCTCTCCGAGGCACGGGCGGGAAACAACACCAAATTCCATACTCCAGGCTGCTATTAAGAATTTCTTGTAAGATAAACCCAACAATTGTAGGGGGTAAGCTTCAGAAAACTGATCCTGAAATACTTCCACTAACGGAAAGCGACGCTATTTAAGAGTGTTTATCACAGGCTATATTCTATTATTATTGAACAAAAAGTTTAGTTAAAAATAATAGTATTTGTAAATCAAGTGAAAGCATGAGCAGAATCCAAGAGTAGTGGTCACCATCTTCAATGCGAATAAGGACAATGCAGCATGGTGACCCATATGGCGGCCTGGTGAGATGCTTTTTCACGTCCCGCTTAAAGGACCCGGGATCATAGTGGGAAGGAAACACGTGCGGTGGTAGTGAGTTTCAGGTTTTGACCGCTCGGCACAGGAAGGAGGCGCCGAAGCGATGAGTACTCGTACTCATCGTATGTCTTCCACTTTAAAGCGGTGACTTCCAAGATTAAAGCTAGTGTAATATCATTAGTTTCATGTTTTTCTTCTCTTTGCGATGACGTTGTCCTATTCAGTCTGTTCCCTTAGACGCCTCTTATGACACTTTCGTGATAAATAGGTGCGTTTCCACTTCATATTCTTAATATATCGCCACACCTATATATTATATCGCTGTATTTTGTTGTAGACACCGTGAGAATATCAACATTAAGATCTAAATACTTCCATAATATTGGTAACTGGACCATTTAGATCCTCAATTTCGAAACGTGATCACTTTATAGCCCACTTGGTTCCGTGGGCCATGTTTACAGTACACTGTTAAGATTATATCTAGAATTGTAGTGCTAAGTGAAAGTGTGTTAGTTTTACATACTATCTACACTGTTGTGTACGAGCTTCGTGTTCGTGGTACCTTCGTATACCTATATAGAGTCTATTTATTTAAATTTACGTATATTTAATCGATATTTACATCTTCGAATTCATGATCATCAGTATATCGCAGTCCATTGCTGAACATGAGCCTCTCCAATTGCACGCCACTTGTTTCGACCCTCGGCTTCTCGCATCGTTACTTCTGTTATTTCCCGTATTCAGAGCTATTATGAGATGAGTTTTCTTCTGATCTGCCATCAAAGTTATAACAGACGTGTCTAAGATTTCGGGAGAATTTCCCTTACACATATATCGGAAAAACATAGCAATTCATCAGCAAAGGCATTTGATAGTCTACTGTAAAACTTGGGCATCTCTTGAGAAAATAAGTTCTGGCCTACTATGCTACGATCGCAAGGCGGGATTGTGTCAAGTTATTCTTCTCTTTACTCCCATAATCTGCTCTTATGATAACTACCTATGATATTATTAGGGTTGGTGACACTTCGTATTTTAAGTCCATTGTCTATGGCCTGAACTTTGTAACCCCATTATCCGCTATTAAAAGTCAAGAAAAGTTGTTGGATAGCATTATTTACCTCGCCGTATATCAACTTTAATGTGGGCTTGCTGGCATCCATTTCTTGAGTATGTCAACGAAAATATCGATGATCTGTCGGCACTAGATGTGGCTATTTAAAAAATATGTAAATGAACTGTTCCTATTGACTACTGAATTTTGATAAACTGAAATTGGAACCATTTAGAATGCATAACAATGCATTCCATTATACAACCTCCACACAGATATTACTCAAACTATTATTTTACAAGCTTTTGTAACAACACATGAAATTATATGCCTACTGGATACCAACAGGTCTATTTCAGGGTTTTTTCATAGGTTTTCCTCCATTGCAAGTAATATACCATTCAATTTTTCAAATAGGGTACGCGTTTGTACCCATTTATGTTTGAAAAGCGGTGATTTGATAAAAATAATTGGTGACGTGCTTAACTATTTGTAGTGTCACGAAAAATCATTAAATTATGTGTCCATTAGTCGCAAACTTTCATTAAAGGATACATTTTAAATGGCAATTCAATCATTAATGATACAAAATATGTAAGTAGGAAGATACGCACTCAGGAAAAAGAAAAGATAGAACAGTCGCAAAGATTCTCAATATTCGACTCGACCGAGGTGGTACTACCCTCTTAAAAGGGACAGCATTCGTTCTATCGCGTGTCGTGTTTCATTGAAGAGTGCGATACCAGAGCAATGATGCAGATGATCTCAATAGACGTCATAGTTTAGGTCGCCATGCTGTATATTGACCAGCCACTTGGATTCTGTTCATGCTTTCCATCAAGCAGATTAGACCATCGTCGTACACATACTAACACTCATCGTCTTAATATTTTATATTTTTTATGGAATTAAATGAATTTTGTGGAGTTTTCTTCTCCCTTTCATAGAACTACTAATCGACTATACGTTATTAGGCTGCCTTTTTTAGAAACCTTCACCTTTTTTCATGTGATAGAGGGCGAACTTTCTTTGCCAGTATTCTTCTCATAAGGCCCTACGCATTTTGGAAACTGGAATTTACTGATTGACGCAGGCAGGCAGTGAATTTTGGTGTTTTCACCTAATTCACCTTGACAATACAGTAAATCTGGCGTCTGTTTGTGTCGATCTATGATTTTTATCTGTAGCTTCAATTTAACGTTCATAAATGTCACTTGGTGTCTTAATTGAATGAATGATTTTGAATTAAATTAAACAAGTAAACGTTTCGCCTGTAGGTAATTATCGCCGCCCATGGATACCCGCAACACTAAAGGCGTCACAAGTACGTTGCCGGCCTATTAAGAAGGAGTACGTTCTTTTCTTGAAGGTTTGAAGGTCGTATTGGTCCGGGAATGCGACGACAGTATATTGCACAGTTTTGTTGTGCGACCTATACCCAGCTGAGCCTGTATTAAAGTAACCAGACTACTGATAAACAAGCCTATGTAATCCTGCTCATTCGTTTACTGCTGGATATAGACAATTTTTATTTGCACTGGGTTTATGTATGCTTTTATACCTTTATCTAAATAAGAAAATTATCATCATTTACTTAAGAGCGCCGTTGCCGTTTCCTTGACCTCCGTATACGTCGCAACCGCCACTTTGCCCTTAATTTGGTCAATATAACTATATCTCGGTCTTCCTCTCCTTGCTTCTGTGAAAATTAGAAAATAATAACACCGATAGCCAGACACACAAACGCCATCTGGTCTCAAAATAAGCAGAGCTTGTTCTATGGGTACTAGACAACCGATTTAAATACTTTTTTATTTGTTAATACAAACATTTTATACATAGAACTTTAAAACAAATATTTGTAGATCGAAGAAACATTTCGTCCGACCCGGGAATTGAACCCGGCTATTACTGCCCCATACGCTACCACTGCCCCGAGGCAGTATGTATACTAACCAACATATTATAGATAAATTACATCAAGACACATATATAAATCTAACCTAGCGACCTCTGCTTTAGCAATCCGGATTACTAACTACTTAACCTAGAGGCATTAATAAATAAACATTATACATTATTTATTGTCCAATCATTAGGTGTGTAGTAGGTATATATTTTCCGTTATTAGACCAGCAATGTACAGTGTGCCCTGTATTATAACCGTTTCTTACTTAAATAATTACACTTCACACAATTTTGCTTACGACTTTCAGGAAGTTAAGAGACCTCTCGCTAGATGACATTATTGCCTTATCTGTACAAATAAACAAAATTCAAGTGTTTGTTTATAATTTTAAACTAACGGCTATTCGCTTAATGCACATGAAAGTATAATATAATATACGGTGGATACTAATTTAACATAAAAAAAAAACAAATTTTCATTGAAATTTTTATTTGGTTATTTATTTCAGCTATATCTTTTTTGACGGGACTTTCCCTGGTAGATAGCTAATGTTATCCTTAATTATTCCTTAATAATTAAGGCTTTTTCCCGTAGTTTTGTAAATGATTTGTAAATGGCACCTTCTTGTGCATGAACTCTGATGTTGCCTTACTTGTCTGTCTTACATAGAACTTGTCTGTTGTTGACTTGTCACCCTGGTCCGCTTCTGCTAGGGTGACAGATGGCCGCACCTGCCACTCCTAGGCTTGCGCTTATGGAGGACGAAGTAGGGTCTGCGACCTCCTGCGTCTGAATGAGACGTCGACGTGACGGTACCGAACCAGTTACCGGGCCTGGCAGACCGGGACAGTTCTATACCTTTCCCGATCCCGCTCGACCGTCTTCTTTGCAAGCATAACTTGCTTGCAGAAAGAGACGGCGGAGTTCCACGCACTCTCGCTTCTTAACATTAGAAATCATATTACTGAGCGAGAGAACCCCCACCTTGATGGCCGCCACGAGATCGCGCCTCTGCTTACCCTACACCGGACCTGGCATCTGGCCTTCGATTTCTCGAATCTGAGTACTCCTACCAACACCCGCGCTTCCTTGCGCCACTGTGTATTTCATCTGCGTCTCACAAAAATAATAAATTTGCCTCGTTTTTGCTACATTTTACCTTAATGGTTGGTTTCTATTAGTCATAGTGTTTTCATATACAGCTTATAACCTTTTTTAATATACGGGTTATCCGATACTAAAAGAATTTCTTAAATCGAACTAGTACTTTCTGAGATTAATGCATTCAACCAAACAACAACTTCAAAATTAGACCTATTATTAATGTAGTATAGATTTGACAAATGGGCTATCTGCTACTGAAATAGTTTTTCAAATCGAACTATTAGTTTCTGAGATTAATGCGTTTAACCAAATTCTTTAGCTTTACTTATATAATATTAGCAGATTTATGAACTTACCAACACAATATATTAATTATTGAATAACTTAACTATACCATTACGCGATTTTCGCCTAACAAATTTATCGATATGCGCCTCTAAGGTAATGCCAAATCTAGCAGTGATATACATCGCCTGCAAGTCATTAGAAAGGCAACAAGGGGATAGAACTGTACCCTTCACTGGGCGATGAGCGGCTCGATGTATGTTAAAGTACTTGTATAATATCTAAGTTAAGGCACAGACTCTGAGGCTGTATTATAAATGGATGACCAATTATAACACTAGCAGTATTTTATTTATTTATAACAAACAGTTAATACAGCTTGACTTTACGAATGATATAGTGGTTTACGTTACGTTGCGTGTTATGGGCTCAAACCTGTAGGACGTGTTAAGCCACCGGTTTAACACGAAAGTCTTTGAGATTCTCGGATTTCTTCGGCTATAATATGTGTGTATTACAATTATGAACCATCTTCTTGAATCATTCTATCTATTGCTGTAAACTGCATTAATATCCGTTGAGTTGTTTAAAAGATCTAAACGAATAGACAGCGACTGCACGACTGGCCTAGTGGTTTAAGCGTTTGCTACGACGCTTTCCACTGCGCCAGGAGTTGTGGGTTCAAATCTCACATGGAACAACACTTTGTATCATCCACAAATTTTTGTTCTGAGTCTAGGTGTTCTTTATGTCTGTTTTATGTATGTTTGTGAAGTGCCCCGCTACACAGGATATATATTCTAAACAGGAATGCTGTCTTCTCAGAAAAAAAGTAAAGTGCCCAAATTTTATACTATGTAAAGTATCATGGACTACACCCAGACACAATCTTCAAACCTTCAAGAAAAAGCGTACTCCTTCTTAAAAGGTCGGCCACGCACTTGTGACGCCTCTGGTGTTGCAATGTCCATGGGCGGCGGTAATCGCTTACCGTTACGTTACGTTTGCCACCTATATCACAAAAAAAACAGCACAAATCATCATAATCATCACGCATAGATTTGTCCAAAAATTGAACCCACGATCTCCAGCTTAAAAGTCAGTATCACTAACAACTAAACTACCAGTTCTTAATACCATTTGATAAAATGTCCTTACAAACTACCTTCGCCAAAACGGGCTAATAGTAAATTATGAAGGTACTGGTATTACCTAACTGGTACAGAAGCGATAGTTTGCCATTACTGCGCTTCAGTGTCCGAATATGTAAAGCGTGGGAAGTGTGCCATTGGACTAGTAGCTTCTAACTTGTGAACATTGTATTGTGCAATCAGATATCGGACAGTTGTTTTCGGTTAAGAAAGGTGTTTTACACCATACGGGTGCTGGAGTGGTTTTAGTCGTTAGTTGCCATCCTTTTTTGGAATTGATTTGTTTGAATTTAAGTTAAGTTTGGCTGTTTAATATATAATTAACAATCTTCTGATGGTTTTGAGTGTTTAACAGCCTAACCCAATGTCCTGCTGGCGGTAGTATCGCGGGTCCTTTCTATCCTTATGGTTCTTTAGTTTGGGTGTTTTATGTGTATAATATGTATTTACAAAAAAATATATATGTATGTATTTATATCAGTTGTCTAGTAACCTATAACATAAGCTCTGCTTTGTTTGGGACTAGATGGCGTTGTATGTTACATGTCCGAGATATTTATTTATTTACCATTCTATACTAGCTTATATAATATACATTCAAAGTTCTGTCTTATTCCTTGTCTGTTCTTACTTCGCAGTGTTACATATACAAGAATCTACAAAATAATAGAGATCGTATCGATAGCTTTCTCCTGTATCAGTTTCTCCGTTTGATCGTGTATGATTTTATGTACCAACTTATATAAAATCTATATCCATAGAGCAACACGGGCCACCGAACACAAAGGATTAGCTATAACATCTTTTCTCGATATAAAACAGTTTTTCTTTATTGCATTGTTCACAAACACATTTTAAGGTGTTTCTCCTGCGCCTATATAAACAACACAAACTAAGAAAACATGTTAGCAAAACATTGCAATCTCCTGCGACTTTTAAATATGAACTTCAAACGCAAACATTTACGAAATGCACAATCGCAACGTTCGCAAATAAGATTGCCCCCTCGCATGTGAACGCGGGGTTGTTTTCCGTCCGCTTTGGACAACATGTTTGCTTGTTTGAGCTTACAAAACAGTCAGCCCAAGCCCATATTTGTTAGATATTTGATGTCGGGGGTAACAAAACACAAAAAAGTGTCGCAGGAGACCCGGCTTTATAACTAAACCTCATACTATGAACTCACAAATAACAGTTAATACGAAAAATTCAGAATTTCACTTTATAATAGATTCTGTCTTAACAGTGTAATGTGTAAGTCCATTTGTGTGAATTTTTTATATATTAGTACTTATATAGATATATTTGTAAGACTATGAAGTAAATTTCGCGCAACTACAATGTATTTTTCAAGGTTTCAGCGCCTTCTGCCGCTACACATTGGCTCTTGTCCTTTTGAGCACCTCACAAAATGTGCGAAAGGACCAAAGTTATGCCACGACCTCATAAAAAACTGATGTCAAGTAATTTCGTCTTAATAAACCCCTCCACCCCTTCCGTTCTTCAAGAATCTGGAGTTCTACCCAAGTATTATTATTGCCACTCTTAAAGTTCTCCTGGGCATTATAGTTGTAGGTGTATCGAATGGAGGTAGTCACCTTCAGCTGATGAGAGAGAAATTTCCAGAAACCTTGGATCTGCATGGTTGTGTATACTACTATATAGTTTATATATGTGTATACTATATATACTAGATCCTGTCCGCGGCTCAGCCTGCCGTATTCCCGTGTCAGTTTTGATTGAAATTGTTACCGCATTTTAGCCCTAAAAACGTAACAGACAAGCTGGTAGTATTATTATCGAATTTGTAATATTAGTATGAATTATAACGCGTATATAAAACACCATTAGTTTTAATTCCACGTTGCTACCGACTCCAGACATCCAACACAACAGTCAGACTACGAACATAATTCTGATGTGTATGAATATAACCTGCTCAGTTGATATTAATTGCCGATGTCACATCAGACGGCGAACAAGTACAGGCGCAAGTGCTGCTTTTATTAATACTCCCAATGTTGCTAAAGTATGGACTTTTATCTATATATTAATATGCAAAGCAATAACTGTACCCTTTTTTTACGTAAATTATGTACACTGAGGAGTATAAAATTCAGCGCGGTTGATACTAAAATAAGAAGTGCAGATAGCGAAAAAAACAAAAAAAAATGGTTGAATGTGTACCACAGAGCGACCACTAGTCTTTATTCAAATCAATCAATCAACAACCCATAATGGGACATTATGGGTTGTTAATTGAACTGGGCTCGGGTCTCCTCTCAGGAGAGGGTTAAGGCCATAAATGCCCACACTAGCCAAGTGCGGGTTGGTGACTGGCAAGACTACGTTGTGGCTACGTAATCTTGTCGTTGGATGTTTTTAAGCCGCCCAAAGGCCTCCAACTAAGCTTCACGACTGTTACCCTATGAACATATTAACAACCGGGACCGACTGCTTAACGTGACCTCCGAATCACGGAGACGCTCATGGTAATATGCCACCAGCGGTCACCCATCTAGGTACTGACCGTGCCGTCATTGCGTAACCTCGGTGATTGTCTCTAATCACCGAGTGCTAGGCTATGAGCGCTAGTCTTTTTATTCTTTGAAAATATGTATCTTTACATTGTATAAATTTGTTTGATATAAAATGATTCTATTCTGCCTGATGGAAAACATGAGCATAATCTAAGGATTAATGGTCACCATACTCATAACGAATATATACAATACAGCATGGTGAATTTGCGACCCACATTGAAATCGGCTTTAAGTATATTACTGCAGTAATTACGAAACCAAAACAACATATTTTAATAATAGAAACTCTCTGTTATTAGGTGAAACATGATTTCTTTCCGCGTATTTTCTCAGATAATTTTTGCGTAAACTAAGATCATCTGATGTCCATGAGGTCTCGGGTTCGAATCCTGGGCGGACCAAATGTTTGTATGATCTGCAAATATTTGTTTCGGACTTTGGGTGTTTTCTATGTATAATATGTATGTATTTACAAAAAAAATGTATTTATGTATTCATATCAGTTGTCCAGTACCCATAATACAAGCTCTGCTTAGTTTGGGACTAGATGGCGTTGTGTGTAAGATGTCCGAAATATTTATTTATTTATTTTTTTATATTTAAGCTGCCAAATTGCTGCAAAAAAAGCTGCAAAATTATCTTAGAAATTATAATTGTTTTTTTTTCAGATTATCGAGTGCCTCGTTAGCGCAGGGTAGCGTATGCGACTGCTGAGCTTGAGATCTCCGGTTAGATTCTCGGGTCGGGACAAATCTTTGTATGACCTACAAATATTTGTTTCGAAATTTGGGTGTTTTCTATGTATCATATGTATTTACGTATATATTTATTCATACATAAGCTCTGCTTAGCTTGGACTAGATGCCGTTGTGTGTAGTTGTCCGAAATATTTATTCATTCATTGATTACTTATAACTGATAAATTTATTTTAATAACTGACAATTTAGAATCGAATCAAAAAATTATTTTGTTGATGCTTTAATTTTTGCGAGTAGTATTAAAGAGGAGGGATGACTAGGTATTTTAAAATTATATGTTAAAAGTATACATCATCATCAGCCTATCGCAATCCACTGCTGGACATAGGCCTATCCAATTGCACGCCACTTAGTTCGATCCATGGCTTCTCGCATTGAGCATCCTTCCAGCCGTCTTGCGCAAATCATCACTCCTGGCCTGTGAACGTCCTACACTATGTTTGCCGAGACGCGGTCTCCACTCAAGAACTAGTTTACCCCAACGGTTATCGGTTATGCGGCTAATATGGTTAACCCACTGCCACTTCAGCTTGCTAATCCTGTGGGCTATGTCAATAACCCCTGGTTCTTTGTCGGAACACCTCGTTACTGACGCGATCCCTTAGAGAAACGCCGAGAATAACCCTTTCCATAGCAAGTTTAAAGCTATTCATGCTAGGTTAGTTGTCTTCCACTTTTAGCAGAAACGGAATTTAATGTAGTTTTTAATGCATGCATATTATGATAGAAGAAATCTGAGAATTTCAATACCATCCGTGCTAAGCTAAGCCGGGTCGTTAGTAATGTTTATATTGAACTTGCTTTCTATTTTTTTAGTTGATACTACAAAAAAGCCCTAGCATAAATAGCTCGGGATCACTCAAAGACTTTCAAGGACCTATTTGAAATGGCATTTGTAGGAGAAAAGCGGTTCCTTTTATCAAATTGCGCCGTCTAAATGCCTGCAAGCGAAAAAACTTGCGTCGTCGATTGTCGATGTAGCTATTGACGGAATAGAAGTAAAAAAGTAATTGTGTGAAACGACTTTGGATCCAGGTTTATAAATTGGAGATTTTTTATTAAAGTAAGACCCACTTGAGCTTCTGTATAAACAAGGGCAAGACTAGAGGCGCAATAAGGAATATATTATTGAAATTGTTGCAACGTTTATTATAAATTTATTTTAATAGCAACAACTCCTGCACTAATGATATATCCTGAGTCGAGGGGCACGTAACACACACACACACAGCTCTCCACGTGGTCAATAAAGTGTTGGGAGACGTTTATAATAGCTATGTTTGGCAACGAATTTGAGGTTCGAGGTGCACTTACCTTCAGGTTCTTCTCAGAGAGTCTCATACCAACTCGACACAGTTTAACCGCATGACCTGACTAAGCTCACAGGGCTGTATCATTACTGTGATACATGTGTCTGGGCTGACTTCAAGCCCAGGCCTCAGCCTCGTCTCCGCTAATCATGACATTGTATCACGATTTCCTCAAAATTAACTTCAGCAGGCCATTGAACACCTGTCGGTGAAGTGTTTGTATGCTAGCAATAGAGGAACTGTGGGACTCGTTAGAACAATCTAAAAATTACGAAAAAAAAATGATGCAACTGCTGGTTAAGCCTATTGCTATCGATAAATTTGAATCATGACCCACCGTAAGCTTACTTTCTTACTGACATTCAAATACAATTTGGTCGACATTCGGGTAAATATGCCTTTCCTTGGAAACTAACTTTTTATCTGTTATTTAATTCCACAGAGAATTTTTGCATGTTTCAAAACTTGAAACGTGACCTACTTTGCAGATAAATCTTCGGCAAAGTGGATCACGTTTTAAGTTTCTTTAACTATTATTTAATTATTTCTCTATTTACTTGCTCGTGGGTAATCCAGGTAGAGTTAACCGCAAGTTATTCCTACAAATTTAACATAACCAAATTCTCTTCAATTTATATTTTTACTAGGTAGCTAGTTTAATGTTAGCTAAGTAAATTGTCATTGCAATGTTAAAACCAATAAATATATCTTCCTAAATTTGATTATGATTTTTCATTTTTCTTTTTTTGCTATGGAATGTGTGGCAAACGTGCAGACGTATCGCCTAAAAGTAAGCGATTACCGCCGCTCATGGTTACTGCAACACAAGAAGCCTCACAAATGCGTTGCCGGCCTTTGGGGAATGGGGAGGGAGATGGCGAGACGGGTTGGGATATGGGTCTCCGTTGTTCTCACCCACTCGGTGAAACACACCGCAAGCGCTGTTTCACACGGGTTTTCTGTGACGCCGTGATATAACTCCGATGATCCATCGATCAGATGATTATGTCAGTTACCGTTGTTCATTAGGCATTTTTTTATTTTGTTACAGGTGGCGTTACTCCCACTTCATCCAAGATTGCTGTAGAGGAGACCACAACTACGCAATTGATTTTAAAGTAAGTTTTATTTTTTTAAAGCGACGGGTGTCATGTCTCTTTAACACAAAGAGAGGATTTTCCGACCTGCGGCATGTGATCATGCATGGTAGACCGCGGTTGTATATATGTTAATTGGCTCGAGAACCTTTATATCGCGATTCATGTTTAGTAGTTACTACGTATCGTTCGTTACTTCGTAGTTTAGTGTATCTCTGGTAGATGGCGCTGTATTATGTTTTTGTTTTCGTATGTGGAAGTCACCACATTTTTTATATGTTTTTTCACTACCGACTAACAAATTCATTGCGCAAAATCTAAACCGCTTGAACTATAAACTGCAAATTTAACAGCAAATGCTTTTCGTGTTGTAAGCTCTCAATAAATAAGATTTTTTAATAGGAAGAATTTTTAAAGCTATGAAATAAGAATAAATTACGCGAGTGTAACCCCAGGGCGAAATTTGCAATGGGTAGTAATTGTATTGGATAAACGATTGTCTGCGAGCAATGAACAAATATTTTGACGCTCAACAGTGGATTAGATTATTTCTTACTAGCTAGATTATTTCATAGTTCAGTGGCGCAGTAGTGGCGTATGCGACTGCTGTGCTTGAGGTATTGTGTGCAATCCCGGGTCGGAATAAATGTTTGTATTGATCTGTAAGTATTTGTTTCGGAGTTTGGGTGTACTTTATGTATAGGATAGTTTAGGACTAGATGGCGTTGTGTGTTAGATGTCCGAAATATGCATTATTATCTTAATTTAATTAATTACTAGCTGCGCCTACGGCGTTACCCGCGTTTATTGTTGTACCCTTAAAACAATCGCGGGTAACACCGTGAGGTGAAGCTAGTCTAATATAAAAATAGCCTAAGTTACTAAGTCATAGAAAGTCCCGTCACAATTTTGTCAGAGATTAGCGAAATAATATTCAGAAGTGTATCTGAATATTAAGTATTGAGTTAACTCGTGGGAGAGCCACGCTTCGGCATGCATGGGCTGGCTCGACCGGAGTCATACCATGGCTTCACAGAAAACCGGTGTGAAACAGCGCCTGCGCTGTGTTTCATCCAGTGAGTGAGGATACTGGAGGTCCATAATCCAACCCTTCCCCTCATCCCATTCCCCATCCCCCAAGGCCAACTTGTGACGCCTCTGGTGTTACGGGTGTCCATAGGCGGCGGTAATCTCTTACCATCAGGCGATACGTCTGCTCGTTTGCCCGCTATTCCTTAAAAAAAAACCTAGCCGTTTGCTAGTCAACTTCTCATTTTCTTCTTCATCATCATAAGTAGCCAACAGCAGTCCATTGTTTGTATCCTTAATGCTTGAATTCCATGTGTAGTAGGTTCTTGTTAAAACAGAAGTTTATATTTCAGCTCCAGTCATCACCTGCCGAAAATAAAACTCGGACCAGATCTCAGGAGTGCCAGAAAACCTAAGCAAAACATAAGCAAGTAAGTTTCAATCAATTAAATATATTTTAGTTCAGTTTCGGGGTTCATTGTGAGCAACAACATGATACGAATCATGTTGTTGCTCACAATGAACCCCGAAACTGACTGAACATCACGATTTTTGATAAAGATAAAAAGATTGTAACACTGTGACAGTTTAAAAAATACGCTTGCGCATTTGGTCTCGCGTTTTCAGAACAAATGTTTGTTTGATTTGCAAATTTAAGTGTTTTCTATCTATACTTCTAATATTATGAAGTGTTAAAGTTTCTAACTTTGCTTATATGCTTGTAGGGGGTAATTTTAAAAGGAATTACTGTATCGATCCTGAAAATTCTTTTACTTACAGAAAGAGACACAATATTAGAGACACAATGACCATATTTTATTGAGCTTGAAAAAAACATTGGATAGAAATTATAGTATTTGTAACTTATATCGAAGTAAAGACTAACTAAGTGGGCAAGGTTCGGCTAGTAGTCACGTGTGTTTTTGAGTGTGGCCGCGGATGGGCGGGACGGGTTTCCCTCCCATCCGCTTCACAGGCCACCCGCGAGAGGGCGACGTTACGCGTGTGCCGTACGTCGCCTTAATTGAGAGTTTACCATCAGACGACGGAGCCCGCTTCAGTGCGGGCAGGCGCTGGGAGGGGTCCGGATGGCGTAAGAAAGCGGTTCCCGGATCTCTCCCGTCTCAGGCGCAGAGTGGCACACCGTGGTGGTTTAGTGGGTAGTCTGGCTGGAGTCAGTCAGGAGTCCCACACAAAGCGAACTCCCTGTCCCCGCGGGGGGGGGGGAGCGAAGTGCGTAAATGCATACCACCACATGAAAAAAAAAAGAAAAAAGTAGTCACGTGTGTTTTATCGAAAAAGGATTGAGGTATTTTAACAGTCAATCTGGGTACCATAGCACAAGCTATACCGTTGATTTCAATGAATCAGTTGACAATATATTTGTAATCATGGCTTGAGTGACATAGGCCATATAATTTTTATCAAAGTTATAACGTATTTGGGTTATAGTCTTTTGAACTTCTTGTCTTTAATTCCAGGTTGAAACCACCGGTACCCTACACACCGCCTACTCCCCTACCGAACTTAGATCTAACAAAGCCCTTCCTACCAATGATCCCATACATACATAAACCCCCGACAGACGCTCAAATAAAAACATTTCTCCTCAACACGGCACTACAAAACGCGCTGACAGAATCGCTGAACCACCTGACAAAACCACCGACTAAAATATCTGAAAGAAAAGAAGAGTTTGTCAGTGATGATGGCCAGAGTAGAAGGAGACTCCACAAGTGTGATGTGGTTGGTTGTCATAAGGTGTACACTAAGAGTTCGCATTTGAAAGCGCATAAGAGGACCCATACAGGTGAGTTTGTTTTAATACTAGCTTATGCCTGCGTTTGTAGCTTATCGAAGTAAGGAGTACCTTCCTCAAGCATCAAAGTATCTCCATGAAATTGAAATTTCATTGAAATTGGTGCAGTGGTTTGGTATGCGTGACAGACAGACAGAGTTTCTTTCACATTTATAATATAGATGTGGAATAATTTTGTAGTTAGTTGGTCCGTCTCTTTGTCCTCTCATACCTTCCCTCATTCCTTGTTTTATTGACTATGTGAGCTGTGTTTTCTGTAAGTTTCTTTGTATTAATTTTAAACTGTGTGAAAAACACAATAAATATACTTTAAACGTTTTTGTTTGCATATAAAATCGTCGAAAAATGTGCACGAATGTACAAAACCTCTAACACCCCATTCGGGTCCATTTGCAAACGTTTGCTGATTCGTACCTTTTTTTACGCCTCATATCTTTAAAATGACTATACCGTTTTTCATGACATTTGCATATTTGTGATGTATATATTACACCCTGTAAACAGTTTTTCATTGAACTTAACTCAGAACAGTCCCGACAAATTCTCTTTTCGATCAAAAATCCATCCGGGAGCTACGGAGACGGATAATAAGTTGGGAACAACAACAATTTATACTAAAAAGTTGGTACTTAAGTTACCAACTTTTCTGTATAATTTGTCACCTTGTGGTGAATCATTAACTAGTATTATATAAGGTAATGTACTGATAACGATACATTTAGTGTGATTCGTTCGATACGAAAGTGATCGCTGAACAAGAAGCCTCAGTAATGGTCGTAATGTATATGTATGTATTTCCAAAAAAGAGTATATATGTATATATTTATATCAGTTGTCTAGTACCCATAACACAAGCTCTGCTTAGCTTGGGACTAGATGGTGTTGTGTCCGAAGTATTTATTATTAAAATACTATAATGTCTGGACATTTTGAATAATACCCAGTACAACAGCTTAAAATTACAAAAATAATTTTGTAATTGGTTGAGTGCACCTTTTTGATGAAATAATCTGAAATTCGGGTAAAACAGCTAGAACGGGCAACCCCATCGACTTTAGATATTGTTGCACCATAGAGTTTAATGGGTCTTGTATAATAAAGATGATTCGAGATTCGGAGAACAGCGCCATCTAGAATCCGTTATGATTAGTAATTCCGATATTGTCAATGCTAGATGGAGCTAGATGAATGATTCTAGGAGATTCTATTTGTTGCAGAATCGCTTATCAAATACTAGAGATTATTCCAAATATTTCGATAGCCTTGTAAAAGCGGAGCGTGTTAGCCGTACGGGCGACTATTGTGTCAAGATGCAGCAGATTAACATCGGAACGATTTTCTAGTGTCTAATGAATTAATATTTTGTTATTTTGGTAATCGACCGACCACTTTTGCTTAATTAATACCCGGCTCGTGACAATATCAAATGTTTAGTGACCATATTCAAATAGCGATAGTATGATGACAAAGGTACTAGATGGAATATATTATGTTTTCTAATTCCAGGGGAAAAGCCATATTCATGCGGTTGGGCAGGCTGCGACTGGCGTTTCGCAAGATCCGACGAACTAACCCGGCACACGAGAAAACACACAGGTCACAGACCCTTCACTTGCCCTTTGTGCAGAAGATCTTTCGCAAGGTCAGACCACCTGGGACTACATATGAGAAGACACTAGTATTATCCGTATTAACCAATAACTTTGACCGGGGAAAACAGAAAATGGCCAAAGTGTTAAACAAGCTTCAAGTTGTTTTTGGAAAATGCCTGTGTTTACATGTTGACTTTCTAGGAGGTAGTGATGAGGTTTGACTGACTGGTCTAGTATTTATCTGACTGCTAATCCAGAAAGCGCACGATCCCACTACTTGTGAGCTTGACAAAAAATATTTTCGCTTTGATTACCCTAGATATATAACAACACGACTTAAGTTGATGATTTGAAAGAAATAATACATAAAACATAAAAATATTAATATAATATCTTTCTGCAATGTATTATTTTGATGATAAAAGATTATAATGTAGAATTAAACAATAAAACAAACAATTAGTTGAATCGGAAAAAATATGAACGCTTCCTTACGGTATTTATGCCACGGGTTTAGTAACCTTCGGAAAATTAATAGTAAAAAATTTAGGGAAAAGTCTTTTGAAATACTCGTCATAAAAGTTAAAAGTATTCGACGTCTAAAAGAGGATTCAGAGAAATCAAAAAACTTAAAAATATTTTAAATTTAAATATTTGTACATTAAAAGTCTTAAATTTGAAACTTAAAAAAGATTTTGAAACCACACATTTGCAGTGTATAATAGGCATGATGATAGTAACCAAGAACCACTAAAATATTTATCTGATGAAATAAGGTTCATAGAGTATAAAAATCGTATTTATTTTCATATTTAGAGCGAAATCAATAGTTAACTAACAAACATAAAACTACAATTCTTTCTATCTATCTATCTATCTATCTACAAAATACAGCAATCCGCCATTTTAAGTTGAACACCAATCAGAGCGAGACACTGTATAAAGAATACTTTGTTCGGATATAATCACTTTGCTGTTTATAACAGCTATAACTGATATTGGTTGACAAATAATGACGTCACGTCTGTAACTAGATGTCAAAAGCAGACGCCATGACACTACCGAGCGTTTGACGTGCATTTTAAACTTAAAATTTAAATCCCTATTTTTTCCTACTATAACTTTCTTTTTTTGTAGAAATATAACTGTATTTGACAACAGGAGATACTTCCGCACATCATAAAACAGTTTTTCAAAATTAGTCATCATGCCTATTCCAAACCTGAATATAAAATTGATCCGTCTAAAATTTACCTTAGAAGACCTGAAGGTAATATAAAAAAAATATATTCAACGTGCTACATATTGAACACATAACATATATACACGACCCTCCCACCACTCTACAGAACAAGATTATTCAGTTTCAATTAATGTGATAAATCGTGCAATGATTTGTTTAATACAATGAATATAAGCAATGAATATGAAGCATTTCAGATATATATATATATATATATATATATAACACATGTTACAACACAGGAGAGAAATCATAACGTATTTTTTCCTATACAAAACAATCTGTTATTCTTTGTGAGAGGAATTCGTCAAACACGTTTTATACTTACTAAAACAAATAATATAAATGAACATACTAAAATAAGCAATTAAAATGAAACTCTCAAAAAGTGTACACACACATTACACGCTACGGTTCGAATAGGCCGGCTCGAGCGGAGTTATACCACGGTCTCACAGAAAACCGGTGTGTGACAGCGCTTGCTCGGTGTTTCAATGAGTGAGTGAGGATACCGGACACCCTTACCATAACCCCTCTTTCATCCCATTTTTTTTATATATATATTTAAGCTGCCAAAATGACTCTGCCCTGCCTGATGGAAAGCATGAGCAGAATCCAAGAGTGGTGGTCACCATCCTCAATGCGAAAAAGAACAATGCAGCATGGTGACCCACACTATGGCGGCCTGGGGGGAAGAGGGATGGTGAGGGGGATAGGGGGCGTTGGATTGGGGTATGGGCCTCCGGTATCCTCACTCACTCGATGAAACACAGCGTAAGCGCTGTTTCACACCGGTTTTCTGTGAGGCCGTGGTATCACTCCGGTCGAGCCGGCCCATTCATGCCGAAGCGTGGCTCTCCCACGGTATATATCCCAACCCCTCCTCCATCACCTCCACCATCTCCAAACGGCCGGCAAAACACTTGTGACGCCTATAGTGTTGCGCTTACCATCACTAGAATTTTTTCTCTTTAAAAATACACAAATTCATTCTGTTTCAAAACAGTGTGACGCTTCGGCCCATTTGGACTTACACTTTGATAAAGGGAACGCCTGCTCTCTACCTTGTTGCTCACACTTATTACAAGAACATAAAAAAAAATATATTATGACCACGTATTCCTATAATAACACAATTATGACAATTAATTATGACTTATATACACAGATATGTTAGTAACAAACAGTATGTTACATAAAGTTGGGGTTGTATTTAGGGTCGAATAGTCAACCCCAATAAAATGAAACGCTTTAGAGTTATTGTTTACTAAAAATTAACTGACTGATATTTTAAAGGGATAAATCTGTTGCAAATAAAACTACTAACAATAAATAATATTGGTAGGATAAAAGCTTAAAGCTTTTTGAGCCTGTAGAATATAATAATTATGTAATAGATAATTGGCCATATTAAAACCAATCAGTATATAATAAATGACACATTTTTCAGTTAAAAGCTTTTTTATTCAAGTATAATATGGAAAAAATAAATAAAAAATGAGGAATTTCTCAAAAAACAGTAAGTTCTTTAAGCTGTTTCTAGGGTCTTCTATGCGACCCTAAATAACACCAGGCTATTTTATAGCCACCTGTATCTAGTGATACTATCGCATTACTGTTATATTATATATGTAGTTATAAATAATTTAATGTTCATAAGACAATTAATAGACTCCTTAAATAACGGACAATAATGTACTTAAGGGCATTACGATGTGATCTTTTGCTCAATGCTATGACAATAATTTATATTTAAATATAATTTAAATGTATAAAAAATAATTACCTACTCAAGTTGTTAGGAATCCCTAAGAGTGTATAAATCTTAATTGTTGTATTACAATTAAATTCATAGGGATTTCTAATATTTCTCATATAATGTTATAAAATAAAGTGGCATTATCCTTAATTATTAAGGCCAGTAATATAACACATTTATTATTTTAAGATATTGTTTATTAAGTATTAAATAATTTAAAAATGACATGACATTAGTAATGAATTTGACTCAAACATACATTGTCATAGAATAAAATCATTAACTTTACTTAAAAATAAAGTATTATGACTTGATATTATATTATATGGTGACAAATTATGAATACTAAGTGTTACCATCGCTATTTATCTCGTGATTATCTTTGTAATCGATTAAGGAAGAAAACTACGCAATACGACAGCACTGCTGAGAGAAGGGCAGTCCGACTGACTAGCGTGGCATAGCAAGCCAAAATTACCTTTCTAAGATGCCTATGTTCAGTAGTGGAGTATTAAAAACCTGATGATGATGGAGAAACACCTCCTTTTTAATGTAATAGTATGTTTGAGATCATTTTCTATCTGAATGTTTAAGTTTTAAGCGTATACACCCATCAAGCCTATTACAAGACGGGTTAGCAATATTGTATTAGTTGTTATATTCTATAATGTCCTGAATATCTGGCAATCGTTATTGGGAAGTCAGTGCCCTCTAATATACTGACAACTAGTTCAACCTTCGAATTCAGTTCACCCTCAGGGTTGCGGAGATCGTATGCCAGGCGCTCGGTGTCAAAACTGATATTCAGATAAAACCGGTTGAATTAGCAGCCGACCCCAAATAATCTTGGGGATATTATAGGTTAGGAGAGGAGATGCTATAATGCTCAAATTAGTTCAGTTTTGTAAAAAAAAAATATGTATTGTACTTACAGGGCAGTAGTGGCAATATTAGTATTATAGAAAAACATATTTTTCCTATTTTTACACTTAATTATTAAAATTTAACTGATGTTTTCAGAATAATTGTACTTTGTTTTGTTTTTAAAGTTTATTTTAATTTAATAATTAATTAATATAATTAAACATTTGTATTTGGTTAATTAATATAAGATTAGCTTACAATAAGTGATGTAATTTTGGGGCCAGTATTTCAGAAATTATTTAGATTAGAAAATATGTAGGAGTAATTATTTTTAGTTGAAAAAATATATCATGTTAAATTTCTGTGATTTTGTGATTAAAGAAAATATGTAAAATCTTTGTAAAGTGATCTAAAAGTATAATTATATTCTACTTAAAGTTTTAAACATTAAAAAATACGACTTATGATCTCAATTGGATATTTCTCTCTATTCGTTTTATAATTTGATCTCAGAAACAACTAACAAAAACAATTCCTGTACTTAATAAAGTAGAAACACACATTTTATACTAAATAATTATAATTATTTTTTATACTTAAATTTAATAAACAAAAAATAATTATACATTTTTGAAATTTAAAATGAAGTGTTTATTCCGCATTAAAACCTTTAACCAATTAATTTTGGCTCCTGCAAAATAGTGTTTCTATTTACTTAATTTAGAAAAAAATGTACTTAACTAATATATAATTACAAATTTTAACAAAAAAAAACCGACTTCAAGAACTGGACCGAATTAAAATAGGACCACACGGGAAGCACCAGCATTCAAATCAAAAAGAATCATCAAAATCAGTTCACCCAGTCGAAAGTTATGAGGTAATAAACATATAAATAAAATACAGTCAAGTTATAACCTCCTCCTTTTTTGAAGTCGGTTAAAAATAACGCATTTCACCGGCCAGTAAGCGTAAATCATAACTATTATATACATTATAAGTTATATAAGTTAATAGTTTTAAGTTCAACTGTGTATATAAATGTATATACATAATAATGTAAACTTGGATTGAGTAGTCTTAAATGGGTTTGAAATATTGGACTTATTTTAGAGTTCCGTTCCCAAAGGGTAAAACGGGACCCTGTTACTTAGACTTCGCTGTCCGTCAAATTCAAATTCGGTGAATTAGGTGAAAACACCAAAATCATGTATATGTATACATAATAATGTAAACTTGGTTTGACTAGTCTGAAATGGGTTTCAAAAATTGGACTTACTTATAGGGTTCCGTTCCCAAAGGGTAAAACGGGACCCTGTTACTTAGACTTCGCTGTCCGTCAAATTCAAATTCAAAATCATTTATTCAATGAAGACACTAAGTGACATTTATGAACGTTAAATTGAAGCTACAGATAAAAATCATAGATCGACACAAACGGACGCCAGATGTACTGTATTGTCAAGGTGAATTAGTCGAAAACACCAAAATTATGTATATGTATACATAATAATGTAAACTTGGTTTGACTAGTCTGAAATGGGTTTCAAAAATTGGACTTACTTATAGGGTTCCGTTCCCAATGGGTAAAACGGGACCCTGTTACTTCGACTTCGCTGTCCGTCAAATTCAAATTCATTTATTTAATTAAGACACTAAGTGACATTTATGAACGTTAAATTGAAGCTACAGATAAAAATCATAGATCGACACAAACAGACGCCAGATGTACTGTATTGTCAAGGTGAATTAGGTGAAAACACCAAAATTCACTGCCTACCTGTGTCGATCCATTACTTCCAGTTTCAAAAATGCGTAGGGCTTTTTGAGAAGAATACTGGCAAGGATACTCATGTCAGTCTGTCTGTTACCAGGGTGTATCTCATGAACCGTGATAGTTGGACAGTTGGAATTTTTTAGAGATGGTGTTTTCTGTTGCCGCTGTAACGAAAATACTTGAAACGGAATAAAATATATATTTAACGGGGCTCCCATACAGAAAACGTGATTTTCTTGCTGGTTCTTACTCGATACTTGTAACGGCAACAGGTGGACGCTTGAAATGTATAGATAATGGTACGGAACCCTTCCTGCGCGAGTCCGACTCGCAGTTGGACGATTTTTAATAATTAGTTTTCCTGATCTGTTTTATTGAACACTTTCCAAAGTTTACAAAGACTATCTTGTGTAGTATTTTTTTATCTTGTAGTATATAAAATTACAAGTAAAAATGAATCACCGGAATGTATGTACGCGTATAACTTCCGATAGACTGTACCGAATTGGATAATTCTTTGTTATATGTGTTTGTTATTGTCAGGACAAGGTTTGTATAGAAATAAAACAAAACTGGAAGTGTTATATTGTCGAAGTCCGCCATTTTACACTACCCGTGAGAAACTACGACGGGTATAAACACTAAAACATTTATATTTGGAAATTTAGAAAATATTCTCGAAAAAAGTATTGCGTTGCGAAGTTCGTTGAATCAACTAGTAAATATATAAACTGGAATTTCAATAACAAAATACAAGATTCAAGTATATTTTTTATTAGCTTTTAATCATGAGAAAGTCATGCTTAGACACTATATATTGCTATGTCTAGACAAACTGTTAAATACTAAAAACATCCAAAAAATAAGGCCCAACTGTTGGCTACTAAATCCCTCACTTCTCGCTGTGTAAATCTGTGTACATTTGTTATGTACTATGATGTCATATTTATGTACGTTATATAAACAATAACTGCGATACAATTATTGCTTATTTTTAACCGACTTCAAAAAAGGAGGATATTCTTTTTCCCATTTTATGTATCTTTTTTCTTTATTCGTTATGCTAAATAAATGGTGCTAAATTGTTTGAAATATTTTTTTAAGTTTAATTTGTATACAATTTATATATTTCACGTTTTGTATGATTAAAATCTTTAAAAAAAATATTATTTTTCAATTAAGCCCCTCTATACTGATGTGGTGTGGATCTGTGAGTGTAAAATAAATATTTCGGATATCTAACACACAACGCCATCTAGTCCCAAGCTAAGCAGAGCTTGTGTTATGGGTACTAGACTAAACAACTGATATAAATACATATTATCCTTTTTTTGTAAATACATACTGCCTCGTTGGTCTAGTGGTTAACGTAAGCGACTGCGGATCAAGAGTTCTCGGTTCGATTCTCGGGGCCAGAGTGCTGTTGGGTTTTTCTTACAAGATATTCTTAATAGCAGACCGGAGTATGGAATATGGCGGTGTTGCCCGCCCGTGCTTTGGAGAGCATCTTAAGCCGTCGGTCCGGGTTGTCATGAAAATCTATGGCAATCGTTATTGGGAAGTCAGTGCCCTCAAATATGCTGGCAACTAGTTCAATCTTCGAATTCAGTTCACCCTCAGGGTTTCGGAGGTTTGCTGCCAGACGCTTCGTGTAAAAACTGACATTCAGATTAAATCGGTTGAACCAGGAGCCGACCCCAAATCTTGGTCATAATAAAGGCTAGAAAGATGATATACTTATTATACATAGAAAACTCCGAGGCAAATATTTGCCGATCATACAAACATTTGGTCCGACCCAGGAATCGAATCCGAGACCTCAAGCACAGCAGTCGCATACACCACTGCGCCATTGAGGCATAATTATGTGGTCCCAATTCATCCCGTGGTTGTCGAAAGAAGCTGACTAAGGGCTATACAACACACAAGTTACTCTTAACATCGCCGATTGGCGATTTTGCGACTGTATCAATGCTGCATCGCGTTTCAGCGACTCTGCGTTTGATCGCGTGCTCGATTTCGGTCGCCGTATTTAGCTTCTAAGAAGCGTGCGCAGCACTGCAAAGACAATATTCAATTCGTTGGACAGTGTGGTGATCTTAGAACTTAGATGGTCTATGTCCAGCAGTGGCCGACAAAAAAAGTCGAACACTTGTTATTGTATAACAATAAAGCAATTGTTTATAAGGAACTTTGTTGAATTCGATGACATTTACAGTTTTAAATTTACGGAATTTAATACCTTTTTTTTTTTTTTACGTGGTGGAATGCCTTTACGCACTTCACTCCCCCCCGCGGAGACAGGGGGTTCACTTTGTGTGGGACTCCTGACTGATACCAGCCAGACTACCCACTAAACCACCACGGTGTGCCACTCTGCGCCTGAGACGGGAGAGATCCGAGAACCGCTTTCTTACGCCACCCGGACCCCTCCCAGCGCCTGCCCGCACTGAAGCGGGCAACGTCGTTTGATGTTAAACCCCAATTAAGGCGACGTACGGCACACGCGTAACGTCGCCCCCTCGCGGGTGGCCTGTAAACCGGATGGAGGGGAAAACCCATCCCGCCCATCCGCGGCCACACTCAGGGCGGCATGAGGCGCTGGTAGGCGCGCCTCCGCCGCCCGGTTCGCCGGCGGCGGATCGGGTCCGAGTGGAGATCGTCCTCCCGGGCCTTCTCCGCCGCCTCCTTCTGCGAGATGACTTCCTCGCAGAAGGTCGCGACCGCGGTAAAACTGCTCTCGCCGCCGGCCATGGAGCGTACGACGGCCGGCAGCGAGAGATCTCCTCCGATGACTGCAGTGAGGGCCCGACGCTGCGGCGCCCAAGCGGGGCACGCGGCCAGCGTGTGCTGGGCCGAGTCCTCACTGCAGTCGCAGTGGTGGCAGGCGGGACTCAATTCCCTCCGCGCGACCGAGTGCAGGTACTTCCCGAAGCAACCGTGCCCGGAAAGCACCTGCGTCAGTCGGAAGGAAAGGGTCCCGTGCTGCCGCCCTGCCCACTCGAGGATGACGGGCTGGAGCGCCTCCACGGTGGACGTAATTTTTTTTTTTTTTTTTGACGTGTTGGAATGCCTTTACGCACTTCGCTCCCCCCCTGCGGGTACAGGGGGTTCGCTTCGTGTGGGACTCCTGACTGACACCAGCCAGACTACCCACTAAACCACCACGGTGTGCCACTCTGCGCCTGAGACGGGAGGAATCCGGGAACCGCTTTCTTACGCCATCCGGACACCTCCCAGCGCCAGCCCGCACTGAAGCGGGCACCATCTTCTTATTTTAATCTCTTAAGGTGGGCGACGTATGGCACACGTGTAACGTCGCCCCCCCTCGCGGGTGGCCTCTAAAGCGGATGAGGGGGAAAACCCGTCCCGCCCATCCGCGGCCACAACGGAATTTAATACCGATATTAACCAAACATAGCTAGGAACCACCGCAAGGAAACTGGCTTTCAAATGAAATAAAACACATCGATGTCGGTCCATCTGTTTGAGAGCTACGATGACACAAATAGACACACACAGATATCGACATCCAACTTATAAGGTGTCTTATGTATGTAGTCTTTACTCGCATATTAATCTACGTGTGTAGGACTAGTATAGCAGTAGTCCAGATAATCATGATTTTCATGAGTGACCGAAGCGATATGGGAATTAAACCTACTTACTACTATTCTACACATTCCTCACCCAAAGACTACATTCAAACTTTTTAAAAAAGAAACCTGCCAAAAATTTTACAGCCGAGCGTAGTTTTGATATTACATGACAAATTCAAAGTTAAAAAATTCTATAAAATGTCGAAAATCTTACAAAAATATACAAGAAACATTCATAGCTGAACACTATGGCGTACGTAATATTGCTTATTCGCTGGTTTAAGTAAGACTACACTGTGTAATCTGGGACTTCACAGCATAGAGAAGGAAAACTGGAGGCAAACCATATACCAACCCTAATGTAGTAGTATTAAGTCGGGGCTCCAGAGATTTCCCCTCAAGGATGCACCTGGTTCCCCGGCTTCTAGTACCCAAGACGGTGTTCGGTTTTAGGTCGCTACGAATCAAATCAAATCAATTCATTTATTTGCATCTAATCTATGTAGTTACAAATAAGGTGTTCTGTTCTGTGTTAGTTTCCATACATTCTGTCATTTAGGTATGCAAAAATTGTCTTATAAAATTAGTGAAGTTAGTACGAGTCCGGTATAGCCACTAGTCAGTGGCGTCCGAAGGGATTTCTACATAAAAAATAATGATAATGTTATAGGCCAACATGTCTTTTTATAGAAAGATATACGTGCGATTAAATCATTTTGGTCACTATGATTCAGAGGTGTTGTAATAAAATTGCTAATGTATGAATATTAGCAGAAATCTATCTATCTATGAAGGATATGCCCAACATACACGTGGTGGTTGTGTACAACACAACACTCTGTGTGATCCACAAATTGTCGATCTGAGTCTGGGTTTTCTTTCCTTCTGTTTCATGTATAGTAAAGTTTTTAAAATTTAATTTAGTTGTGCGGTATGCGAGCACTGCCTCAGCCCCTTATTGACACAGGAGAAAACAGCCATTCGTGAGGGGCTTAGCTATCACAAGAAATGTCTTAAATGTTGTAAGTATAAATGGACTAAGCACAATAGCAATATTTAAATATTTCCCGTTCACTCCCATTTGTGTCGTAAAAGACGATTAAGGTAGCAAACATCACAAAGAAGGAAGACTAGGAACAAACACCAAACCGTTTGAAATACGTAGTAGATAGGTCTAAACTTATTTTCTAAGAAGATGCCTTTCCTAGCGTTCCTAAGATAGCTAAAGTCACGCTTAGACCAATAGGAGCCAAGCATGGGTCACAGGGCGCCTATAGTATAGTTATGTTAAATTATACATAGTATTATGTTTTACATTTATGTAAGAGCTGTTGATTGTAAAAAAAATATATGTATGTATATCCCTATAAATGCTGAGTTGGTTTATTTGTCGAGAGCTGTGTTTGTCGGTAGCATTAGTTACCCAAACTGTCTAGTTAACCCAAATATTTTAACTATACTATAGGCGCCCTGTGACCCATGCTTGGCTGCTATTGGTCTAAGCGTGACTTTAGCTATCTTAGGAACGCTAGGAAAGGCATCTTCTTAGAAAATAAGTTTAGACCTAACTATACCACCTAACTATGGGTAGCTAATGCTACCAAAACTGTCGGATTATGTATTGAGTAATAAATAGTCATTGGCATAGGGTGTTCTATCCCTCCAACACAAAGGGAGGATCCTCCGACCAGGCGAGGCGATCGTGTCTGGTGTGCCACGGCCCAACGATGGATGTTGAGTTGTTATATATATGCTAATCGGTGCGAGAGCTTTTATTGCGTCAGTCAGGATTGGTATTTCCTTCGTATACTACGTAGTTCAGTGTATCTTTGGTAGATGGCGCTGTAGTTTATTTCTGTTGCGCTGTATGTGGATATCACCACAAGTCTATTTCCCATAAAATTTTTATTTTTTCCAGATGTCTGCAGCGAAACTAATCTCCACAATGCTGAAGTGTTCAAGGGTGTTATATTCTGCTTCTCATGCGCTCAAAGGATCTTCCAGGGCTGTGCATCCGTGAGGAAGACCAGGCAGCAAGTCAATAGTAGATTGAAGAGATCGGATTCTAGGTCACGCAGGTACAACTATACGTGACTACTAAATTACGGATCAAATAGTTATTATAGTCCGTGTAAATGTAGCTTGTTCTCTGTTATAGATGGCTACGAAACAGTCAAAGTAACTTTTAACAAGCGATTTTTTTTCTATTACCTCCATTTTATTTTTTTACGGCACTAGCTGTATTATAAATGATGTGCAATACATCGTAAATTATAAAATTCACTCAAAATGTACCTCTAAAGTTCTGAAATAACACTAATGATAAGACACATAGCTATGTATTGGTACACAAAATATGTAAACGTCTTTTAGATTTGAGTATGGACGTCTTTTCATAACCCTATTGTGGACGTAGAGTCTTACAGGCTTCTATATGCACACACATTTTCATTGGGGAATTTGATATAAGATCGCTTTAAAACTGATTGAATATTAAAGTTATGGAATTGAGCTTTGGCATGGCACTTTTCAGTCTAAATCTATTTAAGTTACATTTTTAAGTATAAAAACAGCCAAACTTATACCTATGACAATTGTGTTTTTTTTTCTCAAAATATAATATATAAGAAACCAAAAATACAAAATATCTTCTTTAGATAACAAAAATAAAAAAAAAATGACAACAGTCTATTAAACGTAAATTTACTGGCAGTTTTGCACTAAGTTCTGGAACATTGGAGACACACAGAGTTGTTGAAGCCAACACAAACATGGATAATAATCCTATGTTTTATCGCGAGATAGATTCTACATACTTTTCTGGTTTTTTGACTGGTGTCGTGATCCTGGATAACTTCTGCTACCTAAAACTTGAGCCATGGTCAACTTTAGCTCTCCTATCTATCGTGTATTTTGTAACACGTCTTTGCACATGAGGTACCACAAGCTTTTTGGTGCATGTTATATAAAATGTTCGCATTCATGGTACTCAATCTAGGACATTTATAAACAACATCATAAGCCATCTCTTTCTTGTCACTAACTCGCATAGTCGAAATATTGTAGGAACTATCACTGTCCAATTCTTCTCCTATATCTTGATCCTGATCTTCATTAATCTCACTTTCATGAATTCGTATCAGTTCCGACTCCAATATAAAAAAAAATCTTCATAATTCTGTCTTTTGTGAGACTGAACCGAAGTTAGTAACAACTCACTCTCTTTTTGTTCAATAAATGGATCTCCTGCATGAAATGATTTTCCCGCAGGGGTCTGAACAAAACTCGTAGATGGTCGTTTCGATTTAGAACCACCGGCTTTATTGTTTTTTAATATTTTGTACTATCAAATCTAAAACATACACTATCGCCTTACAAAATATATCATAACGCAATAATGGACGTGTTTCCTGACAAGCTCCGGTCAATATTTTTATGGTCGTAACTTGCGTGATAGTCATCGGTAGACTCAACCTCCTTCTACGTTGGTAGTTTTACAACTAAAACAAAAGCCACTGAGCCGCTTAATTGCAGAGAGTGAGGGCAATAAGTGAAACTAAAAAAACGAAAACATCGATAAGTCTATGAGACTCCACGTACATACTTAAAGGTTTATCTCCAAGGGCTAGATAAGTGTAAATTAACAGACTATATTATATTTATTTATAAACTGCCTCTGTGGCGCAGTGGTAGCGAATGCGACTGCTGTGCAAGAGGTCTCGGGTTCGAATCCTGTGTCGAACCAAATGTTTGTATGATCTGCAAATATTTGTTTCGGAGTTTGGGTGTTTTCTATGTATAATATATATGTATATACAAAAAAACTATATAAGTATTAATATTAGTTATTTAGTACCCATGGTACAAGCTCTGCTTAGTTTGGGACTAGATGGCATTGTGTGTTCAAATGTCTGAACATATTTATTTATTTACTTATTTTATTTTGTTGACTGTAATTCCACTCCCAGAAGCAAGCCAAGGGGTAATATAATTATTTTCAAATATATCGAATGAATGATAAATAATGCAACATTACATCAAACTCAAATGTTGCGATTCAACTTTGTTTTTTCAGCTATGCGAAGCAGATCGTTAGAGAATTAAAATCTACAAAGAAACAAAAGCAACGTGACCCCACAAAAAGATCAAGATCTAAACAGCGCAGGTAAACCTAAAAATCTAATGCTACTAATACTACTAAACCTAGCAATCTTAAAAAAATAAATCTGAAATCAATTTTTCGAAAGTAACCCATAAAAATATGATAACTTAATTATTATATTGTGTGAAACATCTTATGTGGAAGTCAAACTGGTAGGCAGAGTGATGACGCATGCCGTGGGGATGGGTTGCCACTATACCCACGCTATTTTGAAGTAGAATTTACATGTAGACATCTTTAAATAGTAAGAAATGAACGCGTTTTTGTCCTTGTATGCTTCGATCTTCAAAAATATTTTATTGATTTTAATACTGTTTAACTAATAGAATGAGTGATTCAAAGGAAGGTTTACCGAGAAGGGGTGTGCTGCTGCTATTATTATATAATATGTAATTGTTTTATACCTCTTATTAAGTGTCTAGTTATCCTTTTATTTACAATTGGAGAGGACTGTGTCCGCTGTAGACTGCGATAGGCTGACTATGACTATTATTCCTGCAAAATACGGAGCGGCTAGTAAATTTTCATTAATATTTTGTAGAAAACGCGAAAGTAACCGTCCCCAAGAGAAACAACGAGACAGACACTTTAATTCTGTGATAGAACGAGCCCAACTGGGTACTCAATCGACTTCGGACAGTGCTCACTCTAAGGAAACCAATAAGACTGTCGTCCAAAGGTAACTATGGCCCAAGTATTAATATATTTGGCCTGGATCATGTTCCATGAAGTTTTTTTATCGTCTTACCTCTAAGTGACCTTGACACCGGACTTCATTCATTATGTATGTGTGTAAATATTCTGTTATTGGCTGCAGCAGTTAGGAATGTTACCCCAAACTAGAGGAAACGACAAACAGAATCTTTTTTGGGAGACGCAAACCAATATCTCTTTATAGCCCACCTAATGAAATAATTACTTAATACTGCTTTCCCGACAGTTTAGCTCGAGCTACTCATGTCTTTATAAATCCAGAAACCAGGCTTTTCGTCTGAGTAAACTGCAGTTAATAGAATAGAGTTCAATAAGAAGCTACAGAGCGTCACCGCTTAGGTGACACAGGGATTGTAGCATCTATCTATTAATATAAATTTTTACTTATAATTTGTTCTTGTGTTTGTAGCTGGACGCGAGAAGCCATAGATCGAACTAAGTGGCGTGAAATTGGAGAGGCTTATGTCCAGCAGTGGACTGCGATAGGCTGATGATGATGATGTGTTTGTAAGTTATGTGGTGATGGATTAGAAGTACGAAGTGTCTCCACCCATGAGCATCCTGTGGGTGTCGATCGAAGAGTCGATTATGACAACAAATTAGTCGGGAAAACATCGCTGCACAGAGGAGGAATAGTATATAAACTAGTATAATAGTACTCATAAAAACCCAGTACCATCCCATCTGGTCAGCGTGGTGTTGAAGGCCAAAATCTTCATTCAAAAGATGGGATTGTGTCCTGCAATGGACTATTTAAAGTTGTTGATGATTCTAATAACGTTGTACATACCTAATATATAACTGCATATTGTTGTTTGCAGCAAACCCGCAGTGATCGCTGAATTACTTCAAGTTGAAAAAGTCGTTTCATACAATGTTAGTGCCACTGTTAATTTATAAATTATATCCAACTTTGCCACCCCAACTCCGTTTTTGAACCTTATCAATGAATAGGCAAAAAAATGTACTATTATATCCGCCTGCTCTAAACTGAAATTCAGTGTAGTGCCTTAATAAAAACGTATAACTAAATATATTTAGTTTGATACAACCAAAATTAGTTTAATTACAATTTTTTTAACATGCATAAACCTTCACGGTCCGTCACCCTGCCGGGTTTGCGGTGGGGCGGTGTGTCGGAATTAAACCGATTAAAACCACACGGTGTGCCACTCTGCGCCTGAGACGTGAGGGATCTGGGAACTCTTGTTATTAACACGTCCGGACCCCTCCCAACGCCTGCTCGCTCTGAAGCGGGCACCGTCTGCTGGTAAAGCTCTGAATTTAGGCGACGTAGGGCACACGCGTACGTCGCCTCCTCGCGGCTGGCCTTAAGCCCGGTTGAACTAGTAGCCGACCCCAAATCTTGGGAATAGTAAAGGCTAGGAATATGACGATGACTGAATAAAAAGTTATCAATAATAATGTAACAAACAGAAAGGACAAAAAGTCAGTAAAATTATCATACATTTATTTTTATTTGCATTGCAAAAGGAGAAATAAAAATAGGCTTACTAATGATGTTTATTCATAAGTTTCAGGTGCCACCTCAGAAGAGTGTTAAGGTACCAAGCGTAGGTAAGTTTCCTTTTATCTTCGTTAGAGCTTCATTTCTTTCTTCAGGCAGTAGAGCCGTACTGATTCTGCAGCATTCGTGCTGGCGTGTTTCGTTGCGAGTGTGTAACTCTAGGCCCATCCAAAATCATCTCAATGGGCCGGCATAGTGTAGGTCACCATGCTGCATCGTTGCATTGTCTGTATTCGCAATGATCGCTACTCTTGGATTCTGCTCATGTTTTCCAGCAGGCAGAGTAGAGTTGCTATAGCAAACTCATCTTCTATACAAATAAATAAAATTGGAGCGTCTCTTTGTTATATTAAAATACCCGCTTTTTACTAAATGCATATGTATGTATACACGTACATAAACCAAAATAAATATTTTTAAAATATTCTCTGTCTGTGGTGGCTAATCTCTGGAATGGGTCTACCGATTTTGACGGGATTTCCACTGGCAGATAACTGATGTAATAAGGAGTAACTTGGGCTACTTTTTTTAGGCTAGCTTCACCCGTTTACCCGGCCTTACGAATTATTATCGTACCGCATTTAACACCGCGGTGTTTAACTAGTATAGTTTAAAAAATATATTAACAGTATTTACAATTTTACGGTGACATATATATCAGACCTGTATATCAAATCTACTATAATGTCTCCATCTGAAAACGATAACTTTCATATGAAGAAACGTCATGCCAGCTGGAAGGTAACTAGATATTAAATAGCTGTTTCTATTACAGAGATTGGCGTAACGACAGATGTAACCCAGCTTTTATTAAAACAGATCAATGATTACATGCAACCAATGTAAGTTATTTAAATATTAAAATCTCAGGAAAAAGTACTAGGTGAGACCGGTCGAAATGTTTTTACCAAACCTGTAATTATATTGCACAGTCATTTTTAATCAGTTATTTATTTTACCGCCAAAAGTAACATCAAACCAACGTACTTTGACCAGAATATATATTCATCATTGTAATACAAGCCTATTTTTTTCCAGCGCCAAATCCAGTAAACCATCCCCTAAAATAAACACGGTACCTTATGATCTACCCAACTCTCGGTCGCCGTCACCCCATCGGGTCAAAAAGCACCGGAAACCTCAAAAGAAAAGGCCTAATTCTCCAAAGCCACCCAAGCCCAAAGTAAATTCAGACCTTGCTTTATATTTAGTCCAGAAGTCTGTCAGAGTTTTATCAGTAATTGTTTAAAATAGCAATAATATTGGAAAACGTACGCTACCACTGCGCCACCGAGTTGAATTTTTTTCTGTCTTTATTAATCTGACAAATTTTAAACTGTTTATTGAATTTTACAGCACAAACCAGTTTACAGTGATTTGAGGATTGCAGGTGAGTTATATAAGTTACCGATTTATTACACACCCAACCCAGCTGGTATAGGATTTGGGTCAAGCTATTCTTCTCTTTGCAGTGATATTCTTTTACGTAGTTTGTTCCCATAGTCGCCTCTTACATCATTCATGCTATGGAAATAAGGATAGTAAGATGTTCTCCTAGCCGATTACAGCCACAGGGGCCAGTCTCAACGGAGACCAGCCAACTACGCGGGAGATATTATAGTGCACAAGTGTGCGCGCAAACACAGGTGTACTTTCTGTTCCCTCTCTCATAATCCGATGGGACGGTTAAACGACATGATCAGGAAGAGATCAGGCGCAGGACCGATAGTTTTACGTCCTCTCCGAAGACTACTTCCTTCCTACTTCCAAACTCCGAGCAGTTATTAAGTATTTATATAATCAGAAAAACTCAATAACACTTTTGACCCGACTCGGGATTTAAGCCCGACACCTCTTGATTGGCAGTCACATACTTCAACCACTAGATCAATGAGAATAGTAACACTGTGGGTAAATACTCTCTTTGCCTCTCACAACGTGGAGCACGAAGTCCTAAATCTATAGCTACACATATATGGCTTGAATGGATTTTGTGATTTGAGAAACACTAACGGATTTATATAAAAATTGTGGTCTGGAATTGAGAATATGCGCTACGTTTTGTCAGTGAAAATTGAATACCAAAATCAGCTATAGAATCCTTTTTTGAAGTTCCCCTTTTTTTATCGTGTGGAAACCCCCTCGGGTCTTCACCCCACCGGGGTTTGGCGGGGCGGCGTGTCAATGTGTGGAATCGAACTGACTATAACCATACGGTGTGACCACAGTGTTACTATTCTCATTGATCTAGCGGTTGAAGTATGTGACTTCAACCGCTAGATCAATGAGAATAGTAACACTGTGGGTAAATACTCTCTTTGCCTCTCACAACGTGGAGCACGAAGTCCTAAATCTATAGCTACACATATATGGCTTGAATGGATTTTGTGATTTGAGAAACACTAACGGATTTATATAAAAATTGTGGTCTGGAATTGAGAATATGCGCTACGTTTTGTCAGTGAAAATTGAATACCAAAATCAGCTATAGAATCCTTTTTTGAAGTTCCCCTTTTTTTATCGTGTGGAAACCCCCTCGGGTCTTCACCCCACCGGGGTTTGGCGGGGCGGCGTGTCAATGTGTGGAATCGAACTGACTATAACCATACGGTGTGACCACAGTGTTACTATTCTCATTGATCTAGCGGTTGAAGTATGTGACTTCAACCGCTAGATCAATGAGAATAGTAACACTGTGGGTAAATACTCTCTTTGCCTCTCACAACGTGGAGCACGAAGTCCTAAATCTATAGCTACACATATATGGCTTGAATGGATTTTGTGATTTGAGAAACACTAACGGATTTATATAAAAATTGTGGTCTGGAATTGAGAATATGCGCTACGTTTTGTCAGTGAAAATTGAATACCAAAATCAGCTATAGAATCCTTTTTTGAAGTTCCCCTTTTTTTATCGTGTGGAAACCCCCTCGGGTCTTCACCCCACCGGGGTTTGGCGGAGCGGCGTGTCAATGTGTGGAATCGAACTGACTAAAACTATACGGTGTGGCACTCTGCGCCTGAGACAAGAGGGATCCGGGAACCACTTTCTTACGCCATCCGCAAACATCCCAGTGCCTGCCCGCACTGAAGCGGACACCGTCTGATGGTAAAACTTCGATCGGAGTCGGCAGGCCGTCCTGGCTTCCTCAGTAGGACCAGCTTCCCCCTCTTTCTTCTTCAAGTTCCCTTGCACCAAGGCTTAACCAAATGATTGTTTATTTTCAGAACTTGGTGTATCAACTGAGATAGCAAACATGGCGTTACGGAAAAAGTCAGAAGTTCCTGTCATTATTAAATCAGAGTTAGCGGAATTTTGATACTGTTCCTTGTTTAAGATCTTGAGTCTCTTCCTATTTCCTTATCCCGGTTCTAAGTGTAGATGTAAGTTCACTTAAAAAAATTGTTCCAAACCTGTTTTACGTATTTTATTCTAGCAGGCGTCCTTTGGATACACGCAGTCTTTCGATACTGGATCAAGAATCAGGTAAGATTTATTTTCCGGTTACCCAATAATCAGTTGCCAGGTATGGATGTAATTTTTATTTAAAAAACCATAAATGCCGAGAAAAAACTTCCAAGTCTTATTTCATAGCAATAAAATTAGTTTTTTTAAGTTTTCTTTCATCAAAATTTCAACAATCACAACTAAAGTAAAAATAATGTTTCTTTGTCGTAACTTCATAGATGAATCTGGTCACAAATGGATGGATTCTGCTTATAGCACCCTTAACGAGTCAAACAAACCGTAAGTATACATTTGTGGCTATCTAGAAGGGGTAAGCAGTTTGATGATTCTCGTCAATTTTGAATTTTAAGGAATTAAAATTTAAAATCAAGACACGGTAGATGACTTGTACTAGAATTCTTATACTGAAAATTTTGAGACGTAATTGGGCCTGGTTAATCGCGATTTGGGAAGGACCTAAAACCATATGGTTCGGGACCCCTGAATTTGATCGTAGTGGTTTTTAATGGGAATTGCATTAACCACTCTTAAATCTCCAAATTGCAAGTTCGAAGAGATTTTTCACCCCATCCACAAATATATGTTCATTTGTTTCTTTATTTGTGAAGGTATAAAAGAGAGTGAGAAGTATTAGGCAATAAGGAACACTATTCAGTTAGATTTAATTTTTAGGGACCGTTTCTTTTTTTAAAAACCTAGGAATGTGTATGAATAAAATAAGGGGTGGTAAAAATGATATTTTCTTCTAGGAACTGCTTGGATAGACGTCTACGCAGTATATTGAAGATACCATACAAATTTTGTAAGTAATTGGGTAATTTATTGAGTATTGGCCACTAAAGTCCTTTCCGTTGTTCCTATGTTAGTCACGTATGTCAGTGATGTTACTATCGACTTTATTTATTTATTTAATCAGCTGCACTTACAGTTGCCCAACACGTACAGCGAGCCAGTACAATAATAAATAATGTTAAAAACAGGAATTAATGCCTATTACATACTAATATTACCTACCACTAAGGAAATGGTTTCAGTGGTCGCCACACCACTTCCTACTGCGCCAAGTGTTGAGGGATCAAATCCTACATGAGACAACACTTTTTGTGATCCATAAATTGTTGTTCTAAGTCTGGGTGTACTTTGTGTCCGTTTCATGTATGTTTGTAAAAATCCCCGCCACACGGAATGTATATTCCTAATGCGGGAGTGGACTTTCAGTATAAAAAAAAAGACTTCTGATGGTTCAGCCTCCAGCGTAATAAAGATGACAAAGCATGAGCTTATATTGGTACTAATTCTGTCGTTGACATATCTAAACTATTTTTTACTATAATTGGCTTATTTTATATAAGTGTATTTCAAAACGCTAAAATATTCTTTCATTCATTCATCATTATCATAGCATTCAATTGAAATTTCATCGCTAAAAGCTAAAAGCTAAAGGGCTTTCAAATAAGACTGACATGATAGTTTAGTTATTAGTAATTTATTATTATTTAATATGATGCAAATGAGAAGACGTATTGCCTGATAGTAAGCGATTACCGCCGTCCATGGACACCCACATCACCAGAGACGTCGCAAGTGCGTTGCTGGACTTTGAGGGATGGGGTGAGGGGTTGGGGTATGGGACTCCTGTATCCTCACGTACTCGGTAAAACTTTGCAGGCGCTGTTTCACATCGGTTTTCTGTAAAGCCGTGGTGTCACTCCAGTCGAGCCGACCCATTCATGCCGAAGCGTGGCCCTCCCACGGTGTTAAAAAATAATTTTGCCGTATGTGAGATGCATAAAGATAAGACATAAATATTAATAACTATTGAAACAAATTTTCTTTCAGTCAAGAGGAACATATTGACTCGCAGCTCCTGGATCAGCGTCTTGATGTCCAACAAGCGTGGTGGCAAAGTGTAAGTGCGCCTTATAAGGTAACCTAATCGTATCTGATTATTTTTGTTCTTGCAATAGGTGCCGGAGGCCCAATGATGCAGAAGCATTTCAAAAGCCATAGTATGGGTCACCATGCTACATTATCTGCATTTGCAATGAGTATGGTAACCACTACTCTTGGATTCTGCTCATGATTTCCATCAGGCAGAGTAGAGTTTAGTAGGTTCGTATAAAAAAATAATGGTGCAACTGAACAGACAGCTTCAATCAATCAATCAACAACTCATAATGTCCCACTGCTGGGCTCGGGTCTCCTCTCAGGAGAAGGTTAAGGCCATACGTCCCCACGCTGGCCAAGTGCGGGTTGGGGACTGGCAAGAATACGTTGTGGCTACGTAAATATTGCCGTTGGATGTTTTTAAGCCGCCCGAAGACCGCCAACTAAGCTTCACGGCCAACACCATCAATGCACCCTCGTGAATCGAAACAGACACACATTTATTTTATTTTATTTTAAAATTTTAACGAAAGTTACAGCTATAAATATAACTCAAATAAATTCAATTAAGTTTCCAAAAATATTCAAATGACAAAATTAAAAGATAAAACACCATCTCAAGGTAGAAAGCAATTTCGTATGCTTGATTATCCAACTATTCGCGAAAGAAGTTATCAAGTATATACGTACTGTATCAGTCAGTCTAGCTTTTACAGTACAGGCTCTACTTAGTTTAAAACTAGATGGCGTTGTGAGTCCAAATAGTTCTTATATTTTGAAGCAATAAATTCAATTTTGTTTTTTTTTAGATCGTTAAAACAAAAATTGAAAATGTTGTTTTATGAAGAGATTACGGACCATCGAGGTAAGTATTTAGATATTGTGCTCAGAGTAGGAAAACATAGTATTGCCATATGTCGCCTGAATTGAGAGTCCATCAGCAGACGGCGCCCGCTTCAATGCGGGCAGACGCTGGGAGGGGTTCGAATGTGTTAAAGCAGTTTCCGGATAACTCCCTTCTCAGGCACAGAGTGGCAGTGGTTATAGTCGGTCCGATCCCGACACATCGACCCGCCGCAAACCCCGGTGGGTTGTCTGCCCGTGGGGGTTTCCAAACGTTAAAAAAGGGTAACATAGTATTAGACACCCAATTTTTCGCTATTAACATCCTTTTCTTATATAACACCAGCTAATTCACGCAACTTCGTCTTCGTCTTTTCAATCATGTTCGGCTGCTATTGTTCTAAGCGTGATGTTAACTATCCTATCTTAGATACGCCAACAAAACATAAATTTTAAAGAATACATGGAAATTGGGTATATACTTTTGTATTTCATCGTAAGTAACAACGTGACACGAGAATTATGTACAACATAAGTGGAAACGATGTGCTTATTTTTTTAGACAGTGAACAATCACAATGTTTATAAGTGCGAACTTTAATTGCGCGAGTCAGGGTCAGTATAGACTACCTAATTGGCTTTGATTTCACTAGATGGCGTTAAAATACGTTTTCTTTTATAAACATGTAGCGACATTCTATTCAGACTTGGCAACTGGATTTGTATTTAAATGATTTTTTTAGTTCCTTTTATATTCTTTAATATTATGAGTATAGTCTATGTACCTGTAATACTAGAATGATATATACATAACAGTTCAAATATGAAGTCAAGAAATTACTTTATTTTCAGGACGTGGAATCCGGAGGCTCTACTCCACCATCAACCGAACAAAGATACCGTATAAACTGGGATGGTAAAAATAAATTTATCGCTTGCGTAGTTATGGATGTAGTATTACCACTAGTACTATTAAATTACCTGAGTAACTCCTTTAAATTAAATATGATTGTTGACTAGATCTCCGAGATTTTGAATAATTTCTAACTGAGTTGAGTATACATAATAAATAAATAAATATTTTCGGACATCTAACACACAACGCCATCTAGTCCCAAACTAAGCAGAGCTTGTACTATGGGTACTAGACAACTGATATTATTACATATATACGCTTTTTTTTTGTAAATACATACATATTATACATAGAAATCACCCAAACCCCGAAACAAATATTTGCAGATCATATAAACATTTGGTCCGACCCAGGATTCGAACCCGAGACCTCATGGACAGCAGTCGCGTACGCTACCACTGCGCCACCGAGGCAGTTAAGTATGTCTTTACATAGTTGTCTATTCGCTTATATCTTATATAGTAACTACTCAACAGATTTACATGCAGTTTTTAGCATTAGATAAAGCTATACAAGAAAAAGGTCTGTATGTAATACATGCATTCGGTAGTTGAGGGAATCCGAGAATTTCAAAGACTTTCGTACGGAACCGGGCCAGATCGCTAGTATCCGTAGAAATATCTCTCTTTCTATTATATAAACCTAAATATTTAAGAAAAGCCTGGGAACTCTTCCTTCAGTGGCTCTGCAATCATTGTTTTAAAAGCAGGGAGGTAGGAAATAAATGATATCGCGATGCAGTATCGATAATTCAATTGTACTTTGATTGGTTTTCCATAGATGGCGTTGATTGATGATGAGTATTGTTATATAACTTTACGACAATTAACATATACTTAATTATTATATAATGGTTAGATCGCATTAAATTCTTACAGATTCATAGATATTATTTATTTTAGGATGGATTACGTCGTGAATCAGTCAGACTGTAAAGATCGGTAAGACTTCTTTTCATAAGTTTTAATTATATTATCATCCATGTCACGGATTAAGAATTCTGAGTGTCAGCACTCCGATTCCTTCGAAGGGTGTCGTAAAAGGCGACTAAAGGAGAAAACTGCACAAGACAACATCACTCCAAAGAGTAGGGGAAACTTGAAGCAAACCGTGTAATTACCAAACCGTCTTGCCAGTGTATTATAATAGGCCAAAATTTCCTTTTTAAGGTGGGGGCTCTTTCAGGTAATGAACTGCTGAAGGGTATAAATGATGATATATTAAGTTTACAGCTTTTCAATAACATTGTCTTCTTAATATTAACATTAAATAAATAAGTTTTTCGGACATCTCACAGACAACGCCATCTAGTCCTAAGCTAACCAGAGTTTGTGTTATGGGTATATCTATATATATATATATATATATATATATATATATATATATACACATATATATATATATATATATATATATATAGATATAGAAAAAACTCAAACTCCGAAACAAATATTTCATACAAACATTTGATCCGCCCCGGGAATCGAACCCGAGACCTCAAGCACAGCAGTCGCATACGCTACCACAGCGTCATAGAGGCAGTTGATAAACATTAAGGTTGTCTTTTTTTAAAGTAAATCCTTTCCACAGCAGATTTTCTGATGGCAGAATCGCAAAAAACAGGTCAGTTTCCTTATAATTCGACGATACTGCCCATATTATAATATTATCAATTTTTACTGGCTTATTGGTCTTGTGTTTAATGACTCCGAGTGCTAAGCTGAAAGTCGTTGACTTGAGTCTCACTTGGAATAAACATTTGTTTGATAAAATCAATATTTTTTCTGTCTTAAGAATTGTACGAATATTTCTATATTCGTACAATTCTTAAGACAGAGAAAATATTGATTTTATCACACAAATGTTTCTATATTCACTTTATGTGAATAAGCTTGTCAAAATACTCTACTCTGCCTGATGGAAAGCATGAGAAGAATCCCAGATTGGTGATCACCATACTCAAAGCGAATACAAACAATGCAACAATGTAGCATGTTGACCCACACTATGGGGGCGGGGCAAGTAAAGATGCTTCATCATGGGCACTCCATTCTCGTAATAGAAATATATAAGTATGTTTATCAACAGTGTGGTTACCATTTTTACTCCAGTCTTATTTAGGTGTGAGATATATGAAGTTTGTCCTACATTTCCAGATGCAGACACCTTAATTCTCACAGTTACAGATGTATGAGATCTCAAGCTTTAAGACTCGCTGGACCTACTAGCAGCGAGTATGTTAACATTTTAATATTAACTTTCGTGGTGTACTCAACGCCATCTAACGAAAACACCTCGAACTTATTGCTAGTTTCTAGTCCTGCATCACATAATAACAGTTTTAGAGGTAATTGTTTAACGTGTTTAGCTGCTCCATATTAACTGTCAAATAGCTGTTTTTTCCTTAATGGGTGCTTCTAACGTTAAAATTTGCAGCAGTAGCAGTTCGTAGCCTCAGCGGCTCTGCTTTGATAAGCCATTCCAACCAGTTATAAGCACCCACAAAGAAAAAAAGCACTTTAAAATATAAAAAAAACTCCACAGGTTAGCACATATTCGAAAGAAAATCAAAAGCATTGCTGTACCCAAATTCATGAAGACTATTGCGAATTTCTGTAAGTATTGCACCGCGTAGATCTTACTTAGATGTTAATTTCCCATGAGTAACAGAATTGGCACTGTAAAGGCTTGAAGAGACAAAAGTTGTGTACTGTCCATATCTTCTATACAAAACAGGCTATTTATGCAGGTCCCCAGAATAGGTATAGTGTCTCTTCCGATACAAAACAATCTGTCATTTTTTGTGCGAGGAAATCTTCGAGCAAAAACATATTTAGACTCACATACAAAAATAATGCATTCAGAATTACACACACACTCACACATAAATACATTCTGTGTATTATCGCTTAGGCCCATTCGGACTTATATTTGTGACATCACTTGTGCTGCATGGACACTCCCATGGCCATCAGGCGATCCGTCTGCTCGTTTGCCTCCTATTCCATAATAAAAAAACTTTGATAGAAGGGAAAGCCTGCGTGCGTATGGCTACTCCCTACACTGCTACTTTATGATGCAGGCACGTCGTGTTTCTACCAATATCGTATAAACGTATCTACAGAAGTGTCTTTTCCATTAAATTCTAGTTATGACTCAACCCCCGGAGGAGAATCGCATCCAACAGCTGCAAAATGTCGAGTCTCCTCTCAGGAGAGGGTCGAGGCCATACGTCCCCACGCTGGCCAAGTACGGGTTGGGAGTTGGCAAGACTACGTTGGAAGAGAATCGCATCCAAAAGCTGCAAAATGGCTATGATATCCAGACAGTATACCAAGCTCAGACAGATAATCCAGTACCACAGTGGAACGGTATCGGCAAGACTTACGACCATTTGTACGGCATGCTGAGATGATGGGAACTAGTTATCCAGAACTAATGGTTGGATCATATGGCCTGCACTTATTTGTAATATAATTAAATGAAATTTATAAAAATTGAAACATTTCTTGAATAGTTTGGTGTAAAATATTAATTTCAATAGAAGAATATGTGTATTCGTTATTTGTTTAAATCCGTATATATACCCATACTATTATTTTTAATAATGAAGTAATTCTGTCTATCTTTTTCTTTTCTTTTAAATGCCTTAGTGGGTCAGTGGTAGCGACTGCTGTTCTTGAGGTCTCGGGTTCAAATGTTTGCACGATCTGAAAATATTTGTTTTGGAGTTTGGGTATTTTCTATGTATGATATGTATGTATTTACAAAAAAAAAGTATACATGTATTTATATCAGTTGTCTAGTACCCATAATACAAGTTCGGTTTAGTTTGGGACTTGATGGTATTGGTAACGCCACCTATCCACATAGACGGAAACTATTAGTATTTGTATTGAACTTCCGCTTGGTAAGGCTGTCGGCACCTGTTATACCCCTTGACGATATATTCCCATCCCGCACGCAAGCCGCAAGAAGAAAGAGACAAGCAGTTACGCTCAAAACGCGAAGCTCACCGCACGCTTGAATTTTCCACGACTGTAGACTCCGCATCTTTTGCATATTTAAAACTGCAGTAATATCAATATACGTGCCGCGTTCAAGATGACTTTCATAAGACCAAGGTAGGCGTGCTTCCCTTACATCTTACACACCTTCCGGCAGCCGCATTATACTCAGCGCATTCAGTTTCAGGCAGCGCTTAGTCGCTGAAGATATCTAAGCCCCCACTCAAATGTGTTAACGCTGACAATATTTGGCTACGCCAGTTGACGTTAACAGGCGTTGTATGTTAGTTGTCCGCTGATATGTGTCTTATGATATTAAATATCCATACTCATACTAATATTGGAAAACGACGTAAATATGTCCGTCTAATACGCGTTCCCAACTAAATAAATATTGATTTAGATATAGATTGGACTTTGGCGAATGTCATGGCTTTTTAGTCGCGTAACCGACCACCAATATACTTTTTTGTAACGAAAGTATGTCGACGTAATGTTGCTAACATCTATGTTAAAAATCACTGCAACGAGAAGCAAAGCTTTTTATTATGGTATAATGGGCAAACGAGCAGACGTACCGCTTGATGGTAAACGATTACCGCCGCCCATGGACACTTGAAACACCGGAGGTGCACAAGTGCGTTGCCGGCCTTTGGGGGATGGGGAGGAGAATAGGGGAGGGATTGGGGCATGGGCCTCCAATATCCTCAATCACTCGATGAAACACAGCAGCAGCGCTGTTTCACACTGGTTTTCTGTGAGGCCGTGCTATCACTCCGGTCGAGCCGGCCCATTCATGCCGAAGCGTGGCTCTCCCACTTGTAACACACTATACCAATCTCTCAGGCCAGCATGATAAAGTTGGTCAAAACTTCCTTTATTAGGTGTACCTATATCCTGCAGTAATTTACTAAACAACTACAGAACTTTTACTACTTGCTTGAAATGAGCTCGGGAAGTTTTTCACCCATGAGAGCCATGCTTTTAACACACATGAGCCTGTTACTCCAAACAAACCGGTTGCTGTGTGCCGAAGCTATACTACAACCTCAATCAATCAATCAATCGACAAACCATGAAAATGTTCCACTCCTGGGCTCGAGTCTTCTCTCAGGAGAGGGTCGAGACCATACGTCCCCACGCTATCCAAGTACGGGTTGGGAGTTGGCAAGACTACGTTGTGGCTATATAATGTGATGTTTTCAAGCCGCCCAAAGGCTTCCAACTTAGCTTCATGACTGTTATCCTATGATAATAACCGGGACCGACTACTTAACGTGACCTCCGAATCACGGAGATGCTCATGGTAACATACCACCAGCAGTCACCCATCCAGGTACTGACCGCGGCGTCGTTGCTTACCCTCGGTGATTCTTTCTAATCACGAGTGCAACTGGACTATTTCTTTGTTTTTTTTTTTTTTTTTATTTAAGCTGCCAAAATGACTCTGCCCTGCCTGATGGAAAGCATGAGCAGAATCCAAGAGTGGTGGTCACCATCCTCAATGCGAAAAAGAACAATGCAGCATGGTGACCCACACTATGGCGGCCTAGGGGGAAGGGGGATGGTGAGGGTGATAGGGGACGTTGGATTGGGGTATGGGCCTCCGGTATCCTCACTCACTCGATGAAACACAGCGTAAGCGCTGTTTCACACCGGTTTTCTGTGAGGCCGTGGTATCACTCCGGTCGAGCCGGCCCATGCATGCCGAAGCGTGGCTCTCCCACGGTTATGACTATGGACTATGAGCGCCCTAACCTGACGGGATAGCTTTCAGTAGAATTTCAACGAGGAAGTGAGTTCAACCTTCCTGTTGTATTCTGGGGAAGCAGTCGACTTACTTGTGATTCTCCAAATGCTGATGTCTATGGACAGTTCTAGTAGTCACCATCAGCGGATCTAATTGCTCGTTGGCCGTTTTTTATAACAGCAACTTGTCACATCTATACAGTTGGTCACTTAAATATTTTTTCGTAGATACCACCTACTTCACTTCATACCAACCGCCTTTATAGTTAAAGGCGATTGGTATTGGTACTTGATAGTTCAAGTGCTGGACTTAGAAATAATGTTTTGGCCTACTATACAGTTCTGACCAAAATGATATTATGACAAATAAAAAACTGTATACGTGTACGAGTCTCTATATATCTTGCTTTCTTAGAACTAAATAACATAACAAAAGTGACTAAAATTGCTCATCAATGTCAGCTGCCTGAATATGCACATCGTCCCGTTTTCTTCGTTTCTTGAACTTTTTCCACATCAATATGACGAAGATGATTATGAAGGGAACTGAAACTAAGGCACCTGAAAACAAAAAGCAATGGATGCAACTATTAAAGCAGGCCAAAGAAATAGAACTTTCTGAAGAACCACCACTGTTGTGGCGGATTAAGAATATGTAGTATCACCCCTATTTACCCCATGGATATGTTAAGAGTCAGCAAAGGAAGCAAAAGCTAGCTCTGCAAAGAGAAAGGTACTTGACACAAACCTTTTTTTTTATGTGTGGAAACGCCCTTGGGCTTTCATCCACCGGGGTTTACGGCGGGGCGGTGTGTCGGAATCGAACCGACTATAACCACACGGTGTGCCACGCCTGAGACGGGAGGGATCCGGGAACCGCTTTCTTACGCCATCGGAAACTTGACACAAACTTTATACCAACCCATCGTGGAATAGTCAGTCACCAAAACTTTTCTTTAAGGAGAGGCCCGTGTTCGGCAGTGGACTCAGTGGGGGTTGGTGGTGATGATGATTATCAGGCATTTTACACAGATTTTTTAATGGAATAGGGGCATATTAGCGGACGTATCGCCTGATGGTAAGCGATTACCGCCATCCATGGACACCCGAAATATCAGAGGCGACACAAGTGCGTTGCCCGTTTTTAGGGGTGTAATATTAAGAAAAAAAGGGAGTTGAGTTGAGGCATGGGCCTCCGGTATCCTCACTCACTCGGTGAAACACAGTGCAAGCGCTGTTTCACACCGGTTTTCTGTGAGGATGAGGTTTACGATATACAAAAATAACAATCGAATTCGCTACAGGCAATCGAATGCTCTGCGGCAATGATTAATGGAGGAACAGGTGTCATGTCCCTTCAACTCAAAAAGAGGACCCTTCGACCAGGCGAGGTGATTAAGCCTCTCAAGTCCAACCAGTTATGTTGGAAAGTTATGGTATGCCAATCGTTGCAGAAATTTATTGACGTTACTATATATTTCTGTGTGTCTTCGTTAGATGGCTCTGTAGCTTGCTGTCGTGTATAGAGGTCGCCACAGATACATCTAATTTGGCTGACATTTAACGATGTTTCATGAAATTAGTATTTGTTAATATTACTCACCAGCCATTGTACCTAAGCTGATTAGCAAAGTGGAGTGCTCCTCCTTGCTCTTCACTTCGGAACATGTAAGGACCTTGGAGGTGCGACTCATATATGCAAATGTTACACTTTTGAGATTAGGTGGTTCAGTACATCTGAAACATTATTGTTAGAAAACATGGTTTTGCAAATTGTGACATTATGTCCCCTCAATATAAAGGGTATTTTCGACTACCAGGTAACAATGATGGCGTGCGCAAAAATGATATCGCGAGTATATAATTAACAGTTAATTCGTAGTTTAATATGCTCTTTTTAAAATGGCTGTGAAGTTAGTACATATATGCATTCCTAGGCTTTAAATTGTGAGGCATTTTGGACTGATTTACATTAGCAATTATCAATTGGCTCATTGACTATATTAAATGGTTCGAAGAGAGGAAAATAAGCCCAGGGTTCATTACCAATACTAATCTAGTATTTGGAAATCATAGATCTATATCAACACGGGCCACCAAACGGAGGCGAGTAGCCTTAGCATCTATTTCTGATACAAAAACAGCCTTTCCGGAGACATTTTTTCCAGAAAAATCTACGCACATACATTTTTTACTCATATACGAAAACGATCACTTAACAAACTTACACATAACAATTAAAACAAAACATTCAAAATTTCACGCACACCTAAAAATTGTGTGTCCTAATAGATGCGTAGGTCCATTTGGGCCTATACTTTGACAGTGCGTACGGCTACTCCTTGCCGTGTTACTCAATGTGTAAATCAATGCAATACTGGCTGTTGAAAATAGCTAGCTCAAAATCATCTTACCGCATTTGATAAGCAGTTTGTCTCTGTGGTAAGGTTTTGATTAGTGGTGTCAGAACATTGACCATCCATTGACTGTGGCAGTCACACACATAGGGATTATTGCTGAAGTCTCCATCCGTCAGGTCATACCAGTCGTCCAAAAATTGAGAATTGATTGTTGATAAATTGTTGTTGTTTAAATGTAACTGTAATATGAAAAATGTTCATTGGTCATTGCCAATAATAACAATAGTGTATGAATTTAAAAAGCAATCAATCGATAATTTAAATTAATTGCTGTGTTATAACCTGAAGCTGATTATATTTATATATATTATGCTATATTAACGTTTATCCAGTCAGGGGTTATTTCTTTATTTTTTAAGTCAATTTTAAAATAACACTTTTTTAATATTCGGAAAAAAATTTAGTTTTAACACAATACACACTTTTCAAAAAGTAATGATTCGTCTAAAACATTGCCTTTATATATCTTTTTCTGTGACAGCGAGAGAAAGAGGGTTATGTTTTTCGAATATATGTTTGTATGTATGTATATCTTTTGTCACGCCCTAGAGTCTAAACGGCTTGTCGTATTTTTATGTGAGTGGTGTCAATAGATTCGTCTTAGTCGTGAGAGTGAAACTAAGAACATCAAAATTAAAAAAGAAAACAAAATTAAGAATTTTTAGAGCCAAAAAGTAATCTCAAAAAATAAAAGTTTTCAAACAATAGAGAATTTTTAATAGTGATTATGAATTTATAAATCTGTAACTTTTAGGTTTTAGATATGATATTGACGCAGTCGGGTTATATTTTTTTAATGACTCATTACTTGTTTCCATTATAAAATTACTAACGAATATGGGAAAAACAAATTTCTTGCATTTTCTGTTTAAACTTAATAAACTTCTTTAGGAAAGTGGTATCTTAAATAACTTGCTGAATCATATTTAGACTGTAATACAATCAATACAACTTAAAGTCAAACATATAGACACATTATAACGTCATTACAACTCTTGGAAAAACTTACCTCACGAAGCGTTGGCCAATACGGCACCTGGTCATCATCCCGGTACACAAGAAACTCAGGATCCAAGTACGTTAATCTCGGATTGTGATTTAATCGCAGTATGTCCAATTTCACCAACCCACCGAAGCTTCCAGCGGTGACGTTCTGTAGTCTACTCATATGACTTAAATGTAGTTCTTCCAGGCTTGTAAGTTTAGTAATAGGCCTGGAAAAAGTGTTTGAAAAGAAAGTTCAGTTGTCAGTTTGTCCAGCTTTTAGTAAAAATGGTCATACGATATTTTATGATATCGTTCAAGTTGTCTTTAAACGTCTAAGTCAGTATCAAGCTAAAACTATTAGAGATTTTTTTGATAATAAAGTAAGAAAAATACATTCAATACATTGTGTCATTACCCTTCCAGCTCGGAGTTATAAATCTAAAGGATTTTTCGCAGGTGTTCATGACCGGTGACACTTACATACCTTCAGGTTTGCTCATGTTGTGTTTAGACTTAAGTGTAAGTGTAACAGCTTATCTACCACCACGTCGGCAAAACCTGTCCCTTTTTAAGAAATCGTTTCCCGAAATTCCAGAAGATTGAGACAAAAAATCTTACATGTCAAAAAATAAAAAAGGAGCCGCTTCACTTTAAAATACTTTTTTCAAATATCCAGCTGTATGAGATCGGAGGTCCGATGATGCCGAAACATCTCAACAGGCCGCCATAATATGGGTCACCATGCTGCATTTTTGCATTGTTTCATTCGCAATGAATATGGTGACCACAACAATTGGATTCTCCTCATACTTTCCACCAAGCAGAGTAAAGTCACTTTGGCATGCTCAAATAAAGAAAAAAAACAAGCTATTTTTAAAATTTACAGTTATAAACTTACCCTTTAGTTTCAATGTTGGTGATGGGATTTCTTTCCAAGCTTAAAAACAAGAGCTTCGGCACTTCTTGGAGAACTGATGGGACTGTTGTGAACCTATTGTTGCTGAGATCTAACCATCGGAGTTTCTTTTGGTTTTTGAGTAGACCTTTAGGCAGCGTTTCCAACTCACAGTTACTGAGCACTAAATGCTGGAAATGACGTGACGGAAGCTATAATATTTTAAAGAGCTGTTTCATAGCCGGCGTGTTGGTGTTAGAAAATAAATCTTATGATAAATTTGGAGCAAATTATCTTTTACTTGCGTGCTTCTTACAGGGAACAGAAGATAGTTACTTTATTGTATATTAGCTAGCTTTAATTAAATAAAAAAAAGTAAATCAAGGACATAGCAGAGCGTTTCCATCAGGTAACCACACATGTCTGCTCATTTAACCACTAAGTCATGAGCAATAAGAAAAAAGTCACAAGTGTGCATGCATATCATTACACATGTAGCATAAAACACGTACCCTCAATTGCACTAACGTAGACATTGCAGCTTTAGTTCCTCCATCAATGTAGGCTAGGGGATTGTCACTGAGATCCAAGAAAGTCAAGTTATTCATGAATCTAAACATAGATTGAGGCAGGGAGTAGATGGCATTGTGAGCGAGAGTGAGGTCCTGCATGTGTTTAAAGGGGAGAGGAGTTTTATAGAGATCCAACGGTAGCTGGAAACAGACACTTCGGGTATATTATTTATAGTCAATGAGTAAAATACACTGCTGTCGATGCTATGTTCAATTAGAATATTTAGCTCGAGTCGAATTTTATCGCCATATCGATACATAGGTCGGATTGACTTAGTGTGAACTGCCTGTGACTTGGTACTGAATGTAATTAAAAACCTTGTTGGTCTATCTTCTAGGGTCTCTTAATATTTATGGACCCTTATTCTAGATTCCTCCCCAATCTGAGAACGATTACATTCCATAAAGTTTTTTTTTCACTTTTATCACTTTTCATAATTCACAAATAAAAGTGGCAGGGGCTGACTTAAAACCGTGGACATTTTCTCCTATTCAACCTTAAATATAGGTATCGGGTAGACCACGGAATCGTAAACGGAACTGGCTTGCGTTGCTTGAAACATACCTCTCCCTTTCTACACTTTTTCATCATCATCATCTTTAGCTGTAATACATCTGAGGCTGGATGTAGTCTTCTCCCAAGGCTCTGTGAGCCCGCATCTAATAGTTTTCTGCACCCTTAACTAGGTAACCCAAAGTCACTATATATTGAATTGAGAAAAAGTAAGAAAATTGTGAACATCGCGTAGAATTGAGCAAAAAATATACGCTTACTGATAAGTCTTTCAAATCTGACGCTGAAATTCTGTTGTAACTTAAATCCAAGGTTGTCAATTCTTCTAAAGCCGTGAGAGCCGACGTTTCGAAGTGATGTATGTAGCAACTTGATAGGTTGAGCATCTGTATTGGTAACTTGGGAAATCTTGAGATGCTTTTTAAAGGGTTCCGGCTCAGATCCACTATGACCGGGTCAAAGTGAGCGAGGCCTAAAAATTTAAAGTTTTTTTGTAGCTCTAATATAAATAACACACAATTTATCAGACTTGTTGAACAATTATCCCTCGCTTATGCATATCTTAAAACTACTAATTTATGCTGAACATTTTTAAAAATATTGAGTTGAAATTGTTATGTATAGTATACAGCAACACGGTAGAGAGTCGACATACGCAGGCGTTCCCCTCTATCGAATCATAAGCCCAAATGAACCTACGCGTATACTGTTAAGAATCAAAATGTGTTTATGTTTGTGCGAAATTCTGAATATTTTATTTTGATGTGTGAGTTCGTAGTGAACGGTGATTGTTTTTGTATACGAGTCTAAAATGTATCAAATCAAATCAAATCAACAACCCATAATGTCCCACTGCTGGGCTCGGGTCTCCTCTCAGGAGAGGGTTAAGGCCATACGTCCCCACGCTGGCCAAGTGCGGATTGGGGACTGGCAAGACAACGTTGTGGCTACGTAATCTTACCGTTGGATGTTTTTAAGCCGCCCGAAGGCCTCCAACTAAGCTTCACGACTGTTATCCTATGATAACAACCGGGACCGACTGCTTAACGTGACCTCCGAATCACGGAGACGCTCATGGTAACATGCCACCAGCGGTCACCCATCCAGGTACTGACCGCGCCGTCGTTGCTTGCCCTCGCTGATTGTTTCTAATCACCGAGTGCAACTGGGCTGTGAGCGCCTCATAAAGCGCCTAAAATGTATATGTGTGTGATTTCCCTTGGAAAATAAGGACAGATTGTTTTATATCAGAATATGACGCTATGGCTACTCAACTCTGGTCAGCTCGTCTGTATTTCTCTGCAACTAGTAAAGTTAAAATAGTTACGCACCTTTCCAAGCAATCATATCAAACGGCTTAATCTTCTTATTACTGCAATCCACAGCGCTGTCTATGCAACTACATACCCTGCATATCGCATCCGATTGGTTACCAAACAATATAGGGTGGAAATCTGGAAATACAAAACGTATTAAATCACTACTTCAAAAACCAGTGAAATTACTGACCAACACTTCTTGTGACTAGAAGGCCAGCCTTTTTCTGGCTAGAGAATTAAAGGGTAGAATGTGGCAGTACTACTAGTCTTCTGAGCAGTCGAAGATGCGAAGGGTTTTTACTGGTGTTTGTTTGTAAATAGTTTCACTTTCAACTATAACTTTATATTCGTCATTCGTAAATACAAGCCATAAAACAAAATGTACCATAGTACAAAAGCTAAAACACCTCATTCGGGTCTGTTTGCAAACGTTTGCTGTTTGGAGCCTACTTTTACGTTTTATATGTATAAAATAAAAGTAGTTATTTTAATGAAAATGTGTACTACATGCCTATATATTGTTAAGGATATATTTGAACATTGACATTTTTTATTTTTATTTCTACTCCCCATATATATTAAACAGCCGAAGCATTTTTCATCAAACATAGCTAAGACCTCTGCCTATTAGTTCCCCTTTAAAAAAATGAAAAAATCGAAATCAGTTCATCCATTCGGGAGCTACGACGCCACAGACACACATGTCAAACTTATAAAACCGCGTCGTTTTTGCATCGGTGGATAATAATTGCTATAGTGGTTTAATATGCATATGAGTTTTTGTATTTTTGAAGTTATACTTCTTTTGGCGCGTTAGGGAAAAATGATGAGAGTAAATTTTTACGATGCCTGCGCACACCATCACGAAAAACCGACTCCCTAAAGTTAGCTACATTCAACATTTTAGTTTTCCAATTTTTTTATCTTGTTACTCTAAAGAAGTATAACTTGTAACGCGTGTACATAAGTACACACACACTTTTTTCTGTAAAAGAATAATTATCCCTGTACATTCCCCTACAGCTGATAGAAATAATCTTAAGAGTCAAATCATCCACAAGTACATTGCTATTCTTTTAACCCTCTTCTGTCTCGAATCAAGGGGTTCGTGTTACCGTAATCTCTCATTTATAAAAGAGCAACAAAAAAATTACCCAACACTGGCTTTATGAAAGGCTTGCCAACCAATTTGAGCCGTAACATGACTTTCTACAAAAATGTGTTTAATTGACTGTATATCAGAGAGTTCTCAAATTGAAACTTAAAAATGAAAAGGCAACAAAGCTGTAAAAAAGTCCACGTACAGAAAGAATATTTGGTAGTCATTATGGCTATCGAATATTCGATCTATTTACACGTTTTGTACTCTTCGAGGAATGTTGATCGACATGGCTTAAAAGGTCATCGCTCTATAAATTATTGTAATTTTTTCATTGCTTGGTTTTAAGCAAGCTTATTGATATTAAAGTAGCTCTGAAACTTTCAACTGTGATAGGAAGATATGAAGACAGAGTTTTTAATAAAAAAACATCTTTACCTATATCTTAATTGCCATGTTTACAAACACCTAACTAAACTAATTAACTGCACACCATCTGGTCTCTTTCTCAAATATAACTCGTTAAATATCAACTAAAACTGCCTAGAAAAATACTATGTTAATTTCGTATTTTATTGCATAGGAGAAAAAATAAAAGAAACAAACTACACGAATTTATAATATTAATATGCATAAGTATGGAGCTTGGATTTATAAATACCTTTTTTTAAAGGCAATAATTTTCCTGGGTCTAAAGTTATTTTAGTCGTTGTCTTCAGTTGATGGGCTACAAGTTTCTTCAAATGCAACTGTGAGCCTGAAAAACATAGTAATGCATTAAAATAATAAATAATTTAGGATCAAGTGACACACTACAACATAATACTACTTACTATATAAAACTTAAATACGGTTAATATATTAAATAATAAATAATCCTCATGAAGAATGTTAAATATATTGCTATTATTTTTTGTCCTTGCAATACTAAAAATAAATTGATCAATTCGGTGACGTCACAGTTCGTTACCCCACACAAGTTTGAATTATCGTTTTGACGTTCAAATAACAGTGATTTGAAATTATTGTCAATTGCAGGGTCCATCTTCTAAAAAAAACACAAAGCAGTCATGAGGACTGTCGACAGAAGTGAAAACTCAAAACTATATAATTAAGTTATTTAAGATCAATAATAAATAGTTATTTAAGATCATCTGAAATAAACCTCTTTGTTCTTTAAATAAAATGCGCGATAAATAGAAGTAAATAATGACAATTATTACGTATTAATTGAATATACTAAACACAGCGACACAGCGCAACTGACTATCTTTCTCCGAGCGGTATGACAATTTATGGTCTACTCTCCCTCCGTCTTACGAATTTTCGATCAGGTCAAGTGTCTTGAAGCGAGTTTAACATTTTTTACCCATTAGAAAAAAGTGCACAACGTCGCTAAAGAAGTTTTCACTTCAAAAATATATTTAAACTAATAAGGAGAAAATATCGCAGTAAATATTTTTCGAGACCTTTAGACCTTTTTAAAATTACAATAAATATATTTTCTCTTCAAAGGGAGAGTCAGATACCTATATTGAAATGAAATGGAATGATATGAAATTTAAAATGAAATGAAATGATATGAAATTTGAAATGAAATGAAATGATATAAAATATGAAATTAAATGAAATGATATGAAATTTGAAATGATATGAAATTTGAAATGATATGAAATTTGAAATGAAATGAAATTTATTTGCATAGCATAAAACACTAATTGTCAGTTAGAAACTTATAATATATAGCTTTGAAACTACAGTAAAATCTACACTTAAAGGGAAATCTATAGATAATACCTATATCCATACGTAGGAATATGAAATTAAAAGTTTATTTTTATATAAATTGGCCTACCAAAGTAACTCTACTGTGCCTGATGGAATACATAAGTAGAATCCAAGAATGGTAGTCACCATACTCATTGCGAATGCAGACATTGAAACAATGTCGCATGCTGACTCACCCAATGGTGGTCGCTTGAGGTACTTCTGCATCATTGGGTATAGATAAGTTTGAAAAGGCAAAATGACTACGGCATTTATTTTACCCATGAAGATAAAACTTCACAGAGATGCATGAATTACAAAAATCAGTTAAAATTGGTTTTGCAGAAGGATTTAGAAGTGGGAAATAAAACCAAAGTATTTTCAAGTAGAGATCTGAAATGGAGAAGGCAAAGAATATATAGATAGAACGCCAGAGCTTAAAGTGTAATTCACGATAGAGCCGGTTTCAGAAGATTTATTGGGTCACCCAGAATGATCCGTCCTTTTTTTAAACGAATAATCTGAGAATTATAGTCAGGAGGCTTTCCATACTCTACGTGTTGATTCTTATTATCTATTGTTAAATTAACAATATTGTATATTTTAATTTTTTTGTTTCTACCGGGTTTTCTTTCGGTATTTTTTTATAAGTGTATTAGATAGCGGCTCATGAGATGCCCATAGTCCAGTGGCACTCGGTAATTAGAAGCAATTAACGAGGGTAAGCAACGACGGCGTGGTTGATATCTGGATAGGTGACCACTCATGGACCACTCAGTACCATGAGCATTTCCATGAGTCGAAAGTCACGTTAAACAGTCGGTCCCCGTTGATAATAGTCGTGAAGCTTAGTTGGAGCCTTTTGGGTGGCTTAAAAACATCCAATGGTAAGATTACGTATGGGCTTACCCTCTCATGAGAGGAGATCCGAGCCCAGCAATGGGATATCGTGGATTATTGATGATTGATAGATAGTGGCTAACAGATTGGATTTTAAATAACACGAAATGCTTCTTGGAGACATATATTAAGATCGTCAGGATATTTTCCATAATTATGTTGTGTTCAGGGGTAGGGTATTATTTCATTAAGCATCTATAATCGAGAGCATTTTTTTACATTTATGAGCCTGCCAAGGTGACTCTTCTCTGCCTGATGGAAAGCATGAGCAGAATCCAAGAGTGGTGGTCACCATACTTATTGGGAATGTAGACAATGGAATAATGTAGTATAGCCCACACTATAGCAACCTATGAGATGTTCCTACATCATTAGGCCTCCGGTCTCACAGTAATTGTTATTATCTAAGAAGAAAACTAGTCATATTAAGACACACAATTCTTAACTCCATTCGCAGTAAGAAAATAGTGACGTCGATAGTACAGTTAGCGATAACGATCAATACATTACAGATTTTGAATTATTCAAGCATTTTTCCTTCTTAAAACTATTCTCCATATACATAACCGTTTATTTATAGCAATATATTTGACTGCAATGTCAAGGGTTACAGGTTCGAATTCTTCTCAGTGCAAATATCTATGTACATGAATATCACACTTATAAGTTTAAATCCACAGGTCTCTCTGTTTCTTTAAATATCTACGTAGTGTATTTTCAAAAATGAGCATAAGTTTATCTGTAATAACAATATATATAGACTAATTTGGGTCTAAAGTTGTGTAATATGTTAAAGTAACTGTAAAATTTCATTAGATATTTAAAAATTCATTAATATACTTAATTAAATATAGATATGTGGACCCGTTCCTTAATACAATATGTTTATATGATCTGCAAATAAAGTTTTGGAGTTTTGAATATGTATGTGCTTACAAAAAGCATATATGTGTTTACATCAGTTGTCAGCACACATAATTTAGTACAAGCTCTGCTTAGTCTGGAGCTAGATGACGTTGTAAAAAAAAAGAACTCAAAAGTTCTACATCGATTATCCATCGAACTCAAATTTAGTTACACAATATACAAGCCGCTTTAGAGATTGTATTTATCTACGTTTCACATCTTTTATGTATTTGTATATTATATACTAGCATAGGCTGTGCACGGAAGTCCTTGAAATTCTCGGATTTCCTCAACTATATATACTATGCAAAGATACATTGACTGGACTGTGTGTTGAGTGGTTAGTGACGCCGACTGCTAAACCATATTTCATGGGTTCGATTCCCACCCAATACAAATAATTGTAGGATGAGCACAATCGTTTGTTCTGATTATAAGTGTATTCAATCTATTTAGAAATACATAAATATACTAATAATTAAATATAATGATGTTTATATAAGGTTTCTGACTTTTAGACTTTATCAGGCTGGAAATGTGTAAAGATATTATAATTATTAGTGTCATATAACTATTTAAAAAGAATGTTAAATAAATATTTAGTGCACGATGCAAAATATTGCATGAGTGTATTTACAAAAAAACATGAAAAAAATCCGTTTTGACAAATACCGTGTTTACGAATACCGTGTCTTCTAGCGGCTAGAGATTTTTTCGACGCAGAACGGTAGATAGGTCGGGGGTGTACCCGTGTACGAGGCTTCGATAGAGGAAGACACCAAGGCGAGGAAGGTTCTAGATAAAATATAAATTATTAGAATAGATGGATACAGAAGATGTCAGAAAGCCCACAGAAGATACAATTGTTAAAATGAGATAAAATATACAAGTTGTTATAGAAACTATATTTTTTTAGAGCGCAAAGTGAATATTAGAGTAATGCTCGTTTTCAAATTTTAAAACTAAAACTCACACACCCGTTAAATAAATCTGAAAAATACTTAAGGATATTTTGAAAACCGGTTCCTAGGTTCATATTAAAAAAAACTGATAAAGTCCATTTATTGGGACTTAAATTGTGCTTTTTGGCTATTAATGGATTTTTTTTAAATGTAATTGGTCACATGTTTCTATAACATCTCATAGAAGTTAGAACACCTAAAGTAAACAAAAACTAAGAAATTATCTTGCTATTATTAGCCAACGAGTCTTTTTTAGTTGGCTTCATTTATTACCACTCTCTTTTGATCAGCGAACTAGATAAATAAGGTCATGTTAAGGTTTAATTATATATTTGTACTTGTAATTCATTAGTGTTATCGAGGTATTAAAATTATTTTTTTTAAAAATGTGCAAGATTTTATAAAACATTGTTAATTAATTAATGTTTATACATTTCTAAGTTAAATAACCTCGTATCTCCTTATTTTCAGCATAGCACTATATTCAACTAAGGCATTTTAATTTTAAATATTCATAGCACACGCAACTCTAATTATCTTGCTATTGCATTATTGGAATATTAAATTGATTCAATAAAATGAACTAAATATATTTCAATCAATATTTTGATATCATTAGCACTAAAAATGTCGGTTGTACTTTAAACTTTATTAGTGTGCTAAGTGCATTTTAAATAAAAGTATCAATCGTCAGAGGATACCATTTTTACTATTTTGACATCTTCTAGCGGCTAGAGATTTAACTGCGGGAGGAGGGATCTTGGTGGTCTGACGTGTAGTCCTTCGACGGAGACAATTTCTCGATGTGTCTAGACAAATTAAAAATATACTAACATTTAAACTTATATCTCATGGGATCATTTTTTGTGGTTTCAGTGTTAGCATAATTTCTTCGTTAGTAATAAAACTAAGAATTAGGTACGAAATGAGCTAACTGATAAAACTTGGTATTGTAATTTGGTTTAATTTTTTCTTGATTTTTGTATTAATACTATCGTACTAGCTTATATTTTTAAGTCTCTCCGACTTCCTCCATTCAATGTACAAGAAATACATAAATCGACTATGAATGTTTTTATTCTTTAGTTACGATTGATTCGATCTAAACGATTGATTCCAACGTTTTTGAATCGATTCGTCATTTGATTCCACATGTGGATTACATAATAAGTCGAATAGAATTGTTAGTATAAAAATGATTCGGTTAATAGGGTCGAACAAAGATGAAATGGGGAATCTTCTCAATTATGATTAATATTTGTATAAACGTGCGATATTTGTGGACATTGATTAAGTGGATAAGTGAAGTAAATACCGTTCTTTTGGCATGTTTTAACGACGATTATCTTTTTTGTGGTAGTGGTGAGCGTAGTACTCCTAATTGTGGTTTTCTTCCTTCGTCGTAGACAAAGTTTTGAAGAAGGATCTGGATAAAATAGAAATAGGACAGAATATAAGATCAAGTAGGACATCATTTCGAAATTTGTTTGTTAAGTCAGTGCATCTATAATTTATAACCGACTGCAAAGTAGATTCTCAATTGAACTGCATTTTTAGGCTCCCATATTTTTTTTTTTATATCTAATCTGCCAAAATGACTCTGCCCTGCCTGATGGAAAGCATGAGCAGAATCCAAGAGTGGTGGTCACCATCCTCAATGCGAAAAAGAACAAGGCAGCATGGTGACCCACACTATGGCGGCCTGGGGGGAAAGGGGATGGTGAGGGGGATAGGGGGCGTTGGATTGGGGTATGGGCCTCCGGTATCCTCACTCACTCGATGAAACACAGCGTAAGCGCTGTTTCACACCGGTTTTCTGTGAGGCCGTGGTATCACTCCGGTCGAGCCGGCCCATTCATGTCGAAGCGTGGCTCTCCCACGGTATAAATGGGTAAAACAGGACCCTATTACTAAAGCTCCACTGTCCGTCCATCTGTCCGTCTTTCACCAGGCTCTATCTCATGAACCGTGATAGTTAGACGGTTGAAGTTTTCACAGATTATGTATTTCTGTTGTCACTATAACAATACATACTAAAAAACAGGACAAAATAAATATTTAAAGGGGTTCCGATACTACAAATGTGTTTTTTATTGCCGTTTTTATAGAAAATGGTATGGAACCCGTCGTAAGCGAGTCCGACTTACACTTGGATGGTTTTATTTTGAATATATATTTATTTATTTAGAAAATATATATTTATTTAGAAAATTCCTTTTCTTCCCAGTGGGTCACATTTAATATTAAAGACAAAAAAACTACCCTTAAATATGAAAAATTAAAGAATAAAGATAACAATTTATCACAACGCAGGCTCATTGAAGTCGGTTATAGTTTTCTAAAAGTGAATTATTTAGTGCGATAATAAGTTAAGGTTGCCTGGAAGAGATTGCTTTTGGCAATAAGGCCGCCCCTTGTACACTCCGTCTCACAATTTATGTACTCTCTTCTAACTGTAATATTATAGTGTGCAAATAAAGAGTGTTCTATCTATCTATCTATAATCAAGTTATTCTACAAAGGTTTGTTTATTTTGTATCAATTAAAGCAAAGTTTTCCGTCAATGTTAATTATAGTGTCAACTATTTCATGTACTAATATAATATTTTAAATTAGTGCTACGGTGTTCATAGAATACTTTCTATTTTTATATTTTTCAGGGTGCGATTATCAAAGACTAAAAAGGGACGATCTCAGGAAAGTCACAGGTATCCAGACAGGGCATTTTCCTCTAAGCCAGACCCTATCCACTATATGCACAACAGCCAGCTCTCTGTGCAGGGAATGCATGGAGGCAGAAAAAACGTCGCAGCACGTTCTCACAGAATGTAGAAGTGTAGCAACTCAACGGGCAGACATCCTCCAATGAACTTAACTCCCAGAAACATGTCTGGGATGGTCTAAGACGGCTGGAGTAGAAAGATGACAAACGTACAATAGCCCAATCAAGAAGCTAAGTGCGGAAATGGGCTGGTTAAACAAACAAATAACAATGTGCGATTAGTCTTGCCATAGTATAATTAAAGCAAGCAAATGTAGTCGATTAATCGGAAAATAAAGTGCCTCGACGATTATTATAAGATCGTAGTTTTACTTTCATTTTTTTTTTCAGTCCAAATACACGAAATGCTACCTGTTTTTAAGGCTCGAGTGTAAAATATATCAGCTACAATTTAAAGATGCGAAGACATTGAAGAAACTGTTTTTTTAATGTGAACAAGATTAAAAAAGTTGTGTGATTGTTGTTTGTTTAAAATTGATTTTATGAGACCAAGTACGAAAGTCGTATACAACGAAACTATAAGATTTTTCTTCCTGGATGAATCCTATGAGAGAGTTACTATGCCTCATCGTAATTATACAGTTTTCTGTGTTAAAATGGGATAATAAGCACCGTGCTTTAAAGGTTGAGGCAGACAGTAGACGGGATGCGGCGGAGGCGCGCCTATCAGCGCCTCATGCCGCCCTGAGTGTGGCCGCGGATGGGCAGGACGGGTTTTCCCCCCCATCCACTTCACAGGCCAGCCGCGAGTGGGCGACGTTACGCGTGTGCCGTACGTCGCCTAAATTGAGAGTTTTTACCATCAGACGGTGCCCGCTCCAGTGCGAGCAAGCGCTGGGAGGGGTCCGGATGGCGTAAGAAAGCGGTCCTCGGATCCCTCCCGTCTCAGGCGTAGAGAGGCCCACCGTGTGGTTTTAGTCGGTTCGATTCCGACATACCGCCACGCCACGAACCCCGGTGAAAAAAACAAGACAGTAGACGAGGCGACATCTTTAGCATAATACATTTGCAATAAAAAAAGTGGTGTATATAGCACGCGCTTTCACCAATCAGTTTTAAAGAAATTATCGGTTTGTTCGAATGCTTAGAATCTAATTGTTACTTGATCGCAATTAGACTACGGGCCCTTGTCAAAATTTGACAGGTCATGTGAACAACCAGGAGAGATTTTGGGAAAGATACTGCACTATTTTTGTACGGCATTGGTTTTATACAATTACAGTACCTCTTCTTATCCATTACTCCGCAACGCCGTACAAAAATCATGTTACAAGGGAGAAAAATCGAGGGGTGCTACCGCCTCCCTTTAACCAGTACTCAGTTCGACAGCTTATAAGTGACGGTATAGTGCTGAACATAATTAATATATGCTGCTGTATCTTTCTGAAAAGGTCTCCTGATGTTTCACATGACCTATCAACTTTCGACACGGACCCGTAGTCTAAATGTGATTTATCATTTAATTGAATAAAGTAATCATCGAGGATGTCACAAGTCGGTGATATACTGACGGCGCNAAATAAATAAATAAATAAATGCTATCTCGCCTCGTTAGCTGTCTGCTCCACTAGCTAGTGCTTTTAATTACCCATTATTTTCGTGGCTCAAATGTACAAAGTGCGTGCAAAAAAAAACATTCAACCGTAAATCCAAAAACCGTATTTACTATTTCGGCATTTTTTCGAAGCTCGCGTTTCTTTTACAGAAGTAACTGTTGTGGTAGTCGAGCTCAAAATAGTAGTTTTGTGAGCGGGCCGTCTTTGACGTCTACAGCGACGCCATGATCCTATATCAAGTGGAAAGAAAGAAAAAGATTAAGAACTCATGGTATGAATACCCGAAACCATATAAAAACAGGCTTAATAACATAATAAAGGGAAGCAGAATATTATGGCTGGAAATTCGAAAGTGCAGTCCTAATGTGAATTCGAAATTCACAAGCGAAAATTTATTGCTTTTATTTAGTTCTTATGTGAACGCAAATGTGGATTGCCATCGTTATCTGTACAGGTTTTTGTACTCTGTTGTTAAGCAATAAAATTGCATAAATAAATAAAAAAGAAAGAAATTAAGTTGTTTAATAAGACATTACAATAAACTGATTCGCAGTACAAGAAAATAAAGTTGAATTGGAATTCCAAGAAGAATGAATGAAGACGGAGTTTTGCTATAATAAACCTAAGGCAAAGAGTAGATGGATGAACGAAGAACTGATGGTAAGTATCTATCAGCGGTAACTCAAGAGTCGCAAGTGACTTCCAAGGTTTCAGTTCCTCTATCATAATTAGCAGAGGGAGGAGTTGGCCAATGGCTTTTTCATGTCAATATTATGTAACTTTTGTTGATGATTTTGTATTCAAAACTATATTTTGAAACGGTACACATGTAAACGTATGGAGAATTATCGACTATAGTCCTTTTAGTATTACTTAATCTCTGTGAGCGATGGCTACGAAACCAACGTGGCTTTCAACAAGCGTCTTTATTTTGTATCCACCAGCCTAATAAATAAAACAATTTACACCCAAAATGTACCTCGTAAGTTTAAAAATAACGGCAACTGTCACATAGATTAAGCTAAAGTACTATAGTTTGAAATAAAATAAATAAATAAATAAATATTTCGGACATCTAACACACAACTCCATCTAGTCCCAAACAAACAAAGCAGAGCTTGTATCATGGGTATTAGACAACTGATATGAATACATAAATACTTTTTTTTTGTTAATACATACATATTATACATAGAAATCATCTAAACTCCGCAACAAATATTTGCAGACCATACAAACATTTAGTCCGACTCAGGATTCGAACCCGAGACCTCATGGACAGCAGTCGCACACGCTACCTCTGTGCCAACGAGGCAGTCAAATAAAAAAAAAGACTATGTCTTTCATATGACATGTTTTGCACTTTTATTTTGATGCGGAAATCCCCTCAAATACCACAAACTGGTGGTTATATCGGCCTTGTACTGCTAAAAACTGTACATCGTCTCTGGTACTAGAAGCCGGGAAACCAGACGCATCCTCGAAAGAAAATCCCTGGAACCTCGACGTATCTCAGGCCACCGACGGTTTGTACATGACCCCCTCCTGTATAGGAACCCTGATACTCCTATTATATTTAGAAAAGGGCGCGAGCACTTTATAGTCTGCTTCTGCTAGGGGGACAAATGGCCTCATCTGTCACCCTCAGGCTTGCGCTTATGGAGGACGGAGATCGTCTTGCGATCTCCGGCGACTGAGTCGTTTGCGGTACCTGGTCCGTTCCCGGGCCTGGCAGACCGGGGGAGTTCTAAACCTCTCCTGGTCCCGCTGTACCATTTCCTGCGCAAGCATAACTTGCCCGCAGAAAAAGACGGTAGAGTACCACGCACTCTCGCTCCGCAGCAAAGCCGCAATAATGTTACCGAGCGAGAAAACGTCCACTCCTATGGCCGCCACGAGAAAGACATATTTTGTCCTTAAATAAATAAGTAAAATAGAAGCGTGAACGTTTGATATGCAGCCTATTATTACTCTTAAAAATAATTAAGAATGAAACTTATAAAATACCGTCTTTATTTTTGCATCTTTTGCGGGTAGTTGCTATTTTAGTTGTTGTAGGAACTGTTGTAGTAGTGATAGTCGTATCTGATGTAGTCGATTCTGTTGATTCAGTTTGCTCTTGAGTTTGACGCGATGAAGTTTCTACACAAAAAAAAAGAAATTTTATCACAGTTTAATATAAAAGGAAAATAATTTCAAAAGTAAACTTCATTATTTACCTATTTTAAATAGTGACATCTAGTAAAGATATTATGAAATTACTACCATTCTGTATCGCGCTATAAAGGTTAGTGTTCAACGATTAAGTTCAACTACAAACAGGAATTAAAGTTGTAATAAATATTTTAGCCATAAAAGAGTTTTAACAAATTAGTATTTACCGTTATCGCTGTCTTGCGTGCTGAGTCGTACTTGGGGTAGTGATAGCAGTACTATCAGGGCGTGCGGACTTTCTACGTCGTAGACATCGGCGTGATGGATTACCTGTATATAAAAACGAAAATCTATTAAAATTTACCAATGACGATGATAAAAATTAAAGACAAAGGTAAATTCTAATTCAGAGGAACGCAAAAAACTTCGGATAGACTTTCAAATTGTACGCAGGATATGGTATTTCATTGTCAACAAATTATTGTTTGCTACCGTCCACACTCTCCAAGAGGCTACAGGAGGCAACGCGAATGCGAGAATGAAGACGGTGAGCTCGTACCCCCTCGGCCCTCGCCTCTCTATTACTCCGCACTGTATCGGTTTTTGGGGCCGATTCAAAGAGCGCAAGAGGCAACACGACACTGCGCAACATAGGCAGTTAAAGGAATATGAGAGAGAAATAACAGAGAGTAAGATATTATAATGCACAAGTTTGTTTGCGCACAATCTTGTGTACTATAATATCTCCTGCGTAATTGGCTGGTCTCAGTTGAGACTGGCCGCTGTGACCGTTATCGACTAGGAGAACATTATCGGCTAGGAGAACATTGCTGCTGGAAAAAGAATCTCCTAAGAAAGGAGACCTAAGCTAACTATATATGCTGGAGTTTTGTTAAGTTTTCCTGCTCTTTGCAGGGTCTCGAGAAGTTTATGTTTGTTTAGTCGGCTCTTAGAACATCCACGGAATGAACAGGATTGGTGACACTCAGTATTCTAAACCCGTTACCACAGGAAAAGTTAATATGTCTTTTAATACACATTTTGCAACCAGTCAATCTGGGTGAGAGAAAACAGAAAAGTGTATTTTGGTGCAGCTTAATTTTTTAATATCTAATGAAGTGATCGCAAAATTTGATGTACTTTTGTAATATTGTTCATCCCTTATCACCTTAAGATAAGTATAAAACAAAGCTACACTGTTGCTAACGTTGCTTGTGCTTCTGGAGAGGTTTAAGGCCTTTCCATAAGCGCTACTGCTTCATATGGGCCTTAGGCCTATAAAAAAAGAGTCCAATGCTGTAAATATAATATATAAACTACAAAACAAATAAACAAGCTGTAATTTACCGCTACTTTCGTTTTCTTTACATCTAGCTAGCAGAGGTTTTTCCTTTTTTCTCCTTCTTTTGTTGGTCATGATGATGGGGAGCTCGGTAGTGTCAGGAACACCAACCGTTGTCAAGTAGAAGGTCCAGGGTAAAGGCTGCCAGGGTACAGGCTGCCACACGTTCACAGGTTCCTCGATATATTCGTCTATTGAAGGTTCTAATGAAAGAGAAATACTTTGATGTATTAAATCTATTGCATATGTTAGTCTCGAAGTCCTTCTTCTATATGCAGGTTATTCGTATTATCCATTTAAGATTCAGTTTTTTTTAACGAACTACAAAACGGAGAGTAGGGTCTAAATTCGATTGTTTTTTTAAGTTTGTTACCTCAGAAGTTTCGACTGGGTGAACTGATTTTTTTGTTTGAAAGCTGGTGCTTACCGTGTGGTCCCATTTCAATTTGGTTCAGTTATTTAAGTCGGTTCTTTTTGTAACAAATTTTGATTATAATTTATATACAGGCGATAACTATTAAAAATTCATTACTCCAATGAAACCTTTTTTTATGTATCTTAGAGGGGGATTGACACAGTCACACACCCAATGGTAAGTAGCTACCGGGGACTTGAGTATAGACGGCTTCAGTTACCCAACTCTCTCGGTGAAAAGCTGGGAAAGATAACTTTAACACCGGTTTTCTGTAAGACAGTATTCTCCTGTTTGATCCAAAGTAATGTATTATTATTTAATATTTCGGACATTTTGGGCATCTAACACAACGGCATCTAGTCCCAAACTAAGCAGAGCTTGTATTATGGGTACTAGAGAACAGATATAAATATACATATACTTTTTTTGTAAATACATACATATTATACATAGGAAAAACCAAATCTCCGAAACAAATATTTGTACATCACACGAACATTTGGTTCGACCCAGGATTTGAACCCGAGACCTCAAGCACAGCAGTCACATTCACTACCACTGCGTCGCCGAGACAGTCCCTATATATGAGCTTCACCGTAACTCACTATATCACGGTGCTATTCTGCTGCTTAGACCAACATTTCTCAAAAATTATCTTCTATCCTCTTATTTAAGTATGTGAAGCGATTTCTCAAATGCTATTTTTGTATGTCTACATTTAGATATCGTATATTTTTATTGTGATATATCTAATTATAGTCAATCTTTGTCATGTAAGTGATCTCTAGTTCAGTCTGGATAGTTTTCAAACAACAAAATTAACAATTCTTTTAAGCTTAGGTGAAGCTCATGACTCTTTTTTTGGCTTTTCTACAGTCGGGCAAAAAAGTATTTTGTGACTAACTAAAGCCAACAAAAATTAATCCGCAATAAGACCATTATTTCATACAAAAAGCCATTAATATTGATCATTTTGTCATCAACAACCCATAATGTCCCACTGCTGGGCTCGGGTCTCCTCTCAGGAGAGGGTTAAGTCCATGCGTCCCCACACTGGCCAAGTGCGGTTTGGGGACTGGCAAGAATACGTTGTGGCTGCGTATCTTGCCGTTGGATGTTTTTAAGCCGCCCGAAGGCCTCCAACTAAGCTTCACGACTGTTATCGTATGATAACAACCGGGACCAACTGCTTAACGTGACCTCCTAATCACGGAGACGCTCATAGTAACATGCCACCAGCGGTCACCCTTCCAGGTACTGACCGCGCCGTCGTTGTTTACCCTCGGTGATTGTTTCTAATCACCGAATGCAACTGGGCTATTGTCAGGTAATTAAAAGGGATCTGGTCTGTCGACGGTCCTGTAAAGAAAAAGTTAAAAAAAAAACATTCAAGTTCTTACCTGTCTGTAGTTATATTTCTTCTTTGGTTGTGGCTGAAAAGATCTATTAAGTACATTCAATCATTCTTTCATTCGTTCATACCATTCTTCGGGTTTTTTAAGTAGTTAAACCTATTTTTTTTAAAAGACAAATCCCGCGGGGTTCATAAAAATTCTGTGTCTCGGGGACTTTACAAATATACATGAAACGGACACAGAATTCTCTTTCACCCAGACTCAAAACAACAATTTGTGGATCACACAATGTGTTACACCGTGTGGGGTTTGAACCCACAACACTCATCGCAGTAGAAAATGTCGAGGCGATTGCCAATCGTGAGTGCACAATAAAGAAATGTCTCACACATTGTTTTATTGTGAAAACTAGCTGTTTTCTAGATGTTTAATTAACTTTTTCATCCATCGCGAATAGTTTTGTATACTGGATGACATGTATCCATTTTTACGGATCCTGCAAAATTTCATGACGAATCGAAAGAAAAACTTGTAACATAAAAACGAAGGAAACATTTCTCTCTTCTAGAAGAAAATCTATGAAATGGAAAATAATGGTTTGATTTTTTTCTTTAATCTATTTGAAATGCATGTTTTAAACTGCGTATAAAGTTATTTATTTAATTTTGATGAATCCAGGTCACTCTCTAAGACGAATCTATTGACACCACTCACATAAAAATACGACAAGCTGTTTATGAAGCTGCTTAGGCTCTAGGGCGTGTCAAAGGAATATACATACACACATACACTCCAAAAACATAACCCACATTTCGCAGTCGGGTAATATCGCGCTTTAAAAAAACATACATTCGAAAAACACAATCCTCCTTCTTTTGCAGTCGGGAAAAACAGCGCTTTAAAAAATGTGGTTTATCAAGGATGCAGCAAAAATAAGTAAAGTAATATAATATGACATTACAAACTGTATCAGAACATCTTATATCTTCAATTTCTCTGTTAGTTTTTGGGTCATATTACACAACTCTATTTAGATCTAAATTACTTACTTTTTTGCACAGACAGATATAGGTACAAATATTTTGTATATACATATACATATTATACATAGATACAATACCCAAATATACGTAATGTAGATACGTTTTCGACTTACAATGTCGTATAACATACAAATATTTGCACTAAATAGAAATCGAACCCGTGACCCCTGTAGTTGTACAGGTTCAAACAGACTGTCGAGTTGTGTGTCAATTTATACTCAACTATTTTCGTAAACTAGTGAACTTATTTTATTTGGTTAAATACTTTTCTAAAAAAAAATATTAATTAAAAAAAATGTGATAATAATCTGTGCGTGTACCTAATGTGTTTTACGGAGTGTTGTGTACATAACAAAACTGATTTTAAACCTATGCATAGTGTTAATTATTTCACTAAATATGGACTCAGTAACATTTTAAAGTACTAGTAATATATATATTTAGATTTATTATACGGCACTTGATTGTCAAGTCAATTGCGTCACACCTAACTATTCAAATTGTTGATTTTTTATATATAATTTAACAAAAGAATTAAGGAACTTTAAAACAGTAACAGTATTTCATAGATTTTGGTCATATTTAACTTCAAAAAGCTGTAGCAATATTGATTTTAATATAATTATCTAAAAAGTAAACAATATGACAATAGCAATAAATAACATCCATGATAAAAGACAACCGGACTTGTCATTTTGACGTTTTAACTTGTCATTCAAGTGTTTTTGTAACACTTTTGCACTAAAATTAATTAAAACAGAAAATAAAACATTTTCTGTTTTAATTCTGTTTTCATTTTAAAGTCTGATTTTAATTTTAACTTCATTTAAAACTGTAATAAGGTCTAAGTCAATAAAGAAAATTACTTTCCAATAAAAAATCAACTTGTGATGAAATTTAAATGCTCATTCTTGGACCTATTGGCTGGTACAAAGTAACGAAAACGAAGAAATAAATTTAATCATAAAAAAGACATAATATGATAACACAAGAACATTTAATACGTACTCATTATATGTTGTATGTATAAAAAGTTAATTGAATAACACTAAATGATTCATCAATCATCATCAACAAACCATAATGTCCCACTGCTAGGTTCGGGTCTCCTCTCAGGTCAGGGTTAAGGCCATACGTCCCCACGCTGGCCAAGTTCGGGTTTAGGACTGATTAACAATACTACTAACTAAAAACTAAATGATTATTTAAACATAAAATATCACTTACGGCGTCTATGAGCCCCATGAGATTTCCACGACCTCTTCATAGGAACAATAACATTATCACTGATCGTCTTTATAATATTTTTACCGGCACCACTTAGTTTATCCCATAAGAAACCAATGTGGGATCGAATCGAAAATAAGTCAGGTATCGCCGACATGTCCATTGCAAATCAGCATCGCGAGAATAACCTTACGTGCCAAAAACCGTTGGTATTATATAACCATGGTTCAAAATGGCGGATGTAGAAATGAAAAACAAAACGGCTGAGACAATTGGTTTAGAACTTCAACAGGAAGGAAATAATGGAGGTAATTCTTCCAGCTATTGAATGAGAGACGATGATAGATAAATAAAAACATGGCGAAAATAATGGATTATTTATTTATTAGTGGTCTTGATGACTAAGGCATGGTATGAATGGCAATCGAATGAATCGGTTCAATCTAACGAGATATGTGATACGGTAAGGCATTCGACAACGATATCGTTAGTTTGTATCCCGCTGAGTGTAAATATTTAACGAAAATAATTGTTAATACGTATCCGGATCTAGATAACGCTGTGTATGTTTAAGAATGTACTTTATCTACTCAAAGATAAAAGAAAACAGACCTTTTTTTCTGCGGCTTTTGTATAACGGCTTAGTAGAAGTAGTACTTTAATTTAATTTGTTATTCATTCGTTTCGGACTCAACAGGGACCCAAGGGATAAAAATACTTCTCAGCCATAAGACGTCTTACGGCCCTTTTTCTTTCTTTTTAAAAAAGACGACTCCCGCATTAGGAATATACATTCCTGTGTCACGGGGATCTTTACAAACATACATGAAACGGACACAAAGTACACCCAGACTTAGAACAACAATTTATGGATCACACAAAGTATTGTCCCATGTAGGATTTGAACCCACAACACTTGGCGTAGTAGGAAGCGGTGTGGCGACCACTGAATCCACTAGGCCAACTGTGTAGTCAACAGCTCTATTGGACATAAATAAGTATCCTTAAAATAGACCAGAAATAATAAGTAATCAGTATTTTATTAATAACGAGTATTTACCCTGGACTCTGTTTTTTGGAGATTATATAGACTATGATACTTACAAATAATGAGGCTTACAATTACGATTGCAGACTTATGACTGTACGGTTGGCCTAATGGCTTAAGTGGTCGCCACGACGCTTTCTGCCGCTCCAAGTGTTATGGGTCCAAATATACGAGTATGTGTCGCCGTCGTCTATGAGTTCGTTTTATGTTTGTTAAGTCCTCCGCGACACAGAACATGTACTCCAAATGCACGTGTTGTCTTTCAAAAAAAAGGAAGAGAAAATTCAAAATCGGTTCAATTGCAGAGATTGCCCTCAACAACCTCAAAAACCCACAAGCACAATGCACCCACAAACCATACCAAATCAAAATCTAATCATCCTGTCGCCATCCTATGCTGAAAGAAAGTCTCCCCAAGCAGTGCCATCTATCCGAATTTTATACCACTTATCGTAGGAGAGCCACGAAAAGGCCGATTCAACCAGAGTGCTGCCAACAAAAATTAGGTCCAAAAACATTCTGCACTAATTATAATATAAGCACGCGCAGACACACATACGGCCACTCATCTATATGAAATATCTTTTATATTGCTACGTGTCATGTAATAACTGTATTGCGGCTAATTTGTCTCATGATTGTTATGTATAATATACTTGTAACAATACACCCTACACAAGTATTTTCAATTACATTCTAAGTTCTGTCTTATTGTGTTCTATCAATGTATGAGAAATGTTTTAATGTTGCCATAACATAATTTAATAATTTGACTGTTTGAGAGTCATCTTGAGAAAAATATGAACTTTACCGATCGATTGTGTGCCCTTGATGGAACTTGTTAGATAGAATACATTCTAGAATTAAAGCCACTTGTACATAATCCACTAATTTTATTAACTTGAATCCTAACCGGTTTCGCCCTATGACGTTATCAAACTTAATTCTAGAACTAAGCTAGCCCAATGATTGATGTTGGCAACTTGTACATATGATAGTCGGCGCGAGAACTTCTATTGCGCGATTCAAAGTTAGTAGTTTTTCGTTACCTTCATTACTACGTAGTTCGACATATCTTCGGTAGATGGCGTTGTAGTGTGTTTCTGTTTTTGCGTTGCGAAGTCACCACGAAGGTGTGGGAATCCAAAAGGCAGTAACGCACATCTGTCGAGTTGCAAGCGTCCGTATGTAGTTAGTTACCATCAAGAACCAGTAAATGAGCTGACAAAGCTAAAAAATCATCTAAGGTCACCATTCATCTGGATGATTAAATATCATATCCATCTGGATTTGATATTTATTTTTACTGGCTTAATTCATGCAACCTTGTCTGTATCTCCTATAGCTTGCAGCGTGATGTTATAACACCGGGGACAATTTGTTTACCATAAATAGTTATAGTGCGCTTACTTTTCAATACATGCACATTCTATCACAAACTTTTTTATAACTTTTGAAGAGAAACATTTCTCTCATACATTGTTTTTGTGTAACTTCAACCGTTAGGTACGAAAGCAATGAAAACTCTCAGAGGAAAAATTTTCATTGACGATGTTTATCAAAATCGTATAGACCATTAACCAGCGTTTAAGCCACATTTTTTATTGATATTGTTCTTGGTCATTCCTTGATAACTGTACTATCTAGAACTTTAAGAATTTTTCAAATGGGTCCAGTACTTCCTGAGTTTAACGCATTCGACTAAACAAAGAAATAAGCTTTACAATAATAAAGTCCAGATTAATATTCCAGGTATTTTAATCATTGTATGTTGGTGCTCTTTTGGAGAGACCTTCATTAAGCAATGGACGGCAGCAACCTGAAGAAGAAGATGTACGAGGGATTGGTTTTGACAAATAGGTAACCATCCTCTTAATCCATTTCTACAATTAACCTAAGAGGAACAAGGTCAAAAACTAGCTGTTTATGGATTAAATTATATTGCTAAAATAGTTTAGTAGTGTCTAGTGATAAATGTGATTTTTATTTGATATGGATCAGAGGGTGCTTATCGGCGACAAGACGTATCGATAATCCACAGAGTACAATAACACGACAGACGACAGACGTGACTCATTGTATGTAGGTTAATGCCTACATTCCAAAACCAGATGTTAAAGAGCCATTGAGATTTTTTTAAATTTATTTAAGTCAAGTGTAACTACTAATTACTACTAATTGTCGTAATTATAGAGACGCTCATAGCCCAGTTGCACTCAGTGATTAGATACAATCACCGAGGGTAAGCAACGACGACGCGGTTAGTACCTGGATGGGTGACCGCTGGTGGCATGTTACCATGAGCGTCTCGGTGATTCGGAGGTCACGTCAAGCAGTCAGTCCCGGTTGTTATCATAGGATAACAGTCGTGAAGCTTAGTCGGAGGCCTTTGGGCGGCTTAAAAAACTTCCAACGGCAACATTACGTAGCGGTACCGCAGTCTTGCCAGTCCCCAACCGGCACTTGAGCAACGTGGGGAGGTATGGCCTCCTTAGAGGAGACCCGAGCCCAGCAGTGGGAGATTATGGGTCGTTGATTGATTGATTTATTGATTGATTGTCGTAATTATTTTAAAGCACAAAAATAATTAACCATTCAAATACAAATTCTTTACTAAAGGTACTATGTAATTATGTTTACATATAAACAATATTGCTAACTATTAATGTTTGTTTTTTAATAATAATATTTCTGACGCAACACACACAACGCCATCTAGTACCAAATTAAGTGGTTTGTACTGTGGGTACTAGAAAACTGATATTAATATATACATACTTCTTGATAAATATTATACATAGAAATCACTTAAACTACGAAATAAATATTTGCAGATTATACGAACATTTGATTCGATACGTGAATCGAACTCGAGACCTCAAGCACATTAGCCGCATACGTTACCAATGCGCCAACTCGGTACTAGGACAGTCAAAATATACCTATTGTTTTCATCAGACAAATGCATATGAAATATAAGTAACAAATAAAAATTTCTGTAAACGTTTTGTGCGTAAATATATTTTTATGTTTGTTTTTTGTAAGTACATATTTTAAACTCGATTCATACGTTTCGTACAGGTACAAATATTGATATTAAGATGAATAACTACATTTCAATATTCTTGAATTGTCTCCAGACTTTATTTTGAGACTCTCTATTTAGGTTTTAATAAAATTTCGAAGATTATAAAAAATTCAGGAGGGTGTCAAAGTTTCGTACTTTAAAAAAATGAAGTTTTAGGTATCTTCACGTTACCTGGATTAATGCACCGGCTGCACCACTTTATCCAGTATGAGAAGAGTTAGTATTGGTTTGGTATTTCAAATGCTGCTATAATAACTAGACGTAACACAGCTTTAGGTATAATCGTTTAATTTTTTTGTCCTTTCTGTTTTTATCGATGCTTTGATCTACGATAACTAATACCTTGAGAAACGAACGTTCGGTCTTATCTGGTTAGTACACGCCATTTTGGAAAATACATCAGTATTTGTTGCCAAAATCAGAGTGAGGACGTTCTCTAAGATGTTTTATAACAAAGTTATAAGTTTACGTGTGTTTTTAATAATTTTATTTGTGTCTAAGTTAAGTTTTGCTCAACTGGAAGTTCTGGGTAAGTTTGTAAATGATTTATATATGAGTTATCTAATTTAACCATAACGGATGAAGGGCTAGCGATAGGTTTCTTGTGTAACAGTATGAAGTAAATTTATCTTAAAATTGTGGTCTTCTGGTGGCCTTCAGGATTACGATGATAAATTAAAAATGAAATCTAATCGAACCCGATACTAATGATTGTACAATCTTTTAAATTCATTACTATAAAGTCTTGAATCTTGTTGTAATGTTTTAAAATATTCAGACGCTAGCCGTATTTATTAGATACAGGACACAATTATACTAATTAACGTAGTAAATATGTTGAGGATACTTCTCACGCACATTCATAGGCCATAGGCCTCTCCTGAGCAAGGTCTAACTACACTAAGCTTGTATATTTACCGTGGGAGAGCTGCGTTTCGGCACGAATGGGCCGGCTCGACCGGAGTTATACCAAGCCTCACAGAAAACCGGTGTGAAACAGCGCTTGCGCGTCAGTGAGGATGCCGGAGGCCCATACCCCAAACACTCCCCCATCACTCACTCACTCCCTAAAAAACACCTTTGGTGTTGTGGTCCGTGGACGGTATTAGTCGCTTGCCATCAGGCGATACATCTGCTCGTTTGCCCCTATATAAAAATACTATAGTGAAAACATGAACATGCTTAAATATTTCTAAATATATACATTTTTTAACTACCTATACCCAGACCCAAGAAACTGTCGTATTCTTTATACAATATAATTTATTTTATCTTATATTTTCGACATCGATCCGCCCACGACATGTAAGTCTCAAGCTAAGCACAAATTACTTATGAATAACTAGACAACTGATATAAATAAATGTACACCTTTTTTGTACATACATACATATTATAAATAGAAAACAATCAAACTCCGTAATAAACGTTTGCAGATCCTATAAATATTTGGCCCAACCTGGGAACCCGAGACCACAAGCACAGCAGTTGCATTACGTCACCGTGGGGTTCAATGAGACATTTGTCCTGGGTTTGAATCAAACCCATGCAGTCAGGATCACTAGCCACTGGACTCGTCGAAAGTTATATTAGATTCAATTAAGATTATATCAAGCGTTGATTATCAAGGCCAATTGACATCCTTGACGCGTTCTCGTGCGTGCTCGTTTGCCCGCGATTCCATAAAAAAAAACGACAGCACGAATGCTGTCATTTAAGTTGACTTTCTGTAAAAGAGTTGAACCGCCGAGCTCGAGACATTATAGTACTGTTACTATTCTAAAATATTTATTAAAATCATTTTATACCTACTACTAGCTGACCCGGCAAACGTTGTTTTGCCATATAAATAATTTCCTAGCAATTTCTAGTGTAGACAAAAAATCGCTTATTGTAAGTATGTATGTATGTTAGAATGTGTATATTGTATGTATGTAAAAATGTGGTATATGCGTGAAATAAGCATGGAGCGCTGTGAACGATGGAGGAATATAAAATCAACAAAAGGCAAACATTATTTTTAAGTTATTATAATTTATTCCTTAAAATTATATATCATTAATTAAACAATTACGACAGTAACAATATTAAACAATATCAATCTCTTAATGCTATAGCGTGAACAATGTTTTTTGTTAGTCCATCTTTAGCTAACACAAACAAACTGGATGGTTTACCCACTCGAGAGCATGCCACGTATAATTGT
>PKRV01002956.1:600710-819603 GCA_003709505.1 Hyphantria cunea
ACTCCCCTGGTGGCCAGGCACGCCGCCTCCTGAAAGTTCGCCCCCCGGGCTGTGACTAATGTGTCATCTGCGTAACAAATTACGCCCAGCCCGGAGGGGAGACGCTCGCGTAGGACCCAGTCGTACCCCACGTTCCACAGGAGTGGTCCTAGGACAGACCCCTGCGGAACGCCGCACGACATGGGTCGCCGTCTCAAGGCGCCATCTCGATCCTCGTACACGACGGTACGCTCCTCCAGATAGTCTGCCACTAGCCGCCTCAGGTACTCTGGCACCCCGTGATACTGGAGTGCTTCCCTGATGCAGCTGAATGGCAGACTATTAAAGGCGTTGGCGATGTCGAGAGACACCGCCAACACCACGCCGCCACAGCTCACCGCCTCCTCGGTCACGGCCCACAGGCGCATCACGGCATCGACCGTCGAACGCCCCTTTCGGAACCCGAATTGAGCGTCTGACAGGTCTGGGCCCACCTCGCTGAGGTGCCGGACGATGCAGGCAGAGAGCACCCTCTCGAACAACTTGCCCGCCTCGTCCAGCAACACGATGGGCCTGTAGGCAGCGACCGAATCGGCAGGCCGTCCCGGCTTCCTCAACAGGACCAGCTTCCCGCTCTTCCAGCACTCAGGGAAGCGTCCGGACGCCAAACTAGCGTCCAAAACCTCCCTGAGGCAGGTCAACGTATGCCCTCCTCCGACGCCCGGTGTGCCTTCTGCGGACTGAGAGAGAGGTCAGGATCTCCCTTTCCGCAGCCTCCTTCAGCGAGATGAAAGTTTTGCAAAAGGACATCACCGCGTCCCAGGACTCATCGCCGTCGAACGAACTACGGACGGCAGCGAGAGGTCACTGCCTACTACAGAGATGGGGGCATGGCGCGGCCCCTCCCAAGCGGCACACTCTGCCAGCGTATGCCGCGCCGTGTCGTCCCGAGCCACAGGTCGATCACTGGCCGGATAGCCAAAATGAAAGTAGCCTAGCTAAAGTAAAGTCATTAGATTAAGTTAAATGTTAATGTTGTAAGGAGTAGTTAAGTTAGGATACTTTAAGTTAGCTATATAGTTGTATCTGCACTTGAAATTCCCATTAATCATTCTAGCAATTTCAGAAATTTGCTGGAACAAACAGGAAAACAGACAGACAAATTTTTTTTTGATTCTTTTCTTGGTGTAAGTACTGTATATGCTTGCATCTGCATTTAGTGTAAAGCTGATAATTTTAAATCAAACAGACGCTTAGAAATTTATATATTTGTATAGATTGCAGATCACATGATGCATTTTATTTATGTAATCTCTTCTATGTCCAAGCCATACTTCATCTGCCTTTGGCACGACAGACGAACGAAGTTATTTTGTATCATATTAATATCACAATGTTTGCCCGCGATTCAATCAAATTAAAACGAAAAATAAACTATATTAATAAAATCTTTATTCACTAAAACTTAAATACTAAATAAAATATACAATCATATTTCGGCTCCCACAAGTATAACTTAGAAATAATTGTCTTCTGCTGGTGCTCGCTTGTAGAATGCGCGGGATACGTCCATTGGTGGCCGAAGTCCCATCCAGGCGAAATATCCATGACGCCATAGAAGCACTAACGCTAGCATCAAAGGTACTGCTAGAAGAACACCTGGAAAGAAAACAATAGCAATTACAGATTAAAACGAATTAGATTTAAAAAAAAAAGGTCGTCTAATACACAAGGCCATCTCTATTCCTAAACTAAGCACAGCTTGTATAATTCGCACTAAACAACTGATGTGAACACGTTAATATTTGTAAATTCACACTTAATATACATTACTCATCTCATGGGTATCGTAAGAGCCGACGAAGGGAACAGACTAAGCCTACAGAAGAAGAACTTAACACAAACTCTTTACCAATTCGTTTAGCTATAGTGGAACAAAAATTCCTTTCTAAGCAGAGGTCCAAACGTGTGATGTTCTCCTAGCTGATTACGGCCACAACGGAGACCAGCCAACTACGCAGGAGATATTATAGTGCACAGGTGTGTGCACAAACACAAGTGTACTCTCTGTTCCCTCCCTCTCATAATCTGATGGGACGATTAACACGATCGGGAGAGACCAGGCGCAGGACCGACAGCTTTACGTGCCCTCCGAGGCACGGGGTTTCAGATCCCAACTTCCAAACTCAGAGTTGTTATTAAGTATTTATATAATCAAAAAAACTCAATAAACCTTTTGGCCCGACCCGGGATTCAAAATTTTTTTTTTTTTTTTTATATTTAAGCTGCCAAAATGACTCTGCNGGACCGACAGCTTTACGTGCCCTCCGAGGCACGGGGTTTCAGATCCCAACTTCCAAACTCAGAGTTGTTATTAAGTATTTATATAATCAAAAAAACTCAATAAACCTTTTGGCCCGACCCGGGATTCAAAATTTTTTTTTTTTTTTTTATATTTAAGCTGCCAAAATGACTCTGCCTTGCCTGATGGAAAGCATGAGCAGAATCCAAGAGTGGTGGTCACCATCCTCAATGCGAAAAAGAACAATGCAGCATGGTGACCCACACTATGGCGGCCTGGGTGGAAAGGGGATGGTGAGGGGGATAGGGGGCGTTGGATTGGGGTATGGGCCTCCGGTATCCTCACTCACTCGATGAAAAACAGCATAAGTGCTGTTTCACACCGGTTTTCTGTGAGGCCGTGGTATCACTCCGGTCGAGCCGGCCCATTCATGCCGAAGCGTGGCTCTCCCACGAGGCGTGGCTCTCCCACTGGAGACCTCTTAAATGGCAGTCGCATACCTCAACCGCTAAACCAATGAGGCCAAATGTGTTGGAAATATTCTAAACAGAGTATATATCTAATATCTTTAAATGAGCAATTTTTGCACATATATTTTGTAATCTGAATCTCAGAATAAGCTCCAACGGTTTGTATGAAATATAGGGGGGTTTTTGGACGATAAATTGATCTAACTGGAATTCATTTTAAGAAAACTTTCCAAAAAAAATCTGAGCTTAGCTCTCTCATCCAGGTACTTTATATAAAAGAGGAAGGTGACTGACTGACTAAGGTACCCAGAGATCCACGCACAACCCAAACCGCTGAACCTAGAATCGTGTAATTTTGCATGTAGGTTCTTTATGTAACATAATTGAGCACTAAAAAAAGAATTTTCGAAATGCCACCCTTAAGGGGGTGAAATAGGGGATGAAAATTTGTTTGAAACTTTTTATTCCAGTGATGGATTTACTTAAAATTTTGTATATTGGAATACATCGTAAAATCTACTTCTGGGCGGGCATAAGCTGCTTTCTTATAAAACTGTATCGTAACTTTTTTTCTGCAGGATATGGTAGACAGTCTTTTAATACAGTTCAAAAGGAATGGCTTTATAAGAATACAATTGATCTCTCTACAAGTGATAAGTTTCCTGAAGGTCTTAATTCTGAATTAAGAAGCTCGTAATGTATACATTTGAGCATGAGTTAGAACTAAGTAAATCATTTCATCTCTTTCTTACCAATCAATAATCCGAGTAGGATGGCTCCGTCTCTTTCAGGTCTGTTTCCATATTTGTCAACACACCGCATGGTGCGTCGTGTGTCATGTAGGTGTTTCATGTTGTACCCCCTCATCTCTATTGGTTCTTGGCAGCTAAATAAAAAAAAATTATGCAGTTACACACAGTTGGAAAAAATCTTCAAACTCAGATGAGAACTGGCACCACGGATTAGCAATTTTACCATGTTGCCAGGTGCTTCCAAGGAGGCTTACATCCAGCAGTAAATATCTATTGGCTTATGATGACCATGCCAGGGGAAGAACTATAAAAACTGTTCTAGTTTTTTTTATGATATAGGAGGCAAGCGAGCAGACGTAATGCCTGATGGTAAGCGATTACCGCCGCCCAAGGACACCTGCAACACCAGAGGCGTCACAAGTGCGTTGCCGGCCTTTTAAGAAGGAGTAGGCTCTGGTTTCACTAATTCGACACAAATTCTTTGTGAATGGCAGATTTCTTGTATTTCTGAATGATTGTGTGATAGACTCTACCACAGAACAGTTCATAGTGTAGAGATTGGTGGAGAGAACCAAACCACTACCGTGAGAGAGCCACGCTTCGGTTCGAATGAGTCGGCTCGACCGGAGTAATACCATGGCTTCACAGGAAACCGGTTCGAAACAGCGCTTTCGCCTTGTTTCGCCGAGTATGTGAGGGTACAGAAGGCCCATAACCCCTACCCTTCCTTTCGTCCCCCAAAAACCGGTAACGCACTTGAGACGCCTATGGTGTTGCGGTGGTAACTGCTTACTATCAGGCGACACGTCTGCTCGTTTGCTCCCTATTCCATAAAAAAACAACTGTTACAGGACACGTAGGGTCTGCACCAACCAGGGGAAACCCGTAATGAAAAGCCTCGTATCTGATTGTATCCGACAGTCTGCCAGCATAGTGCTGGTCACAACGCTCCATCTATAATGAGTATGATGACCACTACTCTTGGATTCCACTCATCCCTTCCATCAGGCAGAGTAGAGTAAAAAAAAAGTTCTTTGGTAAGATCATAAACACAAAAATCTACAATTTTCTTCTACTTACTGCATAAGTGACGAGTTTCCGCCCAATTTATCCACAGTGCTGGTAAGGTCATCCACCATCCATTGTGTGGAACAGTCGCAGAGGAATGGGTTGTCTGACACGTCCACCTTTTCGAGGAGATCCCAGCGGGACAGCAAGCGAGAGTCTACTTCGCTCAAGTTATTGGATTTCAGATAAAGCTGAAAAGAATTTTATATGAATTAGGGAAGTGGTGAAAGATCCTTGATACAGTCATTATGGTGGTTGGCAGTTTACAACCGTGCCCTTTCCCAGGCTTTTCTGCCTCGTGAAATAAAACTGTGGAATGAACTATCGCCTGCGGTATTCCCGGACCAATACGATCTATAAACCTTTAAGAAAAGAGCGTACTACTTGAAAGGCCAGCAACGCACTTGTGTTGCCTCTGGTGGTGCGGGTGTCTGTCTGCTCGTTGACTCCTTAATCCATAAAATAAACATTATCAACCTTCTGGATTCTCGACACCACGGTCTTGTACTATCGGTAACAGTATTTATTGGAGATTAGAGATTTAGATCAGATGGCACTGGTCGTAGTCACTAAGTAGCAATTCAGTAAAGTTAGACAAAGTCCTCCTCCCCGTCCACTTTAAGGGCGGAAATATATTTATTCCTCTTTTAAAAGAGGTTCCATGGATAATAAAAGTCACTTAAGATCAGGTGACTCGACTTGGTTACCGATGCCCAAAAAAATCAGAAAATTTACCTCTTTAAGTAACGGCCAGACATAGGTCTCGCCAATCTCATCAGGTCTGGCTAGTGCTTTAGGATCTATATGCTCCAGACTTGGGTTGAAACTCAAATGTAAACGCTTCAAGTTCTCTAGTCCAGCTAGAGCACCAGCTCCGATGTACTTCAGGGTTGGTATATTACACATGTGGAGTTCTTCTAGTTTCCGGAGACGAGGGAAACCTCTGGAAATTAAAAAGAAGATGCAAGGTACTTGATAGAAAATAAACTTGGGTCTATTGGTCATGTGACCCTGACTACTAATCCGAAGGTTGTGAGTTCTATTCCCTCCAATGACAAAACATTATGTGATGTGATGATGTCAGGATTATCTGCAATATGTGTCAGGAGGTATGGTTGTCATAATACTATGCTTCGACACATATGAGCTGGTTCGATTGGAGTAATATCACAATCATATAGGAAGCCGATGTAGTTTTCTTCATGCCTTTAAGTGAGTCAGATTACCCGTGGCCAAATCCCCATCCCCTTGGTTAAAGCCTCCTGAGTTCATGACGGATGTACTGTAGGTCGTTGTATTTACATACTATGAATTGACAGTTTACATTCTATCGTTCTCCCCCCCCCCCTCTCCCAATAGAATAAAAATCTACTTACAAATGGTCCTCTGAGCTCATGTCGAGGCGGACAATTTTATTTTGATTCAAGTTCAAGTACACCAAGTTTTTGGTCTCATCCAGCTCTTGTGGAACGACGGTCAGGAGATTGTCGCTGATATCCAAATGCTCTAGGTATCTCGGTGTGTGAAGGAACTTCTCTGGAATCTCATCGAGCTGACAGGATCTCATTCTTAGAACCTGAAATTAAATGATTTTACTTACTCTGGTATAAGGTATTAATACATGATACAAATATAGTATACTTTGAGAAGAGAACGCCATTCTGTAGCATTTCGTTATTTTTTGTTTGTGTCAGAGCTTCTGTCGAAAATTTTTCGCCTATGTGCTTATGGGGTTTTAAGGGAAGAAATTTGTTCATCCTTACTGCTGGATGAAATAATATCTTCCAAGACTGCACGTATGGCCTGGTGGTTTAAGCGGTCTCCAGGCCGCTTCCTGCTTCGCCAAGTGTTGTGGATTCATATATTACATGGGACAACACTTTGTGAGATCTGAGGCTGTTGTTCTGAGGCTGGATGTACTTAGTGTCCGTTACATAAGAATATGTTTGTAAAGTCCCCCGTGACATATAACGTATTCCAACAATTAGACAGATATTGAAACAAACCAGTCAAACCCATAATAAGTAGTTATATAAGTATAAACAGTAAAAAAACCATCTTCCTGATTTTATCAGCGTACAGTATTATGAGCAAGCATCATTATATACCTAGATTCTAACGAATACTGCAGGTATATTGTTCTATTTCAAAGCGTTTAGGTAATAGCTTACACAACTTTACAATCCATATAAACTTCCTATTTTGACGTTCCAGCAAATACACTTCTTGATAAAAATAAGAAGAGTTTTCAAATTCTAGCAGATGACTTTAAGCAATTCTGGAGAAACATTTCCAGCTAAATACACATCTATATCATTATTATTATCTTGATTGCTGCTTCTGCGGAAAGCCTCAGATGGCGTAAATACCAAAATCTAATTGGTATTTAGTTCTGGCAAATTAATAATAATAAATAAATATTTCGGACATCTAACACACAACGCCATCTAGTCCCAAACTAAGCAGAGCTTGTATTATGGGTAGACAACTGATATTAATACATAAATACTTTTTTTTTTGTAAATACATACATATTATACATAAAAAACACCCAAACTCCGAAACGAATATTTGCAGATCATACAAACATTTGGTCCGACCCAGGATTTGAACCCGAGACCTCATGGACTTCAGTCGCGTACGCTACCACTGAGCCACCGAGGCAGTCAAATGGTAGTTCTATCTTTGAACCGTTTGGGGTCGAGAGACTAGGTACATGGGGTCCGAGTGCTCGCGCTATGTTTAAATAACTAGCTAAGCAAGTGACGTGTGTGTGTGTGACAAGTGATTGACGCTTCTTGTGACCAGAAGGCCGGCATTTTTCTAGTACAGAGTTTAGCAATGTCATTCAACAAAGAAATACTGCCGGCCAGAAGGCCTGGTACAGTTCCCAGAAGGGAACGCTACCAGGTGATGATGCGTAGGAATTTACACAAAAATATTGTTATTGTTTTTATTTCCTATTAGTTTATTAATGTTTATTTTGGTTAAATTAAAATATTAAGTTCCTGATAATTTTGACGATTTCCTTCAACAAACAATGAAGGATAAGTACTATTCAAATTTGATCCTCTACAGAGTAAAGCCTCACCTTCAGTCGAGGGAGACTTGAAATTGCGATCAACGTGACATGGTCAATAGTAGTGAGGGGATTTCCACTGATATCCAATTGCTCCAGTTCAGGCAGATGCTCAAAGAGATCTTGGTGGAGGGAGTGGATATCGTTGTACGCTAGGTTCAAGGTCCTCATGGCTGCTAGAGGCTCGTACTCTTCAGGTGCATAGCGACCCTAGAAAAAGAAATATACAAAACTGGATGATCTCTTCATGATTGGATAACCATGGACAAGTCCTTGATCACAAGTCTGGAGTCATCATCATCAACAACAGTCTTTAAATAAATAAATATTTAAATATTTTCGGACATTTTAACACACAACGCCATCTAGTCCCAAACTAAGCAGAGCTTGTACTATGAGTACTAGACAACTGATATTAATACATATATACGTTTTTTTTGTAAATATTACATATTATACATAGAAAACACCCAAACTCCGAAACAAATATTTGCAGATCATACAAACATTTGGTCCGACTCAGGAATCGAACCTGAGACCTCTAGCACAGCAGTCGCATACGCTACCACCAAGGCAGTCTTCAATTTTCTACTGCTGGAATATCCTGGATGAAATTAGAGTATCCTGTCCAAATTATCTTCCATCACATTATTTGGACAGGCAGGACACTGAGATTTGTCGTCTAGTCGTTTTGCTTGCCTCGAACTTCTTTAGACCATAAAATGACGGGATCTAAAGTTGTGACATGTACATTTATATTCCAAATTTACCTCAAAAGCATGAGGACTAAGCTTATCCGTGGTCAGTTTGTTATAACTCAGATCCAACACCCTCATGGACTGCAGATCCTTGAAGCTCCCGAACTCTATCATATCAATTCTGCATCTGGATAGGTTCAGAATTTCGATGGGAAGTTCTGCCATCACAGTGACGTTGGTAAACAGGTTCTCTGATAGGTCTACTTCTTTGGGTTTTATTTCCTTCAAATCTGGGGAAGAGAATTTGATTTCATTATGATGGTGGACCTTAATGTTGGTTGATGTTGGTGGTTTTTTTTAGTTTTGGTAAAAGATTGGTAAAGTTTCTTGCCCTAAGAAAAGCTATGGAATATACCAGTAATTGTTGCAATAAATAACAATATAATGTATGTATCGCTTACAAAATAAAACAATTTAGAACTCGTTAAACAGCTTAAATTTGCAATTTTCAACCTAATAAGCCATTCGCCCGAAGATAGTGGGTTCTATTTACAACCAGAACAAATAATTGTGCAATGAGCACAGCCGTTTACTCTTTGCTTGGATGTAATTAAATGGAATAGGTGTGTATTCACAAAACAGATTATATTTAATAGAATTTCTATTTCGAGGGATTGATTCATAAGATTAATTACCTGCCCATTGCTGTAAACTAAAGTATTCAGCGATTTTCTGATCAAAACAGTTTATTTTGTCTTCTTTGCACGAACAAACTCTGCAAATGCCCGACTGCAGCGCTACTTCTTTTGACGGTGGAGCGTGAGTTGTAGCTGAAAACAAAACAAATTAGTTTCGCTACTTAGTAACAGAGGGCAGCACTAGTGCCATTTCAAATCTTGCAATTTTTCATTCTATGGATTGTAGTAATACCTTTGAAAAGGCTTAATCTGGATAAAAAAATAGCAGTCCTAAGGACTGCTGATAGAAATGAAAACTTATTACTTAGAATGTTATTTGTAAAATTAATAATTTCATAATGCTTAAAATAATTAAACTTCGGTGAAGCGAACCCATAAGATTTTCCCGTACAAAAAGAGCTCAACCAAAGATAATTTGTGACGTCATCATGTCTTTGACGGTGGGGGTGACGCGGTGATGGGGGCGATGATGTAGTGACGGTGACGTGAACTCATAAGATTCCCCCTAACAAAAATAGATTTTAGTTCACCTAAAAAGCGTTCAACGCGCCTAAAGAAGTTTTCACTTCAAAAAAACAAAAGACTTCAATACTTACTGGCATTTTCACAGCGGATGCCGGCAATTAGAGCAAAAACCACGAAAGTCACTGCATTCCCGCCCATTTTCCTATAAAGAAATATTTCTTGTAAATATATAAATGAATTGCCTAGTAAAAGTTGTAAGTATTACAGTTAGAACCTAATGATTTAACAAAGATAAGCTGATTCTGTTTACATTTAACTTTTTTTTATCTTTACTTTTAGATACATTTCATTTTAATATCGTTTACAAAAGTTTTCACAAACACTTATCACAATGATAGCAATTACAATCTACCAAGATATATAATTGTTCTCTTTCCGTCTGTCTATGTCTTTTATAAAACAGAAAACTGCAAAAGTAGCAATTAAGAATGATAAATAAATAGATTAAAAATATACGCAAAAAACAAAGAACAATGTCAACATATCTTTACCTATCATACTAATATTATAAGTGTGAATGTAAGTTTCTTTGTTACGATTTCACGCGAAAACTACTTAACTGAACGTCATGTAATTTGTACACATATATTTGGAAGTATTAGAAATAACTTAAAATACTTTTTATTAAATGTGTGCGAAGCTGAAAGCTAGTATATAATATAATAAAGCTGAAGTTTCGTTGTTTGTTTAGTTGAACGCGCTTAACTCAGGAACAACAGATCTGATTTGAGCAGTTATTTCATCATAAGATAGCCGATTTATCGAGGAAGGCTATAGGCTATCATCACGCTACGACCGATAAGAGCGGCGTATAAATAAAAAGGTTTCAAAACGGGTGAAAATTATTTCTGTTGAGAGCTTCCATTGCGTGCGCTGCGTAAATGGTTTAGCAAAAATAATTTAGTGAAGAATAGTTGCATTTGAAAACTTCTCACTAAAAATTAGCGATAGCATAATGTGTATCTTTTAAGGTTAACTCACTATAATCTTTTTTATGGGACTCATTAAATGATATGAATAAAAAATTTATTTCTTCAAATATATTTTTTTAGATTCTTTATTGTCTTTATTTAAAAGGTATTTTTTTATTTAGTGATTATTTAAACCCAGAAAACATTAAATAAAATGTGAAAATTAAGGGAGGGAAATTCAAACTTACAAAACTATTAGTCGAAACGAAATGTGACGTCAATAGCCACTTTATCGAAATTTACGGAGTCGAAATTCCAACTGTGTTAGTAGTGTTTGTGAGAAAAATTACCTTCTCTCATGATTTTTATAGCAATCAAAACTGTAAATAAGTATAATGTAACTGAAACACTGAATAGTAACCAAACACGAAATGACAATGACGTCATTGGCTGTGTGAAAAGCGCGCGCAAAATGGCGGTCCAATGGCTCAAATTTAGTCTGTGTTTGTTTCACTTTGAAAATTAAAATAGTTTGACTATTTTCAAGCCTATTTATATCTTATTATAGAGACCTATATTATCAGATTAAGATTTAAAAAAACTATTTTTGAAAGTGTGATGGATACGGGCTTCCCAACACCGAGACGGTTGGCGCTCCTAGAGAAGGACCTTGGCTTAGCAGTGGGCGACGATACATTGATACTTTTAATATTTTTATCAGCTCTTTGCTTACTTATTCATTTATCATAAGTGATTCATTTGTTAGATATTTATCATTAATATCATTATAGTTGCATGTTATGATTAAAATTAATTCGTCATGTCATAAGCTATACTCTTGCGTAAAGCTAAACTAAAATTATAAAGCGGAATTATGAATAGACATATATTCAAAGACTCTTTATTGACCGAAGAAATTACTTTCTTTATTGACCGTATGAAAAAAATGAACTAAAATTTGTCATGGTACTGAAATTAAATTCCTCTGAGCCTTTTCTCCCAAACAATATTAGGGTAGTTTTAAGTTTGACTTCGATCGTTTTCATGGAGTGACTCCTATTAGACCTCCACGCCTTGGGTCGTGGAGGTCTAATAAGTATCTAATAAAGTAGGTAAGCAGCAACATCGGAATTCTACAAAGCTATTTTTTATTTTTTAATTGCCAACATGACTCTACTCAGCCTGATAGAAAGTATGAATAGAATCTAAGCGTGATGGTCACCATCCTCAACGCATATGAGGACAATGCAGCATGGTGACTCACACGGCCAAGTGAGATGCTTCTTCACGCCCCGCTTAAAGGACCTGGAATCATAGTGGGAGGGAATCACGTGCGCTGTTAGTCAGCCCCAGGTTTTGATCGAACAGGTTTTCGGCTGTGATTAATAAAATGAATACATCCTTGTGGTAAATCATAGTTCTTTCACATCTACACTGTTATATACTTAGAAACACATTCCTTAGGAGAAGCTAAGTATTGGACTGGGATGTTGATGATAATAATAAGACACATTTTATGATCCTTGACTCTTTTTGAACGCAAAAAGACCTAAGAGGATCTTAAGTATTATAGTATTCGACATGCATATTTATCTGTAAGACTTTAAACGCCGACTTAACCTACAAAAAAATTAAAAAAGCGATTTCCACATCACTTAAACAAATTATTATCCAAAGTAAGCTCAAGCGTTTATTTACGAACTCAGCACTAGTCCTTCCGACACGCCCATCTTTGTAACTCCTATACGCCAGGATATACTCTTTACTCTACTACTCCTATACAACAGCAGTGGCCTACGAACACACGGAGTTATGAGTGAGGAGAAGTTTAAAGAAAATTAATCTGTCTTGGAAGCCGCAATGAAATCATCCAGAAGAAAATTGGAGGAGTAGGAAATATAAATAAATAAATATTAAAAATATTTCTGACTTCTAACACACAACGCCACCTAGTCCCAAACTAAGCAGAGCTTGTATTGTGGGTACTAGACAACTGATATGAATACATAAATACTTTTTTTTTGTAAATACATACATATTATACATAGAAAACACCCAAACTCCGAAACGAATATTTCGAACCCGAGACCTCATGGACAGCAGACGCGTACGCTACCACTGAGCCACCGAGGCAGAAAATATATTGCGTATTCATTAATGGTTTACAGACAGCCAGGATACCGAAAATGATATTTTGAAGTAGTTTAATAAGAGCCACGATTCGGCACGAATGGGCTATCCCGACCGCAGTGATACCACGGCCTTACAGAAAATCGCTGTGAAGCAGCGCTTGCGCGGTTTCACCGAGTGAGTGAGGATACAGAGACCATACCCTAACCACTCCCCCCTTCCCATCCTCCAAAGGCCGGCAACGCACTTGTGACGCCTTTGAGTTACGGGCGTCCATGGGTGGCGGAAATCGCTTAACATCAGACAATACGACAATATGCCCGCTATAACATAAAATAAAATATATCACAACTTACATAACGAATATTGCTAGCCTTACTCACTATAAAAAACAACGAAAGTCATAGCTAGTTCTATATGAGGAAAACATTGTCTTATCTTCGGCATATAAGATAGATAACCGATATGATACGAAGCAAAGTATACCTTTTATAATAGTAACTAAATTGTATACCTGCAAAAAAATGTCCTAGTGACCTAAATTAAGACACAAACAAACCACAAAACTATTTTAAATTTAAAAAAAAACGACCACAAAAAATAAAACGTCATATTTAAATTTTGGCGCTAAATCGTGTAAAATATTTATAACCGATATGTAATTATTTTAGTAAAGCATACCTTTTAAAATACTGATTCGTATACCTCTAAACAGTGACACTGTGACCTCGATCATTAATTATGACTCACCTATTGCACACTATTTTGAATTCCAAAAAACCAACAACAAAAAAACAAATTACATTAAAGTTTTGGCGCTAAAACGTAAGAAAAATATTCACCTTATTTTTTATGCACAGATTAAAAATACATTAAACTTTTTTTTAACACAATAGCACTTGTTCACAGTAGTTCTTGTACTAAAGGTAGTTAAACAAAATGGCGGGTGATAGGTTAGTCTTATCTGTTATCAGTTGCGAAGATAGCGATATAAGTGAGTTATTCAGGTGTGTTTGTCAACGAGTTGTAGTAAAATATTCTTTATCCCGTTAATATTTATTGGAAAATGACTAGTTCGTTTGTTTTTACGGCATAATTCATTTTACACGACATTTATTTCTAGGCCGATTGTGTTATAAGAAGGTCAGGCTAGTATACTTCGAAAGGTTTACGACTAGTTTTTTAATTCGTAGAGAAAAAATTCTTGGTTTTTTTTATGTATGGGGCTGCCGTATGCCATGATGACTCTACTCTGCCTGATGGAAAGCATAATAAGAGAACCCAAGAGTGGTAGTTACTATACTTTTTGCGAATGCAGACGATGCAACAATGTAGCATGGTGATCCACACCATGGCGGCCTTGTAATTGATGTTCTCCTAGCCGATTACGGCCACGGCGGCCATTCTCAACGGAGACCAGCCAAATACGCAGGCGATATTATAGTGCACAAGTGTGAACGCAAACACAGGTGCACTCTCTTTTCCCTCTCTCTCATAATCCGATGGGACGGTTAACCGACACGACCGGGGAGAGATAAAGCGCAGGACCGACAGCTTTACGTGCTCTCCGAGGCACGGGGTTTCAGACCCCAACTTCCAAACTGCGAGCTGTTATTAAGTATTTATATTATCGGAAAAACTCAATAACACTTTTGGCTCGACCACCACCTTGTAATACTTTTGCATCATTAGGCCTCCGGTCTCACACTCACCAACGAAACACGACAGCAGGAACGCTGTGTTTTACGTTGATCTTCTGTGTACTGCTCTCGGTAGTACCGCCCTGGTCAAGCCGGCCCGTTCGTGCAGAAATCAGCGTGGCTCTACTACCTTTTAAATAATTAAAAACATATTTAAATTGAGAACTTTTTTACTCTATGATATAAAAAAAAAGTAAGGAACGTAAACAACCTCCCGCGTTACATACGCTAGTTTTTTGTTAGTTGTAAATTTTTGGTAGTAAATGCAATATGTAATGTTTTTTTTGTTCTGTAGTTGAAGAGATGACAATTGTTCTTACTGTATTAAGTGTTGTGGGTTCGATCCCGTTATGGGACAATATTTTGTATGAATCACATTTGTTATTTCTGAGTCTGTGTTAGTAAAGCACATATACTGAGTACACAATGATCAAGAAACATAAAATATTAAATAATGCAAATATACAAACAGGAGATATTTTTTATCAGCGTTGTTCGATTTTTTCTCACAACATCAAAGATACCATTAGTACTATAGGCTCTTCGTTTTCAGGAGTATATTGTTAATCTAGTGGTTAGTGATCCTAACTGCTGAGCCAGTAGTCATGGGTTTGATTCCAAGCCATGGTAAATATCATTTGCTTTGTCTGGGTGCTATTTATCTAAAAACGCGATAAAGAGTGTGTCCTGCCTCAAGAATCAAAGTATTTTCATATCAAATTTCATTGAAATTGATCCAGCAGTTTAGCTATGAAAGCGTAACAGACAGACAGAGTTCCTTTCGAATTTATACTATTAGTATGTAAGTAGTTATAAATATAAATAAATATGCCGGACATCTAACACACAACGACATCTAGTTCCAAACTAAGCAGAACTTTGTATGATGGGTACTAGACAACTGATATAAATATATACTAAAGATAATGGTAAAATAAATATATACTGGTTGACTGGAAGATAATGCCCATGGCATTAAGTCCGCCTTTTGCAATGTAATTGTAGGAAGATGAAATAAATAAATAAATATACCTATACACTTTTTTTTGTAAATACATTCATATTGTACATATAAAACAACCAAACTCCGAAATAAATATTTGCAGATGAAACAAACATTTGATCCAACCCGGTAATCGAACCCGAGACCTGCCACCGAGGCAGTTACAATTATCAACAGTCTAGTTTCTTATAGTACAGGTTCTGATCAGTTATTATTCATCATAAGCCTTGTTTTTTTCTCCTAACCGATTCTTACAATACTATTATTAAATTTTTCTCAATAATAAATAGTTTAAACATTGTATTTTTATGGTTATCAATGCAAACAATACAAATATTGGAAACAAAGCGAATAAACCACTCCTTTTGCCTTACTTCGATAATCATATCTAAGTTTATCTTATCCGCTTTGACAACTGATAACCAAACCTTTTCTACAAAATGTTTTAACATATTTATTCAAAGAAATACATTTGATTCAGACTGGATTATCATTAAATGTTTAGAGTTTATTTCCCTATCCGGTTTGTATCATCTTATTCAATGTCTAAATATAAATTTAACATTTATCATCATCCCCGTTCTTCAAAGAAAACGTTAAGCTGTCGGTCCGTTATCATGAACATCTACGGCAATTGTATTCCAAAACCAGTGCTCTCAAATATACTGACAACCTTCCGAATTAAGTTCGCCCTCAGGGATGCGAAGGTCCGATATCAATCGCTCCGTAATAGAGGCAAGAAGGCGTCACAAGTGCGTTGCCGACCCAATGGGGGGGTGGGGGTAAAGATTACGGTATGGGCCTCCGGTATCCTCACGCACTCGGTGAAATACAGCGTAAGCGCTGTTTCACATCGGTTTACCGTGAGGCCGTGGTAATAATCCGGCCTAGCCGGCCTATTCCCTAGGTATTACATTGAAACATTGGGCTTCCATGTCTCGAAGTTGAGCCGTCGGTCCCGGTTACCATACGAACATATTAATTTGGCATTTGTTATGAGTAAGAAGAGCCCTAAACAACAATCCTTTAGGGTGTAAGATGTTTTAAGGGTTTTAGAATAAAATTAAAGCCTATGGAATAATGACCAAAATCCAATTCAAGAGCTACAAAACCCATGGGTTAAAATATAAAAAACGGGTAAAAATATTGAAAATTCATATCTAAGGGAATATTCCTTATAATTCCATTTCCAAATACAGATTTTTAAGAGAAAATCCGTTCTAAAATATTCCACACGAAAAATATAAACAAAAATTGATTCCCGTTATAATAAACTATGATTTTTAGCACAAAAGTCTCACAAAAATGTCCAAAAATCAATATTTTATCTAAAGATAATGAGATAACAGTCACCGTCAACAATATAATTAACAAACACATACAAAAGAAACTGAACCTTTATACCACAGCATACGACACAAAATGTAATGAAACATAGGTTATAAAAGCCAACGTACAGAGACCCCCTATGATAGCAAATATCGAACATTTCCATGGATAGTAAAGTTCAACATAAATTGGTATTGGTGCGCCGTAACAAGTCCCCAAAGACAGTAATCCGATCCCCGCCATCTAGCGCGTAGTAGCGTAATCACTTGATAATTGACATTAAGTACACGTTGTCGGCGAAATACCGCCAAATTGCCGTAATTCTGTTGACATATTAGATATTAATTCTTTTAATAGTAAGCGTTTTCTCAGTTGTACATTTTTTCATCATTTAAATAAAATCAAATTCTCTTCATTAGGTGTTAATGTTTAGCTGGAGAATTTGTTTGTGGAACGCGCTAATGAAACAAAAGGACTGCCGGACCGACTTGGAAAATTATTTAAGTCTTAGGTATTCTACTTATCAAGGAAAGCTATAAAACTGACTCGCCATGACAAATAAGTCCAGAGTATCATCACACCAGGGCATCTCAGAAATGGGCACGCCGTTATTGTCGTAGTAAGACCCGTTATATCACAGGATTGGCGCGAGAGACGTCACGGGACCTTTTCATACCGGCTCACGCAAGTGATCACTGGAAAAAATTCTTTGCAAGATGGATTGGGTGCAAGAAGCCGGATCGAAACAAGTGGCGTGCAATTAGACAAGCTTATTTCCAGCTGTGGACTGAGAGCGGTCGTCACTAACCGTCAGCGTTCGTTCGCCATTAACAATAGAAAATGCTAGTCTTTACATATCTATTGTATATTACTTAATTCTCGTGTCACGATGATGCTATCCAACCGATTTTCGCGTTTTTTTTATACGTGACTAAGATGGTGTAGTTAAACTCATGCTCAGACCAATAGGAGACGAGCATGATTGACAAGAGGCTAAGGCGATGTTGCGTTGGTCACATAGTTCTTTTGTAACTAAATAAGAATGCACGAATGGAAATAAAGATTTTTTAGAAAAAAACTGGCCTATTGCGGTTTGGACTCGCGCACCGAGGGTTCTGTACAAACCTGTAAGTATATTATATGATGTTACCAAAAATGTATGCTTCTCGCATTTTTTCCTTTATCTGTGCTCTAAGACTTCTTCTTGCTTGCTTCTTACTAAATTTCAAGATTCTGAGTTCACGGGAGGTACCCTGTTGGTTTTCATTCTCTTGCGAGAGTCAAAAATTTGCAGCATAAGCGGCTGATTACGTTGGCTTAGAAGTTTTTTAACAGCTCCAAGGCACAGTACTTGACCTGAACCTCAACGCGTTTCTAAGAAAAAAGGTCTTGACGGTCAACAAAGTGATCCTAAAAGGTGTCTGTTTTCTTCATCTTGAGGTAAGGAATTTTAAAACAGTGACAAATAGTAAAATGTTTTTTTATAATTTTACGACTCATTTTCAAGGCTTAATTGGCGAACTGACTGTATGAACTAACTTAGTAACGACGGCTTAATATAATAATAGTATATTAGCGTTTTTAAAAGGTTAAATATCACCTAGGGGCGTGACATTTGGATAAAAATCGCCATTATAATGACATGTCACCCTTTTACGGGGCGATAAAACGCTTTAATATAATGTTTGAAAAGTTTTAATAGGGCGGTAACCCTCTGGGACTGTACATTAACATATTGATCTTTAATGGTCCTAAAATTAGTACAATTGTAATAAAATCCTGATTGACGGAGCTTTGCTTAGTATTTTATAAATTGAATTCTAGTTAGATCGATTTATCGCATCCGAAACCTACATACTAAATTCCTAAAAATCGTTGGAACTATTTCCGACAATTACTTGCCTAAAAGTAATAAATATTGAACAAGGAGAAACATAACTATATTGTGATATTTAACAGTGCCTATTAATCCATGAACTACGTATAAATTAAATGCAGAATGGCCTGTAATTTTGATGTATATTAAGATATGTACAATGAGATTCTAAGAATGACGGTGCGCGTGCGGTTCTAGTGGAATTCGGTAGCGTTGTCCCCGCCAGCTGACGCAGACGCCGCGCCCCGTGGTCCCCCGCTGTTGCCTTGCACCACCGACGACTCCCGAATGCAGCCGATAATAGCCGAACACGGCAATAGCTCATAAACAGTGCTATAACCAAACTTGAAAACATGCATATGATCTTGTACAAGACTTGAGATACTGTTATTCATCATCAGCTTTTAAAAATCCACTGTTGGACATAGACCTATCTTTAGCAAGGTTTTGTCGTACTATGCGCATGCCAAACGGATTGCTATAGCAATACAATAAATACAATACTAATAGGAATGTTGACACTCTCTATTCTTAATAGGTCAGCACATAAGATGTTAAAAAGCATAATATTTAGAAATTGAATAGGCGGAAGTCTTTTATTGTCGAAAACAGTTATGTTTCTACAAAAAATAATGTTTTAGTAGGAAATAACTGCCATTTAAATTTTAAGTTCAAAATTCACGCTTTAAGGTGTCATGGCGACTTGTTTGTGACGTCACGTCTCAGACCCGATGTCACAATTTGTCAACTAGTGTCAAGTCGTCGTCGACAATAAAGCCGAACAAAGTGACCATTACACATAAGTGACGTAAATTGCATTGATTGGTGTTCAACTAAACATGGCGGATTATTGTATTTTGTAGTTTTATTTTTCATTTAACTATTAATGTCTCTCTAAATATGAAGATAAATACGATTTTTATACTTTATGTACCCCATTTCATAAGATAAATACATAATTTTAGTTGTTATTAGTTACAATCCTACCCTCTTTTTTTAGGGGGTTTCCACCTCGACCCTTCACCCCACCGGATCGAACTGACTAAAACCACACGGTGTGCTACTTTGCGCCAATCGAGAGGCCAAATGCAAAAATGGCCCGGTAAAACAAACAAACAAGGTATAGAGCGTGCCTAATTTTACATATTGAGTTTTCTCTCAACATTTTATACCTAACAACTATTCACCAAATTACTTGCTATCAAATTAATATATATTAGTCCGCCTTAATTTAGTCTATAATCATTTATTAGCTCATCATAAAGAACATCAAACAGGACAAATCAGATTTTCGATCACAATGTACCTTTGCACCGAATGAAATCTATTCAATCCGGCGCTAACCGGATCAAAGCGACACATTCCACGCTGTAATAACCCTTAATTACAGAATTCCAAGTTAATATTCAAGTGGAATAGGCATTTTGGACTTTATATCTACGTGCAGAGAATTGATATTCGATGGAAATACCAATTGAAGAGTAAAAATATCTTTGACAAACACTTTGTCTTTTTTTGCTATAGTATAAAATAGAATCAGAAAGTCAAATGTACGGCGTCTTTCAAGGGCCTAGTTACCACGGTATTAAGTTATAGTTTGGATATTTTGATGATAATAAAACAAAATTTTGTTACTGAACAGTGATTTCACCGTGGGAGAGCCACGCTTCGGCATGAATGGCCGGCTCGACCGGAGTGATAACACGGCCTTACAGAAAACCGGTGTGAAATAGCGCTTACGATGTGTTTCATCGAGTGAGTGATGATACCGAAGGCCCATACTCCAATCCAACGCCCCCTATCCCCCTCACCATCCCCCTTCTCCCCAGGCCGCCATAGTGTGGGTCACCATGCTGCATTGTTCTTTTTCGCATTGAGGATGGTGACCACCACTCTTGGATTCTATTCATGCTTTCCATCAGGCAGGGCAGAGTCATTTTGGCAGCATAAATATAAAAAAAAAAGAAAGAAAAGTGATTATTGTTCCAATAATTGTAACACAACGGTTGAATAGCCTGTTGGCCTAATAGTTAGTGATATTGACTCCTAAGCTACAGGTCGCGAGTTTCATTTATACCCAAGACTAAAAATTACATGACATGTTCGTACATGTACACAAAAAACATATGTATGGCCGTATAGATGAGGGAGAGATTAAGGATAACGAGTATTGAAAATTTGATTGTAAAGTTGGCGTATTTTTAATCCTCATGATGTGACGTGGGACATTTAAAACAAAACAACAACCCATAATGTCCCACTGCTGGGCTCGGGTCTCCTCTCAGGAGAGGGTTAAGGCCATACGTCCCCACGCTGGCCAAGTGCGGGTGGGACATTTAGGTACGTGCTTATTTTAAAAAATCGGCCAAGTACCAATGAGACTTCCGCAAGAAGGGTTCCGTATTGATATCTATACATTTTAAGTGTCTATCTGTCGACGTTATTAATATTGAGAAAAAAAATCACGTTTATTGCATGTAAGCACCCCTTATTTTCTTTTTATTATTTTTACTGTATTTATATTTAGTTATTGGTTTTTATAGCATCAACAGACATACGTTTTCTGTGAAAATTTCAACTGTCTATCTTTTAAGGCTTGATGACAGGCAGACGGACGGACGAACAATGGAGTTTCAGCCTTGCATTTACCCTTTGTGTATAAATCACCAAAATATTTCTAAAAACAATACCGTTCATCTTTAAAATTATACTTTTTTAAGTGCACCTTTAAACGAGTTCTTGAGTGGAGACCGCGTCTCGGCAAACGTTGTGTAGGACGTCTACAGGCCAGGTGGAGCGATGATTTGCGCAGGACGGCTGGCAAGAGCTGGATGCGAGAAGCCATAGATCGAACTGAGTGGCGTGAAATTGGAGAGGCCTATGTCCAGCAGTGGACTGCGATAGGCTGATGATGATGATGATAAGTGCACCTACTCTATAATTTCGTTGATACAGCAAAGTTAACTTACTGTTTGCACTCACACAGTGTGAGAGGGGAGAGTGATCTCGCACAACTCTTTTAATTTGCGAGCAGAGGGCTCAATGTCGACGTGATTTGATTACTTCTAGGACGGAGTAATGTGAGAGGGAACCATTCAGGTTATTTCTTTTAAAATATTCTTCATAACATTCATACTATAATGTAATATGATGTATATTTTGTTTATATCTTATTATCTATCTTTATAATTCTCTAACCATTCACATCATTTTTAAATAGCACATTTGTCACACGAAATGGTGGTATAAATATGAAAATAATAAATATTTCGGACATGTAACACACAACGCCATTTAATCCAAACCTAAACAGATCTTGTGTTATGTGTGCTAGATAACTGATATTAATATATCATAGCCCGTTACAGTCCTTTGCTGAACATAGGCCTCTTCCAAGGAAGACCACAGATCCCGGTCTGTTGCTTTTTGCATCCAGTTGTAAGTATCATAACTAATCTTGAACTTTGTAAGTACCAGCAAAATTCTTAATTATCTGTGAAGCAAGCTCGAGATGTATGCATGCCATTCGAAAATTGAAATATCACGAAAATAGATCTGGTTTTTTTAAACGGGGTAACTGGGACGTATCGTGGCAGATTAGGGATATGGAGTATCACTATCCCTATTCATCCCTTGGGCGTCGTAAGACTAAGGTAGCAAACTACACAACTGCACACAAGACTACAGAACTGCAAATAGAAGAAAAAAATAACACAAACTATGCGAATGTGGTTTAGTGGACCAAAAACTAACTTTAAAGGAAAGACTTAAGACCAGCACTGTTCTATTCAAGGCTTGTACACCTTGAATGAATCGTCGTCGAAATTTATTCCTAAAAATTTTACTACCTCCGACATAACATCGTCCACTTAAGCCATTTTCGAAGCTGTCGGCGTCGCCCTACCTGTCATCTTTATATTACGCCGACACTATGTGATCTCCCCATTACACCTTCTGTTCTATATCACCATCAGCATCTTAATAAACTAAATAATTTGACTATCAACTTTGACAGATGTCATTTTGACAGATACCAAGTTTTTACCAAACCAAACCAACCCAATTTTTTGTAGATCGTTTTTTGTTCTTGCAAAAGACAGTCCCCGTTTCATCTCATCCACATTTTTTATATTTTTTATCATTAATTTCATCACGACGAAGATTTGAAGACTCGAAGGCTTTGAATTGAAGACATTTAGTACTTGACATTGGCAGAAATAGCTGATCCGGCTCGTTGCCATCTCATCAAAAGAAGAACCAAATTGTTTTTATGATCAGTGAATACGGTGACTATTTTTTTGGATTCCGCTCATGCTTTCTATCAAACAGAGTAGAGTTACTTTGACAGGCTCGTTTTGCAAAAAAAAAAGGGATTTTAGAATGCGTTGTGAATTTGAAGCAAATATACATACTAAGATACCATAAGAAAAAAGAAATTTATCTTTATCACCATCGCAGTCTATTGCTAGACAAAGACCTCTCCAATTTCAAGCCACTTAGTTCGATCACCATCAGCATCTTAATAAACTAAATAATTTGACTATCAACTTTGACAGATGTCATTTTGACAGATACCAAGTTTTTACCAAACCAAACCAACCCAATTTTTTGTAGATCGTTTTTTGTTCTTGCAAAAGACGGTCCCCGTTTCATCTCATTCTCATTTTTTTTTATTTTTTATCATTAATTTCATCACGACGAAGATTTGAAGACTCGAAGACTTAGAATTAAAGACTTTAAGTACTTGACATTGGCAGAAATAGCTGATCCGGCTCGTTGCCATCTCACCAAAAGAAGAAGAATCAAATTGTTTTTATGATCAATGAATACGGTGACTATTATACTTGGATTCCGCTCATGCTTTCTATCAAACAGAGTAGAGTTACTTTGACAGGCTCGTTTTGCAAAAAAAACTGAAGATTTTAGAATGCGTTTTGAATTTGAAGCAAATATACATACTAAGATACCATAAGAAAAAAAATATTTATCTTTATCATCATCGTAGTCTATTGCTGGACATAGGCCTCTCCAATTTCACGCCACTTAGTTCGATCTATGACTTCTCGCATATAGGTACGTAAAATTAATAACAGTGTTTAAACATACCAACATTCTGTTCAAGTCAATCGTGGCTAATCTTAGAATAAGCACGATGACTGCCTCCGTTGCGCAGTGGTAGCTTATGTATGGTGGTACAAACCAAGTGTTTGTATGACTTGCAAAATTTGTTTCGGAGAGTGTTTCCAGGGTCATCGAAGTAGCCCACAGGATTAGCAAGCTGAAGTGGCAGTGGGCTGGCGACATTTGCCGAAGAACCGATAACCGTTGGGGTGAACGAGTTCTTGAGTGGAGACCGCGTCTCGGCAAACGTAGTGTAGGACGTCCACAGGCCAGGTGGGGCAATGATTTGCGCGGGATGGCTGGCAGGAGCTGGATGCGAGAAGCCATAGATCGAACTAAGTGGCGTGAAATTGGAGAGGCCTATGTCCAGCAGTGGACTGCGATAGGCTGATGATGATGATGATGATGAGTGTTTTCTATATATTATAAGTATGTATTTACAAAAAAAGTATATATGTATTTATATCAGTTGTCGTACCCATAACAGAAGCTCTTCTTAGCTTAGGTTAGTCCCATGGCGTTGTGTGTAAGATGTCCGAAATAATAATGATACCATCCTGACCACGGACACAATAATCACTCTACATACCTGAAACAGTGCAGTTGTTGCTACTGAAAACATTGTACAGTACAGTCTTATAATACGACTAGTATTCATATTAAAGTCATCTTCTTAGCATTTATTATTCCTAAGATTTGGGGTCGGCTACTAGTTCAAGCGGTTTTACCTGAATATCAGTTTTTACTCGGAGCGACTGGCATCGGTACCTCCGCAACCCTGAGGATAAACTGAATTCGAAGGTTGAACTAGTTGTCAGTATATTTGAGGGCACTGACTTCCCAATAACTATTGCCACAGATGTTCATGACAACCGGGACCGACGGCTTAACGTGCTCTCCGAGGCACGGGTGGTAAACATCGCCATGATCCGGGCTGCTATTAAGAAATTGTTGTAAGAAAAACCCAAAAGCAGTCCGACTCGGGAATTGAAACCGAGTTCTCCTGATCTGCAGTTGCTTACGCTAGCCACTGGACCAACGAGTCAATCTGTATTTATATTAAAGTAAGTAATATAATTTACAATCTAGCAATAAATTGATTCATTTTATTTAGGTTCACAACTTGACTTATTCGGAATGTTTACGCATCAAAAACTTTGACTTGATTTTATATAGAATATAACATAGGATAAGGTACGATGGGAGTCTCTAACCCTCTAAATTAATAAAGATTTAAAAAAAATTTTGATCATTAGATACCTTCTGGATACTGCTTTCATCGGGCATCGGGAGTCCATATACAAGGAAGAGAGAATCAAATATTATGTCTATTACGACCCTTTTTTACTTTCTCTATACAATAACACCAAAATCGTAACAATTAAATAATTACCACACTCAATAAACTAGTGTAGTGACATATTCATTAAATTCATTCATCAATCATTTCATTCGTCATTCGTAAAGAACAGACACGTTTACTAGCCGACAAAAACATATTAGTGCAAAGCTCTCTTCTCAATTTTATTCCACATTCGCTCAAATAATAATTATAATATATAATATAAATAATACAGTGTTCTGACATGGTGTTTAACATTGTTATCCCGACGTAACCTTGTTAGAGCGTTCCCACTACAACACGCACAATTACACACTAATTCCATATTGTTTGCAATTTGCACCCCTTTACAAAGTCGAGTGATGTTTTCTTTTAGTATTTCTAATCAATTTCATACACAACTGACTCAATGTTTAATTTATTATTTTGTTCTCAGAAATCAATAACGTATTTTTCGATTTGTCCATTATAAAATAAATAAATATTTCGGGCACCTGACACACAACGCCATCTTGCTTCAAACTAAACAGGGTTTGTACTATGAAAACTAGAATTAACAGATAGAATACTATTATAAATACATATCTACTCATAGAATAAAATAAACTTTATTGTACACCAGTTAAAACAGTTTACATTCAGGATCATAACATATAAACGACCATGTACAAATGGCGGCCTTATCGCTAAAAAGCTATTTCTTCCAGGCAATCTTTAGATGGACAAATTGACTGTAGAAATTCGAAGTCATGGGTAATTTGATGTGAAAAAAAAATAATTAAAGGAAATCATTCAATTAAGATAAATACTAACAATAAAAGATTTAGTGATACACATTAATACAGTCAAATAAATACATAAATATATATTTATTTGACTGTATTAAATCATACTACATGAGTAGATGTGTATTTCTATATGAATGTTGAATATTTTGAATTTGGTGTTTTTTTTATGTAAATATTCACATTCGAACAGATCTGAGATTTGTGCACCCTACTACTGGTACCCTTATTAATGTCACGATAAGACCGCCAATTGTCACATTTGTATGTTGTAATTCTTTTTTTTTCTATCTGTTAAGAGTGTACAATAAAGATAAATAAAATAAATAAATATATATAGAAAATACTTAAACTCCGAAACAAATATTTGCAGAACATACAAACAATTGTTCCGACCCGGATATCGACCACAAGACCACGGGCACGGCAGTCGCGTACGCTACGATTGCGCCAACGAAGCTGTCGAAAACGTGTAGATTCAAGTTCAGATGTCTTGTAGTAGTACAGTGCTTATGACATCTAGACTCATAAGACTTCATATGCAATCGTCTTTCTTCAGTTAATATGTCCATACAAAGGTTCGTTACCATCAGGACGCCCGATGCTAAACATAGGGCCTCCCCTATAGCTCTTTGTTACAGCCGGTCTTGGGACAAAGTGTGCTTGAATGAAATTATGTATGATATATGGCCATTAATTTGGTGTTTTCTTCTGTGTATATTGTATTCATCTGTGTACAATAGAGTTTATATACTCAAGTTTTGACTGCCGCAGTGGCGCCAGTACATTTTGGAGTCCGTTCATTTTTGATTTATTTAATAAAGCTTTATGTTGAGAGTTGTGTTTTTTTTATTAATATTCTCCTTCTTTTGCAGTCGGGTAAAAAGGAATCTCGTACATTGGATATAGAATAAACTTTATTTTATTTATTACTCCATAATAGCACGTGGGTTTTCCTTTTTTTTATACGCAGGGAATGTTTTTCGCACCACACCTTCCGTCATACGGGAGATGAAATGCGTGTGTGGGACTCCCGTAAAACCATACCAATATTACGAAGCTAAAGGCTTGAAATGATTATATGCTAACTTGTGTGGTTAAGGATGAAGATTACAGAGATATTGTCACCACACGTATTAGCCCCTTAGTTATGTTAAGAGGTGAACCTCAGGTCGCAAGTGCTGTTTTCCTTGAGGCCGCGATATCACTTGCGAATGCCGAAGCGTGGTTCCCCCACGGTAAGATTTTTAAGAAGAACAATTCTTCCACATATTGTTTTAGCGAAACTTTAAACGTTTACTAAGTGCACGCAATGGAAGCCCTGAAAAGGAATGATTTTCCACCGTTTTTTCGTTGATACTTCACTCCATTTGGTCGTAGCGTGATTATAAATGATCTAACACTGAATATAATTATCCAATCGGACGAGTATTAGCGCGTACAACCAAACAAAATCTTCAGCTTTATAATAAGCTTGTATATAAATAAAAAAAATAAAAAAAACAAACAACAACCCATAATGTCCCACTGCTGGGCTCGGATCTCCTCTCAGGAGAGGGTTAAGGCCCCACGCTGGCCAAGTGCGGATTGGGGACTGGCAAGAATACGTTGTGGCTACGTAATTCTTGCCGTTGGATGTTTTTAAGCCGCCTGAAGGCCTCCAACTAAGCTTCACGACTGCTATCGTATGATAACAACCGGGACCGACTGCTTTACGTGACCTCCGAATCACGGAGACGCTCATGGTAACATGCCACCAGCGCTCACCCATCCAGGTACTGACCGCGCCGTCGTTGCTTACCCTCGATGATTGTGTCTAATCACCGAGTGCAACTGGGCTATGAGCGCCTATATAGCGTATATAAATTGGTTTGGTGTAAAATTGCATTCTTTTTAGGTATTATAGGGCCCAGGGTTTTTGTTTCTAGGGTGCACCTGGTTCCTTGGCTTGTAGTACTCGAGACGGCGTGCGGTTTTAGTCGACTCGAGTCCGACATGCCACCAAGGTGGTATCCAAGGGGATTTCCGCACGGAAAACAAAAGTTATTTTCGGGATAGCCTCTATTTCTAAATATATGTGTGATTTAAAAAAGAAACACATGATATTTCACTATTATATATTTTTCTCAGTTTCTCTATTGTGTTCACAAACTATAATAATAAAAACAGATTTCAGATTTATGGTTTTTAAACTTTAGCCGGCGATTACACAAAATGACCTTTGTCGTATCATAACATACTTTATAATACTAATTATCTAAATTATCATCTACTTTGAGCTTCCCTATTATCGTATTTATAATTACAAATAACTTCACTGATAATAATTACTATTCCAAAGACACTAATTATGAGTTTTAAATAAGATCACACTCGAAAAATGTGAACAATAACCGGGAAGATGGATACACCAATAGCCTGGAAGTTAATTCAGCACTTTTTGATTAAAAATATTACAAATAAATATGTACAGATGATTTTTATCACAAATGTCAAAGGAATACATATTGAAATTGACCACAAAATAACAAAATAAATAGAAATCTATCTGTAAGTATACCTTATGAGTCATCCTTTTCTACCCCATTTCGCTAATTTATTTGTGATCAACGAAATGACAACGTAATAAAACGTATGACTGGAGAAGGAGAAAGAAATAGACTGGCAAACGATAAAGGAGAAAGGAAAAGAAAACTACAAAAGAACAATTTTGGGAAATGGTACGAGAGCCAATAGTAGAATCACGGTGATTTGAGTACGAACAGGTATTTGGGTGTTCGGAATGCTTCACATCAGTTTTCTGTGAGGCCGTGGTATCACTGCGGTCGAATTGGCCCAAGCATGGCCGAAACGTGGCTCTCCCCTAATTAATCAGCAGAAAAAGAACCAGTTTTTAGTGTTAATTTCACTATCTAAGGCATATTCGTTTTACAGTTCATTTTATTTCCAACATGGTTACGAACGCAAAATTGTTGCAATCCTCTAAATAATTCAATGATGGGGACCATATGCTCATGGTGTCTCAGGGCCCTAATAAATCCCTATTTGACTAACTGTACAAATAATTTACTACAATTAAATGACTAAACACTCATTTATTATTATTATTATTATTATTAACAATAATTACGTATAAACAAAATAACACTATTATTGCACTTAATAATACTAAGACTAGTGTTGACTAGGTTAATTAAAATAGTTACTAATCGACTAGAAACGTACAAGATAGAAAAATATCGCATGAATTTTAAGTTTATACAATAAAAAAGAAAACAAAAATAGTACTAATATTATAAAGAGGTATAGTTTTACCTTTGTTTGTACGGCTGTAGGGAGTAATCTTCGGAAGTACTGATCGGATTTTGAAAATTATTTCACTAACAGAAACAGACAGAGAGTGATATAGGCCATGTTTTACTATTTTTAAATAAAAATTTCAGCTAAAAATAATAGTAAGTATTTGTAAATCAATCCCAATGAAGTGGACACGGGTCGACTAATAAAGTAAAAACTAAAAACCCAATTAGAGAGAAAAAGTAAGGTTGACTGGTAGAGAATACCCTGAGCATTAAATCTGCCTATGTACTAAAGTGCATAAAGCTATAAAAAAATAAATAAATAAATAAAAAGCATAATGATTTCTTTATGGTAAATGACTGTCGTCATACTCTAACAAAATATGTAACTTTACGTAAAAGATTTTTTTTTTTCAAATATACCTTTTTTAATCTAAAAATTAGCTTTTTAAACACAATTCTTCAATAAGCAACGAATTATTTAAACTAAAAAACCAGACTGCGTCATTATCTGCCATCTTTATTAAATTCATTAAAGAACTGTAAGAAGAGATTTTTTCTTATTCTGATGTACTCAATGTCACTCTCACGACTAAGACAAATCTATTAATACCACTCGCATAAAAATACGACAAGCCGTTTAGACTCTAGGGCGTGTCAAAGAAATATAAATTCATACATATACACTTCAAAAACATAACCCTCCATCTTTCGTAATCGGGTATAAAGTCACGTTAAAAAAGCCTTTCTTTTTTTTACATGTGGAAACCCCCGGCCTTCATTCCACCGAGGTTTGCGGCGGAGCGGTGTGTCGGAATCGAACCGACTAAAACCGCACGGTGTGCCACTCTGCGCCCAAGACGGGAGGGATCCGGGAACCACTTTCTTACGACATCCAGACCACGTTAAAAAAAGCCTATATTAACTCAATCATCGTTAATATTTCCTTATTTTATTGGCATTCTTAGAATAAATAAATATGTGGCTGCTTAGTTTTTAAAAATATTACCTTTAATAAAAATGTCCAATAAAAAATCATAAGGAGGATGCTTTTTTACCAAACAATTATAACAATAACTATTTCTTAAATTATTTGTTCTTCTATTTTCTGACTAGAATACTATTTATGTAACAACTTGCTAATCGTCATTTATCTAAATTCCTAAATTTAATAAGTTACACATATTACTAAATCATTTATTGAATCGTCCATACTCGTTAGTCGAGTTGAAATACAACACTAAGCTTACAAAATTAGTGTCTCGCACACTGCACGATCATGACTAGTCAAACTAAAACTTCGAATAATAGGGCCTATTTTGTTTTTGCTTCACTAAACTATTTTTATAAAATTATCTTCTATTCCTTTATTTTAGTGAAGCGATTTCCAAAATTCTATTTTCATTTTATATTTTTAGTGTGATATATCTATTTATATTTAATTTTTGACACACAAGACATCGTTTGCCGGGATGATACTCAATTTTGGGGATGTTTAGTTTAGTGGGTTTTGGAAAACAGAACTAGCTCCAATATCCAATAATAACTAATTATTAATCCTAATAGAATATCATGTTATCAAATTATGAAACATGATCTTTGAAATCAATTTATGCTTCTGTTTGACTTTTCTAACTGTATTTTTCGTAAAATAATGAATGTATTTCGTATATCTGGCTTTGTTTAACTGCTTTGGTTTGTTAGTTAATATCTCTCTTCCTATCCACTTTCTTTTGTTTGTTAGTTAGTATCCGTAGAAGTGCTCATAGCCAATTTGCACTTGATGATTGGAAACAATCGCAATCAGTACCTGGATGGATAATCGCCGTCGACGAGCCATCACGAGCGTCTCCGTGATTCGATAGTCACGTTAAGCAGTCGGTCCTGGTTGTCATCATAGGATAACAGTCGTAAAGCTTAGTTGGAGGCCTTAAGGTGGCTTAAAAACATCCAACGACGAGATTACGTAGCCACTACGTTGTCTTGCCAGTCCCCAACTCGCACTAAGTCAGCGTATGGCCTTAACCGTCTCCTGAGAGGAGACCCGACTCCAGCAGTGAGATATTATGAGTTTTTAATAATATCCTTGCTTATTTAACTTTCCTTTATACTACTTTATAATTTTTTTTCCATCTCATCAGAATCCGATAATAATAACCTAAAAAAATTGACATAATTTGCACAGTGCACGAGGACTCTCAGATTTGAGTTTAATTTTACGTGTTGTTAGTCGAGTAGTGTTGTGCATAATTCGATTCACCAACAATATCGATGTCGCTATCGCTATGTTCTGTGTCGGAGTCTGATGTTTGTGTTGACATTCTCGAGTTTTCTGCCTGCAAATAAAAAGAGTTCGATAATAGTTCTGATAGATTAGTACCTGTACATGTGTGATGAAAAGAACCAGTTTAATAAATATTTATAACAGACCCCTGCTAAAAATATATCAAAATCTTATTTATATATTAAAACTGATTTATTTACTTCAGTTAATAAAACCAACACCTATAAAAAGGGTGCAGTTTGAAATGCAACAGCAAGCCATCAACAGGTTTTCACGGATTACAACATAATAAATGAAGACAGGTTCTGGAACACACACGTATATCATAAATAATACTCACTAAAAATTAAAAAAATCCATTATTATAAAAAATTAGGATTCCATATACAACATTGAGTCATTAACAACCATTGACAACGGATCAATATTAGGGATGATCGATGTTAAAAAAACATCGATGTTGATATTGATATTAACGTCGATTCATAAATATCGATTAACAATAAACATCAATAAAATAAATCAAAGTTTTTTTTGTATATATTTAAGCTGCCAAAATGACTCTGCCCTGCCTGATGGAAAGCATGAACAGAATCCAAGAGTGGTGGTCACCATCCTCAATGCGAAAAAGAACAATGCAGAATGGTGACCCACACTATGGCGGCCTGGGGGGAAAGGGGATGGTGAGGGGGATAAGGGGCGTTGGATTGGGGTATGGGCCTCCGGTATCCTCACTCACTCGATGAAACACAGCGTAAGCGCTGTTTCACACCGGTTTTCTGTGTGAGGTGGTACCACTCCGGTCGAGCCGGCCCATTCATGCCGAAGCGTGGCTCTCCCACGGTTTAGATATATCGAAGCTTTGGGTGGTTAATAATTACCTTTCGACTTTCACAGTGGCTCGGGTTGTGTTTCGTGAAGTCTACTGCAGCTGCTCCTGGGGATAAAGAATTTTATTTTCATATAATTATGAGGCCTATATTTCTTATCTACCTAGCTACAATGTTAACTTTGGTGTGAAACTATCATTTAATACTTGTATTACCAACACATCAACAGCCTATCTATAACAGTTTACTGTTGGGCATAGGTCTCTCATTAAGGATGTTTTGGTCTACTGGCTGGCTGGTAAGTTGATATAGGAAGAATTTCAGGTTTATTTTTACATATGGTCCTGCCAAAATAACTTTACTCTGCCTGATGGAAACATGAGCAGAATCCAAAAGTGGTGGTCACCATACTCGTTGCGAATGCAGACAATCCAACAACGCAGCAATAGCGGATTATACTTCTGCGTCATTGGGCCTCGGGTCTCACTCTCACCAACGAAACACGACAGCACGAACGCTGTTATTTTACGTTGATTTTCTGTGCGAGGCTAGTAGTAGTTCTACCCCTGTCAAACCGGCCCGTTCGTACTGAAATCAGCGTGGCTCTACTGCCTGAATCTTTCTTTAATACTAAAACAAAATATAAAATGTAATTAATAACTAAATTCTTATTTATTTGTACAGATAACTAATCCTAAACTTATACATGTTATAAGGCCATAGCGTCAAAAAATTCGACAGCATCAGTTCTTACACAACACTCATTGTAGGGACCTGAGATCATCAGAGAATTTGAAACTAGCAATGCCAAAATATTCCACCCAGTTTACAGATAAATCTTCTTCTTCTTTTGATGATATGGCAATCAGCCGGATCAACTATTTCTGCCAATGTCAAGTATTTCAAGTCTTCAATTCTAAGTCTTCGAGTCTTCAAGTCTTCGTCGTGATGGAATTAATGATAAAAAATATAAAAAAATGTGGATGACATGAAATGGGGACCGTCTTTCGCAAAAACAAAAAACGATCTCCTACAGATAAATCCTTTACTGTGCAAGCAGTAAGTAAGACTCTGGAACGATTTACCTGAAAAGATCCGTCACGCTAAAACCTTGCCTGTATTTAAAAAGTTAGTGAAGGATTATTATCTTTGATTATAATACCTTGTTTATAGTATATATATATATTAAGTTTGTGTATGTATTTATGTATATGTATGTATGTATGAGTAGTATGAGTAGATGTGTATTTATATATGAATGATGAATATTTTGAATTTGCTGTTTTTTTTTATGTAAATATTCACATTTGAACAGATCTGAGATTGGTGCACCCTACTACTGGTACCCTTATTAATGTCACCAAATTATCCGTATAAAGGTTGTCTGTAAGAGATCGCCATAAGCGATAAGACCGCCAATTGTCACATTTCTATGTTGTAATTCTTTTTTTTTCTATCTGTTAAGTGTGTACAATAAAGATAAATAAATAAATAAAAAAATATACTGGTACCTTTCCCAGAAGGTGGGCGGCTTTGCCACGTTGAAAGGTAATGCTAATAGGCATGATGACAGTAACCAAGAAACACTAAAATTATGTATTGATGTGATGAAATGGGGTTCAGAGAGTATAAAAAAGATATTTATTTTCATATTTAGAGCGAGATTAATAGTTAATTAAGAAATATAAAACTATAAAATGCAGCCATCTGCCATGTTAAGTTGAACACCAATCGGAGCGAGTTACGTCACTTATGCATAAAGGTCACTTTGGTCGGATATAATCGACGATCACGTAACTGTTTAGAGATTGACTTTGAATTGACACTGGTTGACAAATGGTGACGTCGCGTCTGCGACGAGACGTCACAAACAGACGCCATGACACCACCGAGCGTTTTGGCGTGAAATTCCAAATATGCCACAATTTTTTCCTACTATAACTTTATTTTATTGTAGGAATTTATCTGTTTTTGACAGTAGGGGATATTTTAGAACACCATTAGACAGTTTTCCAAAAGTAGTCATAATGCCTATTCTCAGTACCAGAAAAAAGTCGGTATTCTCGTCACGAGAACCATTAATCAGTTGCTTAGTTAGTTGTTTTAACAAAGCGAGAGCAATCCGATATTGAAAATTACCAATAGATTATCTTATATGACAAATAACAATTTCTATTTAATCAATTTCTTATATTTAGCAATTTTCTGGCATATAGACCAGAATCGACCAGAGTGATAGCTTCCACGGCGTCAAAAAAACCAGTGTTATGTTCCTCAGATTTATTATTTACCAGGTGAATTACTAGAGCCATCTCTCACCCCCTGATCGTAGGGGGAGGCAAGGAACGAACGGCAACGCTTTTTTGTCTGTCCGTGGACGGCGTTGGTCACTTACCATGAGGTAAGTCACCTGCTAGTATGCATCCTATAAATTAAAACATTTTTGGAATTTAAAATACGAGGTTTCCTTTCGTAAGAGAGGAAATAAATAATAAAGAAGAAGGTGTATTGCACCTAATTAATATTTTTTTTAATAATAAAATAGAATATATAGTTGATAATTGAATTTTTTTAATTAATATTAATTTAACTTAAACTATAATACATCTTACTTAAAAAAAAATTTGATATCGCATTGGATGGAGAACTCTAGGGGAGGCCTATGCTGGACAGCAAGACAATCTTCACGTACCCATATCAAGCAATTGTATAAGATTTTAGTAACCACATTGTAAGATGGTCAAAAAAGGCTATTTTTATTATTATAATACATCTATAAAGGAGGTCTTTGTCGATAGACAAGCTGTGCAGAAAAACATCCAGTTGCTGATCATTGATATAAAGCAGAAAAGGAATAAAAGAAAAGTTAGTAAGTGGGCATATAATATATTGTAAGAAGGTAAACAGCAATAAAGGCTATTTTTATTTTTTATATTACATTTGGTGAAAGTAAAAAGGAAATAGCGCCAGAAAACAGTATCACTCAACACGAGAAGGGTCGTCAGTCAAAGTCAGACGGCCGCAGAGCGATGACTATATATATATATATACAAAACTATAATAAAACAGCCTGCTATTATATTATATATATTCAAGATGTTGCCCTTAAAGTACCCCCAAAGTACCAAGAAACGAAAATCATTAAAGACAACTTCAAGAAATTAGCTTAACATGCAATTACCGGTCTTAAAACCTCAGTCATAACGTTTAATTTTCATTCAACTAATAACAACCCACCCCTTACGTCAATCACGATAGCAATTTAAACCATAAGCTTACAGGGTAAGGTTTATATTAGAATGGAGAGAGTCCCAAGATGTTTAGGTTGCCGAGCAACGTTCGGCCATCTTGTATTTAACTTAATTTGACAATGTCTTGGGTTGCGGGCTAAAAGCGCTATTATTAGATTGAGCTCGTCTTTGAGGTTTGACTTCAATTAAAGCTAGATTGAGTCGAAAAGATGGTTGAACCAGCCATATTTGATGTATTTTGAAGGAGATACTGTAGTTGGGATATTATTTTTCGTAAGGATAAGTTGTAACGACAGATTTTAAGAGTACTTAAACAGTTCATGGCGTTACCGATTATAACATTAACGCATTTCATTATAGCGCTAGTTAATTCAACTAGGTACTTGATCTACGTCTTGTAAAATGAATAAATTTTCTTACTTTTTACAAATATTAATCAAAATAACACATAGGCTACAATTTATACAGATACAATTCATAAAATATCTTTGTACCGCGAGTAACACGCGGGGCTCAGCTAGTGCTTAAATAATTTATTTTTATTCATTGTTTTGTAAAATACTGGCGACCCCGCTGGGATTCGCACGGGAATGTATGAAATTCTTGTATTTTTTCTACTATAGTATGAACATAATACATATATAAATCTTCGTCTTGAATCACTACCCATTGCTGTAAATTGCATTTAAATCCGTTGGGTACTTTAAAAGATCTATGCAAATAGACAGCGGAAGCGATTTCACTTTATACTATGTAAAGATATATAAGTTACTGTGGATGGTATGAAAGTATAGATATACAATCTATCTAATGTAATAACCTTAAGAGTAATTATTGTATATATATATTATCTAAATCTCGGAAACGGCTCCCACGATTTTCATGAAATGCATTAGTATGCAGTTGGTTTTGGAGGCAACAAATCGATCTAACTAGGATTCATTTTCAGAAAATTTGCCTCCAAATTAGACAACCATATTATATGCAATATCGGTTAATTCTACTGCAAGTTGGAACTATATGCACAAGTATACGAAGAGGTAAGAGAGAAGCTAAATTTAGAACTATGCACGTTTAGTTGTGCAAGTAAAACTTACTGATTGGGAGGGCTGGAAGTTTGGAAGTAGTACCCAAACTTCCCACTGAACGTTGCAGGAACTTTGATAAGAAAATGAGGAGAAGCTTGTTTAAGAGAATGATGTAACATTGATCCTTTTGCGGTCTAAATAAAAACATACATTTAAACAGATAAATAAATAATCGTACCGCGTGAGCCACGATTTGGTATAAATAATAAATAATAATAAATATTTCGGACATTTAACACACAACGCCATCTAGTCCCAAACTAAGCAGAGCTTGTAATATGGGTACTAGACAACTGATATGAATACATAAATACTTTTTTTTTATTGGGAAAACACCCAAACTCGGAAACAAATATTTGCAGATCATAAAAACATTTGGCCCTATCCAGGCTTTGAACCCGAGAACTCATGGACAGCAGTCGCGTACGCTACCACTGCGCCACCGAGGCAGGCATGAATGGGCCGACTCGAACGGAGTGATCCACCACGGCCTCACAAAAAAACCGGTGTGAAACAATGCTTACGCTGTGTTTCACTGAGTGAGTGAGGATACCGGTGGCCCATGCCCCAATTCGCCAATTAAGATGTTTCAACATTGTTAGGCTTTCATGCATAGGCATCGTTGCATCTTCGTTTCTTTTAATATGTGTACAATGTAAATATACATACCTCTTTGCTGTTGTTGTTTCCTCATTTGCTTTTTATGTTTCATGCGCCTGTTCTGGAACCAGGTCTTGACCTGCGTCTCTGAAAGATTCAGAGCACCTGCTAATTCTACTCGTTCAGGTGTCGATAGGTAGCGCTGAGTTTCGAAGCGTTTTTCAAGACCTGAGTAATAGAATATTAATGTTATTTAAAGGCGCTCATAGCCCAGTTGCACTCGGTGATTAGAAACAATCATCGAGGGTAAGCAACGATGGCGCGGTCAGTACCTGGATGGGTGACCGCTGGTGGCATGTTACCATGAGCGTCTCCGTGATTCGGAAGTCACGTAAAGCAGTCGGTCCCGGTTGTTATCATACGATAACAGCCGTGAAGCTTAGTTGGAGGCCTTCGGGCGGCTTAAAAACATCCAACGGCAAGATTTACGTAGCCACAACGTATTCTTGCCAGTCCCCAACCCGCACTTAGCCAGCGTGGGGACGCATGGCCTTAACCCTCTCCTGAGAGGAGACCCGAGCCCAGCAGTGGGACATTATGGATTGTTGTTTGTTTGTTTTGTTTGTTTTATTTACAGAGATCCTCTAAGAAGAAAGCGGTGTTTTCCGTAAATATTATAGGAGTAAGGATTTGTGGTTATAGCTGAAAAAATAATACAATTTTTATGAAAGTCTTCTTATGGTTGAGGTTTGTATTTGATATACTTTTAAAATTCATTACTATCGATAAATTTGAAACGTGACGCACCATAATCTTACTTTTGCATTGTATAGATCTCCGACTTGTATAGACGGATATTGCTTAGTGTTTAAAACGTCCTGAGTGCGGCATGCATTAGGAGGGAGCTATATCTTTGTTGTTTTGACGGTTTCAAACGATTTATCGGCAAAATAGGTCATGATTCAAGTTTTTCGATACAAATGCGTAAAAATATACTAACATTAAAAAACCACCTTGTTGGTCTGTGTACTCGAAGTCGGTGGTTAAATATTTACTATATTTTTAAATATGTATTTTCCTTTTCATGTTCATATATATGATGGAATTAATATGTTAATTAGATGTAATGAAGAGAATAATAATAATAAATTTATTATGTTTTTATTATGCGTCAATTTGTAGTTACTTAGTTTTAAGTACTTAAAATTATTTTTGTGCAATTACAAGATCAAATTTTTTATCCACTGCTAATATTTTCTACACCTATATTAAACACTTCAATAATACTACACGATTCATTTCGGGCGAAACTTTTATCGTATTTTATCTTAAAGCCTAAAATCTAATAGTATGTACAAGCTACTCAGCTGTGATGCATTCTTTGCCCGGATTTATTACTATTTAGTATATATATAATAAATTTAATATGCCGTGTACCTCGGAGAGCTCGTTAAGCCGTCGGTCCCGTTTGTCATAAACACCTATGGCCATCATTATTGGGAAGTCAGTGCCTTCAAATATACTGACAATTGGATTCAATTCACCACCATTATGAAGGTCTGATGCCAGTCATTTCGTGGAAAAACGAATATTCAGATAATAACCGCATGAACTACTAGAGACGGCTCCTATAAATCTTAGGAATAATAAATGCTAGGAAAGACTCAATCAAACTTTATAATATTTATGCCTTTATGTCGTAATTCAGAATTAAACCAAGGGTTTATCAGCTGATATTTTAACTCTATATGTTTCTTTGTTTAATTTGCATATCAAAACTATTAATCTTGTTTCTCGGGGTTTAAAAAAGGACCTAAGACACCGCTATTCTCGAGAAGGAAAAATAGCTTGGATACGAAAAAGGTGGAGAACAAAATATGCCTCTCTGCTCTCTGCGAAATAATGAATGTTAATATGTAACAAGTTAGTTGGAATAAAAATCTACTACAAAAGAGCTATCTTAACTTATCTGTAACGATACGATGTGCAGTTATAAGGACTGTCGATAGAAGTGAAAACTTATCACTTAGTATGTTATTTGTAAAATTTATGTGTTAAATTATTATGAACCAATATGTAATAGGTTTTCTTTTTCTCCTTTTAGTAATCCAGATGAAATGATAAACTTACCGGTGAGTTGAGGATCGGAAAACACAGTTCTGGCTTTCCTCCGCCGACAGTGCTTCAGTGCTGAGAGGGAGAGTTCTGAAGGAGTAAACAGGGCGTGGTATGGGACTCCTGGAACAAGAAGACGATATAAATCTTCTGGTATAACGCTTACCAACAAAATTAATACACATGGTAAGTAGGTATATCGGAATAAACGTAATTTGAGCATTTATTTTCATCTTCCAGGTTGAGTCTTGATTTTATTTGGTAGCTCTCTTTATATGATATTATCTGACTGTGTTATGGGCGGATACAAGCAGCCAATTCATTTGGATGTTAATGGTTTTCTGATAAGACAAAAGAAGGAGGATTTTGTCAGGAAAAAAACGGATAAGGTTGTGAAATTTGATACGAGAATATGGTTCGTTTAATGAGCAGTGCAGGTTCGGTAGGTCCTAAACGTAGGTAAAACGTTTTATATGATAGAGTAGGCAAACGAGCAGACGTATCGCTTGATGGTAAGCGATTACCGCTGCCCATCGACACCCGCAACACCAGAGACGTCACAAGTGCATTGCGGGCCTTTTAAGAAAGAGTACGCTCTTTTCCCAAAGATTTGAACGTCGTATTGGTTCGGGAATACCGCAGGTGACAGTTAATTTCACAGTTTAGTTGTGCGAGGCAGAAAGTTCCTGAAGAGCGCACAGTTATGGACTGCCAACCATCTAGATGATGGGGATGAAATTTCAGTCGCTGTCTGTCTGTCTGTACGATGACAGAAAGAGCCGACAGGAATCAGTCCGAACAATTCCTCGGAGCACTAATATTTATGTAAATACCAATAATATGCCTATAAATTGTAGCTACACAAACGATTTATATCCTGGTTACCATTATTTTTAAAGAATTTATCTTCTGAAAGTGAATGATAATAATTTTACTTTTAAAAGAGCGAGTTAACGATACGTAAATAATAATAATTAATACTAATGTAACTCAATTACACCCATTCGATAATATTTTAGATATTTTTATATCGAACCTAAAGTTTAAAAAACATCTGTGAGTGTCATAGCCTGATTGGTTATGTCAAATTCTTTACCATCTGAATTGAAACATTCGTCCTTTTCGGTATTAAATGTAAATGAACATTTATTTTTTTACCTAATTTAAACGAATAGTTTAAAAGATATAACGATTACTACTAAGATATAACGATACCTACTGTGAAAAAGTAACCTTTCGGTCAATTACGCTTTCATTGCTAAAATTTGTCACGGAGTTACATTCATTTTTGAAGAAGAACAAGACAGGCTGCAAGAACAACCGACACAAACGCGGTCGGATCTGCAAGCAAAATCTATTTAAGTAATTCTATAACTGCAGTTATCATATCGAATATTTACCAGTCCACTAACAGCGAATGTGTGTATCCGTGTCTTCATCTTAGACTTAATACTTTAAATCTATAGGTACGAGACATATCAAAGCACATAAGTACTATGCGAAATCGAAGGTTTGTAGAAAGACTGTTGTCGTGTTTTTTAGGGCTTCAACTGCGCGTAATGATTGCCATAGATGTTCGTATGGTAATCGATATCGACGACAGCTTAACTAATTATGAATGACTGAGTCGGTCTTTGTTCTGTATTTTTTTTATACATTTCCTAAAAACGAAATCTAGCTAGATCAATTTATCGCCCCGAAACTCCCGGCATACTAAATTTCATGTAAGTCGTTGGAGCCGTTTTTTTTCATCGTCACATATTGTAAAACAAAGTCCTCTGCGATAAACTAAAATGCTACGGATGCACGGATTTTTATGCAGTTTTACTAATAGATAGAATGATTCTTGAGGATGGTTTTCGTATATAGTTTGTTACAATTTTGATGAATATGTTGGCATTAGTTATTAGTTATTTGATGAAGACGTCGGCAGCAATTAAGCCACACAACTTCTCAGACTAACAGAGGCTACATTATATTTTATTTTCCGTAAAAACCCCGGGAAAATCCGGGCCTGGTTATTACTGTTGTATTTATAAGAATTGGTGGTTTAAAATTATTTGATGTATTTAGAAATATGTAAGTATGGGTACTGGTTGCAAGTTCTGATAGTCAGACTCTTCCTAGTCTGGGATAAGGCGACCTTACTTATTTGTGGACGAATAATAATAATAACGGACAGGACTATTGTTGCCAATAAGCCTGATATTGTGGTGATAGATCGATTAGAGCGCCGCGCAATGATTGTCGAATTTCGGCGTTTGGGTGTTTTCTTTATAATATGTATGTATTTACAAAATAGTATTCAAGTAATCTATTTGTTTATCTATCATACTACAAGCTTTGCTTATTTTGAAACTAGATGGCGGTGTGTGTTAAATGTTCGAAAATATAATTTTATTTATTATTTAATATATGTATATATAGATTATCAAAACTATGTATAAATTAGGGTTAAAAATTGGGTAAAAAATATACAAATAGAGAAACAATTTTGTAATACCTAAGGCCTTACCTTGTGATAAGAAATAAGGTGCTTCAATGGCCTTATATGTATTAGGCGTGTGTAAATACGCCCCCAGAGCACCCATAGCGACTTGTAAATATGACCCCTCGCGGCCAGGCATATGGGGTCTAATATCGCCAGGCACTTGGAAAAACGGTTTCGGTTCCCTTTCATACTCGTGTCTTCTCTGCTCCGGAGCTTTAAAACTCCGCGTGTCATGGCCCCGATAAAGAATGTCCTCTATTAAGAAAGATGTTTTTGAACTGTGTTCTTGTCTGTTCGAGTCCGTTGGAGATTCGCTTCTCGTCTCCTGTTCCATGGTGATTGGCGTTATCTCATGGGGATTACGGTATGACATTTAGTGTATAACTTCGATTTTCAAAGTCTAACACTTCGATCGATCGTCGATATTATGGATTTCTTCGATTTTAAAACACTGTATATTTATTTATAGTGATGTGACACTGATTTTAAAAATGTATTCATGTTGTTTTTTCACAGTTTGCATTTTGCTTTGATTTCTTTAATGATTATCCATTTTCTTGTTCACTTCATTTTCTTTAAATAACATTTTGAATTAATGTAAATTATTTAAATTTATTGAGTATCACCAGTGGAGAGCGATGGGAAACAACATTTGATTGATAAAACGTAAAATGAGATATTAATGATATTAACCTATAGATATTTTTTTAAGCTGTAACTTATTGTGCCGTGCCGATTAACAACAAACACACTATACAACACGTTAAGAACATGAAACTAAGTACATGCAAATTATTGACGAAATTAGAAGCGTAAAAGTAAATCTCGCTTCAAATCATGGGTTTAGACATTTACATTATAAAAAGTAAATTTAGTGCCATTGGTGTTCCGTTCCGTCTAAAGGATTGTCAAAATAATCTACAGTATCTGGGTGACCGAACTTCGTATTTATTTCCCCGCCCCCGAAAACCCTTGCATACACAAAATCATGAAATCGTTGAAGCCGATTCGGAGGTTCAGATAATTTATACAGGAATAGCTCATTAAAATGTATTAAATTAATAGGCTCTGATAACCAGTTACCAGTGTTTGTTTGTAAAGTTAGGTGTAGAAAACACAAAAGGAACATGTTTTGGTAAACCTATTGTCATATTTAGCCTAGAAATAACACATTGTAATTTAAGTTTAAATTAATTCACGAAATTTATTTCTCCATCGCCGTCAACAAGTAAACTCATTATTATTATTTGAACACAAATATTTAATCGCAAATATCGTTATTTTTATTTAATTAAAAGAAAACAGTACACTTTAGTATTTTGAACATCAAACAAGACAAAAAAATACGAAAATTAAATTCGTTTCGATTTTATAATCGTTGCGATTATGGTTAATCGCCGCGTTCGCATGTCGGAAACGACTCGAATGGGGCAAACGTCGGAATAAACTGTCGTTACGGGGTGGAATGGGGTTAGGTGGGGTGGACGGACGGGATGAACGTGGGGGTAGGAGGAGACTGTGTTTTTCAATAGGGCTCTTATCTCTATTGGTTGGTTGTGATTGTTATTTTTTTCAGATTTAATGTTAGTTTATCGGTGTATTGAATCGGACGATGCTAAAGTCTGGATAGTATTCTTACATGAATCCTTATTTAATTGTATGTATTTAAGTATTGATTTTACGAAATATCGTCATAGATTAGCTTTACCACTATTAAGAAACAATTAATGGAATTAAAACTAAGATAACTGTATCAAAATAAAGTTTGAAGATTTTATTTTTATAAGTAACTAGCATTTGCCCACAGCTCCGCCCTCGTATGTCGGTTACCGCCGTAAAGAGTAGCTATGTCATTCTTCAATAATCAAAGTATCACATTTACACATTGAACACTGTTTCCCAAGATACAGGCTTGGGACTAGTTTGGGAATCAGTACTAGTACCTACACTATCTTAGTTATATAAGCAATGTTCCTACTATTAAATCATTACATTACTGCCTCTGTGGCGTAGTGGTAGCGAATGCGACTGCTGTGCAAGAGGTCTCGGGTTCGATTCCTGAGTCGGACCAAATGTTTGTATGATCTGCAAATGTTTGTTTCGGAGTTTGGGTGTTTTCTATGTATAATATGTATGTATTTACAAAAAAAAAAGTATATAAGTATTAATATCAGTTATCTTAGTACCCATAGTACAAGCTCTGCTTAGTTTGGGACTAGATGGCGTTGTGTGTTAAAATGTCTGAACATATTTATTTATTTATTTATTTATTTATTACCTTGTAATTTTTTAGAATCAAATAAGCTTTTTTTTATTATCTCCATGATAAATTTTATTGATGTCGGCTACGGTTTAGCCGTGAAAGCTTACAAACAGAGTTATTTTCCAATTTATAATATTAGTATCGATAATATGGCTAATTGTCATCAACAACCCATAATGTCCACTGCTGGGCTCGGGTCTCCTCTCAGGAGAGGGCTAAGGCCATACGTCCCCACGCTGGCCAAGTGTGGGTTGGGGACTGGCAAGACAACGTTGCGGCTACGTAATCTTACTGTTGGATGTTTTTAAGCCGCCCGAAGGGCTCCAACTAAGCTTCACGACTATTATCGTATGATAACAACCGGGACCGACTGCTTAACGTGACCTCCGAATCACGGAGACGCTCGTCGTAACATGCCACCAGCGGTCACCAATCCAGGTACTGACCGCGCCGTCGTTGCTTACCCTCGGTGATTGTTTCTAATCACCGAGTGCAACTGGGCTATGAGCGCCTCATGGTTAATTGTAAAGTATTGTCATTGAATTGAAATATTGTCCCGGGAGACAAAGGCTATGTAAACTTTATCACGAGATGTAATGTAGTCGAGTTATAGCTTTATATGTTTGTATGTATGTTTGTTTGTAACCGACTTCTTTGGGCGCGATTTTGACCCACTTTAAACGGCCAGATTTCGTTCAATCTTTTTAGATTTATCGAGGACCGATGACAATAAACTAATTTGATAAAATTATTCCATTTTTCAATTTGCAAAATAAGATTTTTGTTAACCACAAGTTACGAGGCTGTACAGTTAATCATGTAGTCATTTGTCTAGGTTCTCGACTGTTTGCAGCTGGACAAGCTTATGTAGTACTTAGTCATGGAAGATCTTTGGAGGGAATTCGAATTGAAGAACTTGATTGCTCAAAGCTAACAGGTCAAACCCCATGTAACAGAGAAGCATTAGATGAAATGATTCGATTACGAAGTACCACGTAGTAAGACTTGTCGATATCACTTGTTCGGCAATAAACTCATGCCATTAAATCTCACTGTATATATTGACAACTGAAAATAATTACAGTTACTTATAGTTATTACAGAATTAATAGTCGATTAGAACAAATAATACTAGAAAATTAAAAAAACAAGCTATTATAAACCAACCAAACTGAAAAGTAGAAAATAAATGATAGTTTAAAAAAACTATATTTACTAAAATTTTTAACACTATTCTTAATTTAAATTTATTAAAACTTATTTTCTATATTTTTAGTTCGGTTTTCTATAAAAAGCGTGTTTTTTAGTTTTTTTAAACTATCATTTATTTTCTACTTTTCAGTTTGGTTTATTTATTTAAGTTCTTCCTTGCATATCAATGTTAATTTGTGACGTAATAAGTGAGGTTGTTTTCGTCGTCAGCGCCACAGACATTGTAAACAAACCTTTATTTCTAGATTCAATTTAATTCCATTTAGAAGAGATTTCTGGAAGAGATTGCTTTTGGCAATAAGACCGCCCTTTGTACACTCCGTCTCACATTTTATGTACTCTCTTCTAACTGTAATATTATAGTGTGCAAATAAAGAGTTTTCTATCTATTCTATCTATCTATCTAAAAAAATGTAACATTATACACCAAATCGCTTATATTTATACTAATTACTAACAATTAAAAGAAAACTACAAACTCACCATTAGAATTATAAAAGTTACAAAAAGAACAACAACCCATAATGTCCCACTGCTGGGCTCGGGTCTCCTCTCTGGAGAGGGTTAAGGCCATACGTCCCCACGCTGGCCAAGTGCGGGTTGGGGACTGGCAAGACAACGTTGTGGCTACGTAATCTTACCGTTGGATGTTTTTAAGCCGCCCGAAGGCCTCCAACTAAGCTTCACGACTGTTATCGTATGATAACAACCGGGACCGACTGCTTAACGTGACCTCCGAATCACGGAGACGCTCATGGTAACATGCCACCAGCGGTCACCCATCCAGGTACTGACCGCGCCATCGTTGCTTACCCTCGATGATTGTTTCTAATCACCGAGTGCAACTGGGCTATGAGCGCCTCTCGAGAATTATAAAAGTTAAATTGAAATAAATAAAATATATTTTTTAAACAGATAACAAGCTTAAGTCTACGTAGACGGTATAAAAGTTAGTACTTTACTATTAAATGCACATAAATATGTCTTCAAATTACGCTATGAGAGTCTAAAAATATGTCTGGAGGAATTAGATTACACAGTTGGCCTAGTGGTTTCAGTGGTCGCCACACCGCTTCCTACTGCGCCAAGTGTTGTGGGTTCAAATCCTACATGGGACAACACTTTGTGTGATCCATAAATTGTTGTTCCAAGTCTGGTTGTACTTTGTGCCCGTTTCATGTATGTTTGTAAAGATCCCCGTGACACAGGAATTTATATTCCTTATGCGGGAGTTGTAAAAAAAAATGGTTTTGTAAAGAAACTCTTTTCGAAAACCAATTGCAATAGCAGTGGGTCGGTTGTCAGCCTAGGGAGGCACATTATAGACAACATTAGAAATATTATTTATAGACACAGAACAAGTCATTCGTTCAAGATCCTTTCAAACAATATTCGACCTGAAATGGCATCGAACTCTAGCCCTTCACCTTAGCAGTAGTGATCATTAACCACTAAACACTATTTTTTTTATTCTGAGTCTGGATTTTAATTATGTACATTTCTTATACGTGTCATATTCTTGTGTCGTATGTTTGTGGAGTCCACCACGAATATAAGAATATGCCTGGTGCAGAAGTTGTATTTTCAAATAAAGAAAAAAAAATTATAAATAAGTCAAAACCAACACAGAATCAGAGTGTCAAGTTGAACCAGATTTTCACATAATCTTTATCGATTTGATCATATTGATGACTAGACGGTTGGTCTAGTGGTTTAAGTGGTCGCCACGACGCTATCTACTGCGGCTAGTGTTGTGAATTTAGATCCCACTTGGAACAACACATTGCGTGATCCGCAAATTTTTGTTCTGAGTCTAGGTGTCCTTTGTGTCCGTTTCATGTTTGTTTATAAAGTTCCCCGCGACACAGGATGTATATTTCTAATGCGAATTTGTCAAAAAAAAGGAAAAAGAACATTAATACAATGTGATATTTGAACAAATAACCCAAGATGATTTACGTCTCTGCCAAACCCTATATCCTGTGTGAATGGCGTGAATATCAGTACATATATAATATGCTTATTCGGTTCGGGACAAAATAGGGAATCAAATCGAGAAATTCCGGTGTAAATTGAGAACGGAATCTGTCATAAGGGGTTGTTCATATGCGCTGTTTACGAACCATATTAAATTCACATCGACTCGCCTGATTGAGGTTACGATCTCACAGTGTACCCGAAGTCGATGGTTTACTATTTTTTATATTTTTAAATATATTTGTTTTATATGTATATTTAAAAATGTAAATAATATGTATATGTTATTTTAATAAAGGAAATTATAATAATTCTTTATTGTAACAAAAGAGGATTACAAAACACTGTATACCCCTGACTCCCAAAATAGCGTTAACTGTGTGTTGGGAGTCAGATACTTTCAAAAAAGAGAAGGACAGTTGTTATAAAAGTATGTTTATCATAGTAAATATAGTGTATGCTCTGCCTAGTTTGGTATCAGATAACTGGGAATGAACTCTCTCAAGTCATTATTATTTGAAACGTTCAAGCCCAGTGTAATGCCCGCCTTTTGAAGGTATGTATATCTGTACATCACGCTATAGTTGTGTACAGGGGATAGGCAACTAAATTGCTGTAAGACGGTGTAACCCACTCGCCGGATCATCCCTAGAATGCAAAACGGAATACTGCGACTATAGAATTTTGATACTTGTTATTATCAAATTTTTTCAGTTAGCTTGATAGGTTTGTTATAGTTTTTTTTACACTTGGATGGAATTCAAAATAAAATATTTAGTATCATTTTATATCCAAGATTGCAGGTTTACATTTGGATTAAATAATACAGTGACAGAATGTGTTATTTCATTGACATATCTAATAGTAACGAAAACAACATTGGTCCTCCTTCTTTTTTGAAGTTGGTTAATAAGCATATTGTATCCAGATTGAGTACCAGTGTTTTGGAACAGAAAATTAAGACAGGAAATATAAAAAAAAACATATGCATGCATATGAATAATGCATACACAGAATATATTTTAGAAACCCTGAAATATTTTTTTGTCAAATATTTAGTTTTCATATCTTAGCATATATAGTATATATATATATCACTTGTCCTTGGCACCTATAGTACACACTCTACTTAGTTTAAGTCTAGATGGCGTTGTGTTTCAAAGATCTATTATATTTATGTTACAAATAGCATTTAGTTTACCTTGCCACAGGTTTACCTCTAACTAAGCATTTGAACTCAATTTTCTATAACTTAATAAACAAAAATACTACATACACAAAAAAAAGTATAAATCCAAATCATTACTTTAGTTTTACACCATTGTAACTTAGTCTAATTATTGTTTACGATCTATTAAAAATCAAAATGACCTACACTGTAACACATATTTCTACACCACCCAAAGGTTGGCTGGTAGAGAATGCCTTGGGCATTAAGCCCGCCGTTGTACATGTGTGTATGAAGTTTTAAAATAAAATAAATGAAATAAATATTTAGTGAAGTAAAGAAATCTTCTTGTCACTTTACCGTAGATTATTAATATATCTAATACTATAATAATACTATTATCTATTTAAATAAAAATGAATAGTGAAATGTGGAGCTAAGCGAAAAATTCGAGGACCGCTCGACCAATGTGGTTAATGCACAAGGAAGGTTCTTATGGAGAATAACGTAAAAATTGCGAGAAAAATAGTAAGTACAACACTTATTTATTTTATTCTGTTGGACTGCGAAATAACAAGGCCAATAACATTTGTCAGAACACAGTCTGTCTGGGTAGCTAGTTATAAATAAATAAAAGTGAATTCGTAATAAAAAATCACTAATCCAAAAGTATCAAAACATTTTTACGACTAAAATCGTGCCTCATCCCCTAACTCGCACCCTAATCCACAACTGTGGGCGTAGCTTACTTTCATAGCCAATCGGGAGCCACCGCGCGCGCATATCCGCCATTTCCACCAATAAGCGTACATCAATTAACTATCAAAAGGACACAGATTTGGGGTCGCATATTCAGCAATTGTCGTTTTTATTATCGGCCGTTATTGAGACTAGCGTTTTGCGTGGGTTTCCTTGGTAAAATATAAGTTATATCTTCGTTAAATTTTAATTCATTTAATATGACTTTTGGCAGCTGATCCGCTCCGTATATGTCGGTTATCAGAACAAACATAGTATGACTTTCTCCAAGGTTCAATCTATCTATATACCGAAAATAATCCATATTGCTTCTGTGGTTCAGGCGTGAAAGCGTAACAAAAAGACAGACTAAGACAGGGTTACTTTCGAATTTCGACTACGTTGATTTATATATAACTAGCTGTTGTCTGCAGCTTCACTCACGTGCTTATTTTTTACTTAGTGCTTGACTTCAAACACGATAAACTTCCATTTAACCATTTATACCATATTTTACCCCCTTAAAGACCCTTTTTAGTGGATACTTTCAGCATTAAAAATATCGATCATTCAACAACCCATAATGTCCCACTGCTGGGCTCGGGTCTCCTCTCAAGAGAGGGTTAAGGCCATACGTCCCCACGCTGCCCGTGTATGCGTGTGCGTGTGCGTGTTGGGGACTGGCAAGACTACGTTGTGGCTACGTAATCTTACCGTTGGATGTTTTTAAGCCGCCCGAAGGCCTCCAACTAAGCTTCACGACTGTTATCCTATGATAACAACCGGGACCGACGTCCAAACCACGGAGACGCTCATGGTAACATGCCACCAGCGGTCACCCATCCAGGTACAGACCGCGCCGTCGTTGCTTACCCTCGGTAATTGTTTCTTATCACCGAGTGCAACTGGGCTATGAGCGCCTTCTTAAAAACATAAGTTATTAAAAATTCAGATTTGAAGTCTTAGCAGCGTGGGCATTGCGTTGATGAATGTATCAGTCAGAGTAGAGTATATGGAAGTATATAGTTTAAGATATTGTACAACTACTTTCAGCCTCGCACAACAAAGCCTGCACAGCTGCGGTATTAAGAAAAAAAGAGCGTACTCCTTCTTAAAAGTGAACTACGCACCTGTGAATACTCTGGTGTTCCAGGTATCCGTGGGCGGTGTCGCTTACTATCAGGCGATACATCTGCTCGTTTGCCCCTATTCCATTAAAAAAACTAGTGCTCGAAATAAGACCATAATTCACTATTAGTATTTTTTTAGCTTTCTGCACTTCTCTATATAAACTTTAAATGTGCCACATTTCATTTCATCCTCCATTCGCATAATTTTCGTATAAAGGAGTACAGACTTTTGAAGTATTACACTTCTTTTGTCGCGTCAGGGAAAAATGATGAGAGTAAATTTTTTAGATGTGCGCGCGCACCGTCACGAAAACCGACACCCTGAAGTTAGCTATAGTCAACATTTTAGTTTATCAATTTTTTCTAATTTTGATGATATGGCAATCAGCCGCATCAGCTATTTCTGCTAATGTCAAGTATTTCAAGTCTTCAATTCTAAGTCTTCGAGTCTTCAAGTCTTCGTCGTGATGGAATTAATGAAAAAAATATTTAAAAAATGTGGATGACATGAAATGGGGACCGTCTTTCGCCATCAATTTTTTATCTTGTTACGCCAAAAAGAAGTATAACTTTTAACGCGTGGACATAAATACACACACACATTTTTGCTTCACGTGTAAATATTGTTTTTCATTATTAAAATCGTTATGCACATTATTGGCAAAGGTGGACTTAATGGTTAATATATAGGTGTACATATAAATATTTATTATAATTATTATAAAATATGATAGAATAAAGAGTATATCTGTTAAATTACCAGGTGCAATCTTTTTGCGTCGGGGCTTAAAAAGAAGGTTGCTTCACCGATAACCTCAGTTATATAACACAAAGACATACAAACTTTTATTCCTATATTACAAGTAGAAGTTATTTATTAATAAAGCTAATAAAATCAGATTAGAAAACGTTTAAATTAATAACCAACATGTAATTTTACACTCTCAAAACCATTGAGTATAATAACATTCAGTATTCCTATTTCTTATTGTAACAAAGAACTCTTAAAATACTATTTATTGTCTTTCTATATCATCATCATCATCAGCCTATCGCAGTCCACTGCTGGACATAGGCCTCTCCAATTTATTGTCTTTCTATATAATAATTATTTTTTATTTATTTGTCTTTATTGTATATACATAGTAAGAAATGGTACAACAGGAACAGTCACAAAGTATGTATAACAATTGGCGGTCTTATCGCTCTCGGCGATTTCTTCCAGACAACCATAACACGGATATGTGTGTTTCTATAATTCTTACTTTACTTTATTTTATATGAAATAAAAAGAACTTGTCATAGACTATTTAAAAAACGAAAGTTGTGATTTTCTCGAGTCGTCCAAAAATAATTTGTTTTGTCAAAGGTAAAAAAACTATAAAATAAAATAAAAAAAACTATCATCTTCAAACTTATTGGTATTATTGTTAAACAGTTTTTTGTCTTTAAAAACTCAAAAAGGTTCACACCGGTTTTACAAAAATTTTGACTTGATATCCAACCCGCTCCAAATTTGTTCTTTTTCCCGTTTATCGAGTCAGGTTTGTCCCTTATTTATCATTAAACACCCATAATATGGTACAATGAACACGGAACCGAAACGTGGACACTTACGGTTCGACTGGTCCATAAGTTCAAAGTCGCTCAGCGTGCTATTGAGAGGGCTATGCTCGGCGTTTCTCTAAGGCATCGCATCAGAAACGAGGTGATCCGACAAAGAACCAGGGTCATCGACGTTGCCCACAGGATTAGCAAGCTGAAGTGGCAGTGGGCTGGCCACATTTGCCGAAGAACCCATAACCGTTGGGGTAAACGAGTTCTTGAGAGGAGACCGCGTCTCGGCAAACGTAGTGTAGTGTACGTCCACAGGCCAGGTGGAGCGATGATTTGCGCAGGACGGCTGGCAGGAGCTGGATGCGAGAAGCCATAGGCGTGAAATTGGAGAGGCCTATGTACAGCAGTGGACTACGACAGGCTGATGATGATGATGATGAACACGTGACGAAGTAAGGCTAGTAACACTTATCTGTAACTAGCAAACCCTATAGTAATATTTAAATTTTGCATCAATAACTAGCAAACCCCAGTAAAATTTAAATTTTGTGCCTTCTGCTTAACTTACATTAGCCGTCATTCATGTCACTTTCTCTCTCTACTCTGTAAACATTACTATCCGGTATAGTGTAATAGAAATATATAAAGCTTCTGCTATTTTGTTCATTCATTCATTAAAGTTAATAGACCCGTGCAACACCGTTTAAATGATGCGTCGCCAATAAAATGGCCCATAATGTGATGTTATAATACCTGAACCAATTTGTTTACTTTAAAACAGGTTATTATTGAGTATAAACCTCAAAAGATAGATATGGTGTTACGAACTTGAGGATTTTGGGACGATAAATAGATCTAATTAAAATTTGCTTAAAAAAAATACCGCACAAAGTTCGGTATTACTTCCAACATAAAACAATTTTTTAATAAATAAACACGTACGTGCTTAAAGTCCCACATTTGCGTACACCAACTTGTGTAAGTGGTAAGTGGTGAGATGTACGCGAAGTGGTGGCGGAGTGACAACAAAGCCGAGATAAGCCACGATCATTAGTGGAAGATGGCGAGTGACGGGTGCACCCTCTACCAATTAGGGCACTGATAGAGGGTTGTATTGTTTAGAAGGCCTGATTATTATCGTTTAAAAGTGTTTTAAAATATTGCAGAGCGCGAATGCAGTTTATATCTGATGTTGTAAATGTAATTACGTTTTATTTATTATACGGACAATTTGTATTGACAATGATTGCAGGCTGGCTCTCAGATACGTCAGGTATATTACTTGCCACGTTATTACTCGTGGTTGCAGTGGTTAAGGGCGTACCTTTACAACAACAGCGGATAATACCGCGTCATAATAATAGTCTAAAAAAGGTAGCTTAAGTTACTCCTTATATCATTAGCTATCTTGTATATGTGTGTATATGGATACACAGATATAACATAGACATAATTATAAATATCTAAATCTAGACTAATATATAAAGCTTTTTGTTCTCTTGAACGAATTGAAAAATTATTTCAGTGTTAGATAGCCCATTTATCGAGGAAGACTATGTATCATCGCGCTAAGAGCAATAGGAGTGGAGCTCTAATGAAGAATTTTATTAAAACGGGGGAAAATTATACGGGCGATAGGAGAGGCAAACGAGGTGGCGTGGGTCAGCTAGTCTATTGGCTCCCTCAACAAATCTCTATAGAACTTAAGTGCTCTAAGCTTAAAAATGGATTGGCTAGTAGACATCCTGATTTATATTGTGTTCTAGCTCTGTTATAGATAAAAAATATATATGTATATTAAAAAAAATAAGGATAAATATAATAAACCGGGAGTTCCGGCAGAAGTGAAACCTAAATATTAACGTTGTGCATTTTTGGTATTTTGGAATGGTTAGGGAATAATTTTGCTCGAATTGCTTAAATTATCACTTTAAAGGTACTATCATTTATGTGGTTAAATACAATATTCATTTATTACGCTATCGTACACAAACATGACAATTTATGGTCTACTCTTCCTCCGTCTTACGAATATTCGATCAGATCACGTGTCCTGACGCGAGTTTAACATTTTTTACCCATCACAAAAAAAAAAACAACGCTGCTAAAGAAGCCTTCACTTCAAAAAAAAATCTTCGTAAAGATTGAATTTAAAAGATCTCATCAACAAATAATGATAAACCTTTATTTTCCCACAACTAATCACAACGTACCACAATGGTACTTCACACAGAGTAAAGTGCCTGCCGTCAATTAAGTGACAAAATGGTACTTCAACGATTCCCGAGATAGATCACGCGCGGAGTTTTTTAGTATTGGCATTATGTTTTGTTTATTAGCATTTTTAATACTTATTAATAAAACTATAGTTTTGCTTGAATTATTGGTAGATTGTTCTTTCAGATTAGCCAAAATTATAAAAACTGTCGTTTTGAATTCTGTTAGTTTAATAAAGAGCCATTCAACAACAACCCATAATGTCCCACTGCTGGGCTCGGGTCTCCTCTCAGGAGAGGGTTAAGGCCATACATCCCCACGCTGGCCAAGTGCGGGTTGGGGACTGGCAAGAATACGTTGTGGCTACGTAAATCTTGCCGTTGGATGTTTTTAAGCCGCCCGAAGGCCTCCAACTAAGCTTCACGACTATAACAGTCGTATGATAACAACCGGGACCGACTGCTTAACGTGACCTCCGAATCACGGAGACGCTCATGGTAACATGCCACTAGCGGTCACCCATCCAGGTACTGAACGCGCCATCGTTGCTTACCCTCGGTGATTGTTTCTATTCACCGAGTGCAACTGGGCTATAAGAGCCATTCATTAGTGTTTTTTAAATATCCTCAATGTCAGACACCGATCACCGAACAAATGTATCGATCAGTATCACATAAGGCGCTTAAATTGCCTCATGCCTCTCGAGTTTGGATATTTTCTATGTACGTTATGCATGTATTTGCAAAAAGTATATACGTATTTATATCAGTTGTCTAGCAACCTTAGTACAAGCTCTACTTAATTTGGCACTAGATGGCGTTTGCGTTAATGTCCAAAACATTTTTATTATTTATAGATCTGTAATGAAGGGTTAATAAGTCAAAATCTTAACATTGTAATATTTACTAATTTTAATTTAGTGGCATTAAAATTAGTAAATATAAAGTAGTTGTAGTTATTAAAACATTATAGCTAAAATATTTTGTCGATTAGTCAATTGTATCAAATCATTGTCAATTATTTTGATGACAACGCTAGGCATAAAGTTTTAAGGTTTGAAACAAGAGATAAAAGTGAAACATTTATTATTCGACGGTAGAACCAAAGAGTGGTAGAAAATACTAATCATTCTAATTAATCATCGTTTAATTTGAGAGATAAAGACAGGATCCTTTTAGTAATATATAGATAAGACTTATGGTCGATGGTATTTTTTAGACTTTAATAAAAATGTGCCAGAACGGTACGGTAAATACGACAATATCAATGAACATGAGAAAGCCATACCCAAGGTTCTGATGGTAGAAATGGGCTCATAGTCAAATAACTAATTGACTGGGTTTTAAAAGAGTGGCCATGAGTTTCTTTGCCAGTATTCTTTTCATAGGGGTCTGCGCACTTTGGAAACTAGAAATTATACATCGATACAAGCGGGTAGCAGATTTTGCTGTTTTCACCTAATTTACCTTGACAATCCGATACATGTTGTGTCGTCTATGTTGATCTATGATTGTTAACTGTAGCTTCAATTTAACGTTTATAAATGTCACTTAGTGCTTTAATTGATTAAATGGTTTTGAGTTTCAATAGTTATAAAAAAGTTAAGACAATAAGTTGGAAACGTCTACAGACAACGATAGTACGTCACCGTCAGACGAAAAAAAGACAATTTAAATATTTTAATACCCTCTAAATATAACGTAAAGAGAACTGTGTGCGCCATTGTCCAGATTCTCGTCACGTTGCGCACCTAACTTTCCTTACATTCACAATACACAGAAGATAATTTCAGCCGCGTGCCCTCAATCACAGCAATCAGAACACAAATATATTTTGACAGCCATAATTGAATACTACGAGCAATTTAACAATACAGGGGAGAGTGGTTAGGGTTGGGGCTGTGATCGGTGGAGCGGGTGCGGAACGCGGACGGGTATCATACTAAAAATAGTATAGTTAGTTTCTTTTTTACTTATCTATTCATATCTTTTATACCATTTATTAAGTGTACAATCTACAAATGAACGGTCGATTTACTCGAAAATTTCTTAAGTTGAAACTGCAATTATGCATAGTGTAATGCGCCCTCCAACATAATGGACCGAAGATTTTAAAATAGTTGCTGGCAGCTAATGAATGTGGACTGCACAAGACCGAGATTGTTGACTGGGCCAGCCGATATACCTATCCCAGTACCTACACTCTGCAGCCAGCTGGCATAGTATAGGGCCAGGATGTAAACACAAACCCTACGGGCTAGCAAGCTCCACAGTGTATATTTTTTTGTGTGTTTTTTTTTTATCTATAATAAAATTTACAGCAAGGAAATTCTTTGCTTATTATTGTACATATATATAATAGATGTAATGATTTATCATTACATCTATTACAATGAATTTCAGAAACGGTTCCAAAGCTGCCCTGAAATTTAGTATGAAGGGGTTTCGGAAGCCATAAATTGATATAGCCAGGACTCATTTTTAGAAAATTTACCCAAAAAATCTATCGAGTAAAGTTCAGTCATCCAAGATTACCTACTTAATTATTAATACGGAAATGAACACCATCAACAGGTATAACATACCATTATATTATCTGACATTACGGCAAGTTTGCATTAGCCTCGGTCACAGGCCACAAGTTTGTTGCGTTACCCGCTCCGCTACTCGCTCCGCTCGTCAATATACCGGCATACCAACAGGGGTTGAAGACTACTATCCCACACTGTACTATAGGTAATCATGTTTATTACGCGTTCATTCTTACACTAGTCATTTTAAATAATTCGTTTAAATGTTACTGATGTGCTTTGATTTCGTTCGTAATTTCATTTAGGAGAAGTTATTGCTTGTAAAGTTGGAGATCACATACTTATTCCCATAAGAGGGGTTCAATGTGTGATTGTGTGAATAGAGGCTAAAAATAATAGTGTATCTGATTTTTTTTTTATGGAATAGGTGTCATAAGATAGACCCGCCACCCATAGACACCCGTAACACCAGTGGCGTCACAAGTGCGTTGCCGGTGTTGGCGGATGGGGAGGGGGATGAGGGGAAGGGTTGGATTATGGGCCTCCGGTATCCTCACTCACTCGGTAAAACACAGCGCAGGCGCTGTTTCACACCGGTTTTCTGTGAGGCCATGGTATCACTCCGGTCGAGCCGGCCCATGCATGCCGAAGCGTGGCGTGGTGTCCACGGGCGGCGGTAATAGCTTACCATCAGGCGATACGTCAGCTCGTTTGTACACTATTCCATAAAAAAAATGAAAAAAAAAACTTAAGAGTTAAAAGTATGCTGCCTGTTGCAATCATCTTTCCTCCTAAAGAGAGTGATGGGGGAATTAAGGCCTTCGATAATCCAAATCGAGTCAGATTGCGTGGAATAAATGTTTTTTTTTCCTTTTGTCGTTGTAATACAAATTGAGATATTTTGTGAGGTATAGTACCTTGGTCAAGTCAGCCATTGTGTACCAAAACATTGGTGTTAAGTAAATTAAACGCAAACGGCCTACTACGACTTGCGTTTAATTATCTTCTGAAACATGTTATAAAAAATATATCCCAGATTTTCCGTCCACTTAATAAACATAATTACACCAACAAAATAACACAACACCCAAAACAATTTGCAAGGAATCAAATCACTAATCCACCAAATTTATTTTAACAACTAACTTTATGCATTGTTCAAGAGCTTAGTTCCGCTATTCGCCGCGTGGCCAAGCGCGTGTCGCTACTCAAATTTCTTAGGGGTTGGAGAACGGGTATTGTTTTCTTTTTCCTGTTTAAAAGGGGTGTTTTGTGACGTTGAGATGTGCTTAAAATTAAGATATCCATCCGTTGTAGAGCACTTAAGCTAAAGACTTCGACGGAAGTTAAAAACTTTGCTTTTGTTTCAGGATTTTTCGTTTTCGTAAGGAGATAGTATTTAAGAAGGTCATTGTGGTACGATCACTTCCTTATACACTCGAACTTTAATGATTGCTTGCCATTGTTTTATTAAAACTTTATTTCCTTGAACATTCTTTATCATTCACTCCAGAGATTTTAATTTACATATTTGTGGTTTATCATTTTCATCCCACACTAAACTCATTTTCGTTGGAACTGTTAAAAATACAGTTCCTTCATAAATAGAATGAATACCAATGTCCTAAACTCTTCCAGATTGATTGACAGATGATGAAAGTTGGTTCATAACTGGGCCCTATTAGGTTACCCTATTAGGCCCAATCTGTTCTCCAGATTGGGCCTATTTTTTTTATTTTACCTACTAGAATTTACCTACCCTAAATAAAATAATAATAAAGCTTTATTAAATTTCATTCGTCTACTATAATAATAATAATAACCAAAACATCTCCATCACTTTCTACAACAGATTGAACTCCCCACTAACACATACATTACTATGCAAAAAGCCGCTATACTAAACACTTGCCGTATTTTTCGAAAGTTTTTACAGGACGACACAACATCACAGGTTATAGCCTCAGTCCCAACCACTCCACTTGGTCTAGGCCCGTGGTTTTCATTAAAATACCGGTATTCAGATTTCGAGAAAAATAAATGCATATATAATAATAATAAATTATTGTTTTCATAGTTTAAAGTTTACAACTGTATAATATACACTAAGCCCCACACTAGGATTCCCTGTGTCGTGGGACTTACATTCGAGTTAATAATTAAGATAAATAAATTCTTTTCAAATAATTACAATTGCATTATGATCAAATTTAATTATTTCATTATGTTTAGTATTTTGTCGAGACTTAAATGAACCCCCTTCGGGTAAAAGCCTCCTCCAAGGCCTTCCATCGTTCCTTGTGTCTAGCCAAGGAATCCAATTTTCTCCTATTACCTTTACCAGTTCATCTGTCCATCTAGCGCATGGACGGCCCCTAACCCCACGACCTCTAGGGCCTTGCCATTTCACTACTCTACTGGTCCACCTGTCGTCGTCGTAAAGGACTAGAGTCCCGCCCGCGGGGACCTACCCTAAATAGTTTCCCCTTATTATTAAAATGAAAACTTCTTTAGCCGCATTGAGCACTTCTTGCGTGAACAAAAATCATAGAACTCGCGTCATTATCAACGCACGCTTCCCATGACCTATATGTCTATTGTATATAAAATATTTGCATAGATATATCTCTGTGCGTTATTAGAATAAATAATAATAATAATAAATAAATATTTCGGTCATCTAACACACTGCTATCTAGTCCCAAACTAAGCAGAGCTTGTATTATCGGTACTAGACAACTGATATAAATACATAAATACTTTTTTTTTGTAAATACATACATATTATACATAGAAAACACCCAAACTCCGAAACAAATATTTGTAGATCATACAAACATTCGAACCTAAGACCTCATGGACAGCAGTCGCGTATGCTACCACTGCGCCACGGAGGCAGTCATACACAATATATATGCATATACAAAGAGTTTTCACTTCTATCGTCAGTCCCTGAAGTCTGCCCGCCTTTTTTTAATACAAATCAGCAAGCGGCATTACACTGATACTGAACGCTTCCATTTTTACCGGACTGCGAAAGAAGGAGGTTTATATTTTTCTAGTGTATGTATGTATATTTTTTTGGTATGCCCTAGTCCCTAAACGGTTTGTCGTATTTTTATGTGAGTGGTATCAATAGGTACGTCTTAGTCGTGTGAGCGCCAATGGGTACAATAAATTTTTTTTTAAAAATATTTCAAAATACATCGAGTGCGATATCAAAATATATAATTTTAAACGATGATTATGAATATAGATTTATAATTTGTATGTTTTATATATGAAATCGACACAGTCGGGTTTTATATTTTAATAATTCATTACTTATTTAAACAAACATATTACAGTTAGACTAGACAGTTTGCTTCTTAAGATTTTGCAACTCAGAGCCTCAGTTCAAATCACGGTGGTCGATGTATTGAAAGAAAACTCGGTATCGCAGCCACTATCAGATATCGCAGATACTAGCAGACTGTTTTTACTGCTCTTATTATACTAGACGGGGTCATTCATCAACCCCTTACAGTCTACTGCTGGACTTAGACTCTCCCAAGAAACACCACAGAGCCGAGTCTGTTGCTTTCTGCATCCAGCCACTGCCAGCCCTCTTACGTAAGTTTTCCCGCCATCTGACCAAAGGGACCACACTACGTTAGCCAAGACGCGGTTTCCACACTAAAACACGCTCACTCCAGCGGCTATCTGTTTTGCGACATATGTGACCAGCCTTTTTGTTTTTGACGTGGTGGAATGCCTTTACGCACTTCGCTCCCCCCCGCGGGGACAGGGGGTTCACTTCGTGTGGGACTCCTGACTGACTCGCCAGACTACCCACTAAACCACCACGGTGTGCCACTCTGCGCCTGAAAACGGGAGAGATCCGGGAACCACTTTCTTACGCCATCCGGACCCATATGTGACCAGCCTGGCTACCAACTTTGTACTGCTATGTATGGTCACTTTTGTACTCTGACGGATTATTTCGTTACGAATTTTATCCTTTAGAGAGACTCCAAATGTAGCTCTTTCCATTGCAGGCTGAGCGACTTTGAACTTTTGGATTAAAACATCTCGGAACCGTACGTCGTTACAAAGAGGATATACTGGTTAAAGAATCTCGTCTTCAGGTTCTGTGGTCAAAGATCAGACGGATCAAAGGTAAAATACGACGTTCAGACAAATTTTCGAGTTTAATACTGTAGAATAATTATCTAGTTTCATCATTATTATCATCTAAGATCTCAGCGAAAAGTCGTCCACAGCTGTACATGGGGCAACACATCCTGTGCTGCCTGCATCCAGCGGCGAAAGGGCTGGCTCGACCGGAGTGATACCGGAGAAAACCGGTATGAAACAGCGCTTGCGCTCTGTGAGTAAAAATACCGGCCCATACTCTTCCCCGCAAAGGCGGGCAACGCACTTGTAACGCCTCTGGTGTTGAGGGTGTCCATGGGCAGGGGTAATCGCTTTCCATCAGGCGATACGTCTCCTCGTTTGCTCCCTACTACTACTACTAAGAACTACTAAAAAAGAAAAAAAACAGGCGTATGGCTTACACAAAGACATTCACATAAATCATCCTAACGATTTGAGAAAACCATATCTAGTTCGTTCCAGTAGTTTATCATGTTCAAACATAAGTATGACAGATAGATGCAGACGGTTTTATTTAAAAAACATTGAGCCGTCGTTGACTTACCATTTGGTTACCGTCGGCTTACTGCGAAACCATAAAAATAAATCAAAAGGTATAAACTTGGTCGTATTATGACTAATAATGTCTTGATATTCGGTACCCTGGATTCTAATATTAATGCTGACTCCACAGACGTCATGGATTAGTTTCATATCTTATAGGCGAGTAATGTCCACTGATGGGCCTAAGCCTCCCTTATGATTTGTCACAACAACCACTCCTAATATTCATAATAATATAAATAATCAGCTATACTAAACACTTGCCGCATTGTTCGAAAGTTTTTACAGGACGACACAACGTCACTGGTTACAGCCTCAGTCCCAACTCACTCAAATGAACTCCACTTGATCTAGGCCCGTGGTTTTCATTAAAATACCGAAATAAGATTTCGAGATAAATAAATTCATAAATAATCTTAAAGAAGTTTAGGGAACACAAATAAAACAAGAAAATTAAGTGAAATTATATATATTTCGTTATAATTCAAGATCGCACGGCGCCTAAGTCACACGCACTATTATAGATCACATATTATACTCACACACTTCTTTCCAATAAATAAATATTGCTTATTTTTACATAAGCCTTTACAGCTAAGTGAGACAACGACTTTTGGTATAGAAATATTTTAATAAACGATGTCAAGAAATCATACAATACAAGCACAATTTCAGGTGGCTGGCAACACCTAATTGTCTATAGCCAAACACTGAGTTTTTTATCTGTACTATATTGTTTTAAAAGTCACAATATAAATATCCTTTACCCAAAATCGTTACCTATTAAAAATATAACTGACTCGATCGTAGCAAGATTGTTTTTACTAAAATAAACGTAGCACATAGATATCTGGCTTTGAACGAATAAATATAATTCGAAATATTCTTTTCTGTAAGTATTTATGACGTAATATAGAAGTTTCTTGACCCCCACCACTAGATGGCGTTAAGTGTTGTAATGGCAGATAATTCTGTGTGTAATCTGTTACCCAAAATTAACACAGCACAGTTTGTTTAGTTTTATTTCCGGAAAGTAACAGTTGAAGATACTTGTAGGTTTACTGTTCTGTTTTATCATAACACTGACATAAAGAAAATTAACATATTATTACCTTTCTGCCAATATCTCAACAATTATTTAATCGGCACTATGTTGCAAAATTTCATAGTTCTCTTGCCTAGATATTCTAGTGTGTTTATCAAGCCCATAATCATTTTTATAACATACATGTTAAATAATAACTAGGTTATATAAATACTTAAAAGCCAGATACCTATACACTGTTACAAAAAAAAACTAAAGCAAATATATCACCGTTATTTCACTAATATTAATTACAACATATTTTTCGACACTTTTTTTTTAATAATAAAAGTATTACAATTTTTTTGAAACCATTACAATTTAGCCTCGAATATGACACAACAAAAGAAATGCACTTTTTATTTATTTAACTTTAATGTTTCTACATATTTTTTTAAACTAAAATTCTAACCTGTTTAAAAGCCTGGTTGACTGAGATCAAATTTACAATTTAAAACCAAAAAGATAATACAAAATGCCATGTCCATTTTTATTTATATCTTGTTACATTTAAATTAAATTTTAAGAGCACAAGTAGGCACTATTAAAATTTAAAAATACTAAAATATGTAGAAACAAAAACGATATCTCACTCAACATTTCTAATTTCATAATAATACCTATTATTTTCGAAACTCTACCACGCCTAATGAGATTTGTTACCTAGTTTTACATCTTAGGATACAATTCGCCCTAACCGCTCTTAAACCACAACTCCTAAATATATGAGTACACACATACCAATAGATGTTTGCTCGTAATATTACGTATAAAGAAATAAATATTATTTCATTGTATATAAGACAATTTACAAGACAAAGGAGGTACCTGAAAGTAAGTTCGGTTATCGCTTAATACAAATATTTCTTTATGAATTTCAAGTAGTTTGTATTCCTATTTTTTTTAGGTTTAGAGAAAAAAATCTTTAGCGGTGTTCCAGACCCAATAATATCAAAGAGTTTAATATATTTTTAACGACAATAATCTTTGTGTTTCGTCATATATATGTGCCAATGGCGTCGAGAGACCCTTACATTAAATCGTACACAGTATTAGAATGAGGTTAAACAAGGGCTTCTTATACTCTTCAAGTACATGTGCTAGTGGCTAGAAAAGTTTCCGACCTCAACGTGTAGATGGCAGCACTCGTTAATTAAAACAATTGAACGTAGTTATGCATCTTTGTATTTGGCTGTTACATCGCTGGGAGAAGTGTGCAGAGTTCAAGGAGACTATGTAGAAAAATAAAATGTCATGTAAAGTCGTTAGGTCGGGAATTTTTGCCACGTACATCCACTCCTCATCAAATAGTAGTATCTTTCGTTAATAAGTGAGAATTCACAATTAAATCTGTACCGGAATCGTAAGTTTCAATATTTATTTTCTATAGTACAAAAAATAAATAAAAACTAACACGGTAAACACTATCGTTTTTCGCGCTGAGTTGCCATATATAAAATTTACAAACAGATACGTTTATATTTTAAGTAATTCAACATAAAAATATTCAGTACACTTCAGTACATGCATTTTTATTAAGTATGGCAACTCTTATGTTTAATGAAGTGTATATTTAGCTTATGTTACAACACAATAACTGACTTTACAAGATGAAATATTAGTAGAAGTACTAGATTGTGTTAGTTCGGAACCTTCAAATTGAGTACATTAATTGAATTCAAGTGGCAGAAATAATGAAAGAAAACATATTTGATGAAGTTTCGTTAATTTAGAAGAAGAAAAAATGAAAAAATTGAGATAACATATTAAAGAATTATCGTATTCTTTTATATATCTAAAAGAATATTATTCTTTGTGATTCATTTTCACATAAACCAGTCTGTTTCAAGCTAATGCATAACAATTTAAAACCGACTAATTAGAAGAGTATATCGCTTATCGACTCTCGTGTTTAAACCTACTGCTATGAAACATTAGTTTCTTGTAAACACAGACGTATGACCTTAACCCTCTCCTGAGAGGAGACCCGAGCCCGGCAGTGGGACATTATGGGTTGTTGTTTAAACACCCGTGTGTAAAGCAATCGCTCGAGGTTTTACATAACTGTTTGTCTATTGTTTTGAAACGAATTAAGGTTATTATAGAGTGTTAAGGGGCACTTGCATACTAATGCACGTCAGATGAACGGTATAGCGTAAGCTAAATATACATCAATTGCTTAACTCTTCGTTTACATTAATTATTAATATTTACTTTACATTTAATTAATAACGTACAGTAAAATCGTGACAACTTATTTCTATGAATAATCATGTCCGAACCTCTGTTTGATTTCCTCAGTACAGTCGTATTGTTACAATTTTTTAATGTTTACTTTTAAAGTTTAGTTTTTTTCTAATATGAAGTATTTTAATGGATTTTTTTTTTCAAATGATACGCGGTAAAATTGCAGCGATAATTACGTATTGGTGTACACAACATTTATTTGTTCTTAATGGTTTTAATCACAACACCATACCAGTTAATCAACTTATACAAACTCACACACACATATTGGTGTTTTAGTAATCAATATTACTAATTATAATAATTCAATCATGTCAATTTTTAATAAAATAAACCGCAATGGAAACATTTTTATCTGAGATAGTGTAATTATTTAGTAAAGATTTACTAAATAAGACATAATTTTTAGTAAATATTGTTTTTTTAAACCAGCTGCTTACAGAGAACAAATGCCAATATTTTATTTCAATTTTACGTATACGGGTACGTACACGCACGTATACGTAACTACGCAGTATTTGGTACGCCGTTTCTTATACAACATACGTGTATATATACGTATATATATAAAACTCATTCTTCTTCTGTATTTCTTTTATGCAAAGTTTTTAAATAACTCTAGTTATGTCTCATAAAGAAACTCCTCCTGTACCTATGTTTGTACAGTGAATCCATATTTTAAAAAGGCGTTGATATTTTTATTTATTCTTAATATAGAAAGAAATATACATATATACGCATGACTACCGCACACATACAGACTAGTTTACGTATAAAAATATTTAGATCATGAATAAATGCGATGCAAATAATTTCACTATCGTTTACATGAAGTTTGTGCCTTTTGAGATCAGCCACTTTTCTTGTTATTGGCTCTCACACAGTCCTGATGAACCTTTCAAAGTGTTCTAAGAGTATTATAACCTATTTCAAGAAATTATCAAAAAAAATGTAATATATTTTTTTTTAGAAAACCAATATGTTCCCAATTCATTAAAATTATTAATAATACTGATTAATATTTATTTTGAATATACGTGTATAAAAAGATAAGGTTTATGTCACACACCAAAAGCGATGCGATATAATGCGATTCTAAATTATTTAAGATTTCTTATTCATATAAGTTCTAACATGAAATTAAATAAATAATAATAATGAAGAAATATTTCGGACATTTAACACACAACGCCATCTAGTCCCAAGGTAAGCCGAGCTTGTATTATGGGTACTAGACAACTGATATAAATACATATATACTTTTTTTTGTAAATAGATACATATTATACATAAAAAACCCCCAAACTCCGAAACAAATATTTGCAGATCATACAAACATTTGATCCGACCCGGGATTCGAACCCGAGACCTCAAGTACAACAGTCGCATACGTTACCACTGTGCCACCGAGGCAGTCAATATCATATTTGCTATTAATAGTGAACGATTTCCTGCTCAGTATTTCAGGCGACGCAATGCAAGATGCAATTAAAGTGAAATAAAATATATTAAACATATGGACAGTATAGATAAGTATTAAAGATGACGAAGGCCAGCGTCATATCACATCGCTATTGTCGTGACTAACAAGTATCTATTAGATAATGAGTAAATAAACAGTCTAAATGATACAAATGTAATATAAAAATATTTAATCAAAACAAAATGTAGAGTTTTAAGTTCTATTAAATTACTTATTGCATTAATACAGCTTCATGTTGCTAAAATATCAGTTCTGTAAACACTCAACATGATCTATCATATACATACTATATTCTAAATTCGAAAGTAACTTCTCTGTCTGTCGGTCTGTACTGCTAAACCGTCGCAAATATCTAAACGCAGACGGAGCCGCAGGCAAAAGCTAGTATGATTGTAAATGTAAAAATTTTGAATTGATTTTTGTATGCTTCAAAACCTCAAAAATTATTGCACCGATATACCGATCGCTTCAGCTATAGTTTTTATTGAGATTTCGCGTCGGTATTATGATTCTTGTCACAGCGAAGCATGGCTGAATACAAGACAGTATGACTACAAGCTAGACATATTGACATAAGTTTCTACACATAATTTAGCTGTTTGAAAGTGTCAAACTCAATAGTAAATTTTTACTGTACATTTTTAAGTTTCCTTTTTTTATTAGATAACTAATTATTGCTAAGGTTTTAAGGTTTTACTGACAAATTTGAGTGTACAGAATGTTTCGTTGCTGATCGGAAGCATTTTTTTTAAGTTGTCTGTTCTTTAATTATATATAATAATATATGTATTTGTGTTTGTATACGTGTGTTATATACACATTTAGTTATACATTACAATAATGATTTTTTTACCTTTTTAAACTACACATTTTTTTTAATTTTCACAAACTAATATTATAATAAAGTATTTTTACTATAATAACTAATATCTAATATTCGTTTCTCGGAACATATTACGATATAGAAGACTAGCGACACATATACACTTATGCAGAAGAATAGGTAGCTATTCCTGGTATATTTACTCTATGAATCCAAAACTGATATTATGCAATAGTTTTCTTCCTTTACTTTTGTACTACATACATATATATAACAAAATAAAGTAATAAATATTTTGTTCGAATACAGACAGTGGTCACAGTTATCGTTATGTGGTCACAGCAACCATTCTGTGACCACAACAACTATTCTGTGACCACATCAACAAATCCGTGACCACAATTACCGTTACGTGGTCATGATGACAATTCTAATCTTATTTTGTTAATATTGTTACCTCATAGCTACTTATTACTTGCACAATTCTTCCTGGACTCCTTCAGACAGACGCCCCTCTATTTTTATAGAGGAGTTTCTTTCCTCCACTGAAATGCGTTGGTTTTCACTGCAGGGTTAGCAGAGCTGGCGCTGGCTGCTAACGCTACACCCGTTCGGCGTATATTTGCAGCTGCGTTATCTAGCAAACAAGAATACTTATATAAATATTCGGAGAAGTTTTGAGAGTTTTACAGAATCTGTCATATTTATCTAAAAGTCAGTATAGTGTGTGTATTTTTGTATTTATTTAAACTACTAGCAACCTGCTTCGGCTTTGCACGGATTCATGATGTAAAATATAATACACTAACCCATGCAACTATGTCAGCGTATCTGAAAAGGGGGAAAATTCATATTTTCCCCGTTTTTGTTATATTTTTCATCGATGCTCGACTTCTATTAGTCTTAGCTTAGTCTTAGCGTTATAATATATAACCTATAGCATTCCTCGATAACTAGGCTATCAAATACAAAAAGAATTAGCGAAAACGGTCCCACCGTTTACGTGTGATGGCGTAACCACGGCAAATAGGGATTCATTTTTATACATATACATGATGATCATTTTTATCATCATCAACAACACTTATTAGTCCACACCTGGAAACAGGTTTCTTCTAAGAAAGAAGGTTTTAAATTACTATATCACATTGAACCAGACGAGGTAGTATATGGTTTGTTTTGGGTATTAATTTCCTTAATCGGCTCTTCATTCATAGAACGAGTAGTAGTTTGCGAAAACTTGCATTCGCATTACTTCATGACATTTCTTGTGTGATTACAACAACAATGTGATACTGACCCAGTCCGTTTCTGACATTGGCAACTAGTCGCATCGCTGGGTTCGTCACTATGCCGTTTCGTTTGCTTTTGCTATAAAAAAAAATCAATATCATGATATTAATCAATTATGTAAAAACTTAAATACATATGTATAATATTTACAAGTAATACTGCTGTATTACGGGGTGGATGTTTGAGAGTTTGATTGTAAATTTTTTCGTTAAAATCTTGTCGAGTTGTTAGATGTTTTCCCGTCCATTATTTAAAGAACTGAGTTTTAGTTAGCTAATTGTATGTTTAGATTTTTTAATATTATGTATGACCTAATTCAGGTGAAGTCTTTTATTGTAAAGATCATAGTCAGATATACTCCATGTATAAGACAAGGTTGTTAAATAAATAATGAAAATAAGATTTTAAATTACTCAAAGTATGATTTTGACGAAGAAGTGTGGGTGGAAGTGGATCACATTATCATCATAAGCCTACCGGAATCTACTGCTGGACGTAGACCTCACCAATTGCACGCCACTTGGTTCGACCCTCGGCTTAATCGGGTCACATAATATGGGTAAATTCCCTATTCTGTTTAAGTGAAAACATGCAATTCCAGACCTCATATGTTAGTTTGTTAGTAGCCGCAAAGCTCGCAACACATGTATTAATTAGTATTAGTTATTTAAGCCATTAGAAGTTGGGAATCAGACCGAGTATTTTTTACTACATACAGATCGGTTTTAAAATAATAATTAACTACTGTTGTATACTACATATACCACAAAAATAGTGACGTATCTATCTAGCCACTTTTTTTTTTACATGTGGAAACCCCCTCGGGCCTTCACCCCACCGGCGTTTGCGGCGGGGCGGTGTGTCGGAATCGAACAGACTAAAACCGCACGGTATGCCACTCTGCGCCTGAGACGGGAGGAATCCGGGAACCGCTTTTTTATGCCATCCGGACCATCGGTCTAGCCCCGCCCCAAACTAACCTAACCAATCACACTCTAACAAATTATCGTTTGGTTCGAAAGTTTGGAAGCTGCTTGGTCACTTGCGGGTCTTGATCGATTGTTTGTTTGTTTTACTGGGTCGTTTCCGCCCTTAGCCTCTTGATTGGGTCATTGTACGTGGCCCATCTTGATATGTATAAAAACCTTTTAAAACGAATTGACTGTTTTCATTTTGTTTTTGATGTTTCGATGCGCTATGTACAGTTCACCGAAAAGTAAGATTTTTATATGTCTTAATAACGAGAGAGAAATAATTTCTGACGTGAGAGTTAGCAATATAAAAAGGATTGAGTGAGTGAAACTTTCTATAAGCACGTGCTCTGTCGGCGTTCTGTTTTTTACGGCGTAAATTTAATTCATCGCCATTCATTTTTGCGCTATTTGCTTTTTCCTCGTCGATTAGTTTTTTGGACTCACTAGTTGTGTTGTTGTTTACCAAAAGCAAATAAATTTACATTAAACACTGACAAAAACAAATTATCGTGGAGCACTGGCACAAATGAGTAATAGTCTATACAGTACACGGTCAGCTGATGGAACTATAGACGCCGCCATATTGCCCTCGGCTGCTCTGACGAGCGCCTTTCACTTTATCCCTACTCCACGGCCGACCGTCACGCGACATGCGATACACAGACCAAAAAAATTGAGACGATGTAATAAAAGTTTCACTTTAAAACTAGAAATAGATATTATATTTGTTTTTGAACTGCTCTTGGATATAGTAACACGCTGCAATAATTACATAAATCAGAAGGCACTTTCGGTAGGTAACACAAGAAATAAGAATCGAATTTAAAGCGTTCTTGTACATTTGGTTAAAATGATGAAACGTGATGATGATGATGATATGATAAGCCTAATTACAGCCGAAACTATTCACCAGCCTTGTAGCCAAACCCAGCCGAACTGCAGGTGAGACTGTGTGTCTATAGTGTATTTTATTATAGATATTTAAATTTCAATGAATTTATATAAACTTTAAATAATTGTTTTACTTGAAAATTCGTTTGGTTTTCTGAATTGGATCTTTAGTTAGATTTTTAAGTAAGTAACATAGGGCATCATTTTAATTAAACATAACTAAAAAAAACATTATTTCATACGATCTGTTATTATGTAACAAATAATACAAAGGTAAAGTTTACAGGACTCCAAAAATATTGAAAAATTAATCTAACAATTTATAAAATGGGGTGACATTGTGATGATTTTGGCCCAGCTCCGTAAATCAAGATTTAAAACAAAACTGAGCATAATTTATTTTTCTATCGAACCACGGTAATTTTACCAACAGACCTTGTCTTTAACAAATTATTCACAAATATGCGGAAAAGGGTACCAAACAAATGCTTTTTACATTATTTCATTTATCATATAATTTACTACTACAATTTCGTAGTTTAATATTTTCATATTACAACCATTAAAATGACAAAAGAAAGTAATATTACCAGATTTAAAAATAAACTAACAAAGTTTCTAACACCCCTGACCAAAAGCCCTATATGACAACACAGTTCCACCTCTATATTAAAAAAATAATCAACCGTATGTGAGACTCACGTTTTCTTCAATATCCTGCCCCTCGCGCGGCCGATACTTCCCACAAGCCTGTTGTACACAACGCGACCCTTCGCCCCGAACAGCACACTACTCGCATAAATATATATATATATATATNTATATTTATATATATATATATATATATATATGTATATAATTATTGAAAGTTTCCATGAATTTAATATGTAACAACATCTTTTCTTAGTATCAAATGAAGCCCCTTCCGCTGTCTTTTCGCTTAGATCTTTTAGTCTACTGAATGTAACGATAAATAAGGATTCAAAAGGAGGTTTTATGTGTATAATACGTGAAACAGCAGTAGAGGAAAGCCGAGAATTTTTAAAAATCCCTACGAAGCCGGGCTAGTTCGATAGTATTTAATAAACCTCTTGTAATAGTAAAGCAAAAAATACAATAAAAATTGTAGGTACATTAATATATTTTGACTGTATACGACAGCTGTGTTTGAGGTCTTGGGTTGGATTCCCGGGTCGGACCAAATGTTTGTGTAATCTGCAAATATTTTGTTTGGGTTTGGGTGTTTTATATGTATAATAAGTATGTATTTACTTTGCGATGGCGTTGTGTGTTAGATATCTGTAACATTTATTTGTTTATATAAAAAAGAGGTAAAGTTTCTGAGGTCGTGGGGAGTAATCTCTGGTTCAACAAAAACGATTTGAAGATTCTTGTATCAATAGAGAAACACATTCTTTAAGATAAAATTGATTACCGCTATATCCGACATATTTACATAGGGTATACCTACATAAACGCAAGCAAAAGCTATTGAGGTGTAAAAATTAAGTTTCTTTATTGGCCACGATAGTAACTGCTGGTTTGATTTAAAAAACCCTTTTGGTATAAGTAGACCTTTTATTTAGAAAAGTTATAGACTGTGGGCTGACTGTTTCATTGGTCTAGTGGTTATCGTAAACAACTGCAGATGAAGAGGTCTCGGGTTTTATTTTCGGGTCGAACTGCTGTTGGGTTTTTCTCACAAGAAATTCTTAATCCCACCCGTGCCTCAGAGAGCACGTAAAGCCGTCGGTCCCGGTTGTCATGAATATCTATGGCAATCGTTATTTGGGAAGTCAGTGCCCTCAAATATACTGACAACAATTTTTTTCTTTTTACGTGTGGAAATCCCCTCGGGCTTTCACCCCACCGGGGTTTGCGGGGGGGCGGTGTGTCGGAATCGAACCGACTAAAACCACACGGTGTGCCACTCTGCGCCTGAGACGGGAGAGATCCGGCAACCGCTTTCTTACGCCACCGGGATCCAAATATACTGACAACTAGTTCAACCTTCGAATTCAGTTCACCCTCAGGGTTGCGGAGGTCCGATACCAGTCGCTCAATATAAACACTGATATTCAGGTAAAACCGGTTGAACTGGTAGCCGACCCCAAATCTTGGGAATAATAAAGGCTAGGAGATGATGGATATTTGCGTAAATCATGTCTTTCAACTAAAAAAAATTAACTGTGGGGCGCATTGATGCAATGCAGTAAATACATGGCCAGCTAATAAAAGCTAATGTAACAAGTCGCGACAGCCCGCTCCATCCATACGCAATGTACGTTTATTGAAGAACACGTAAATGTATAATCAATTGAACTCTTTTATTGAATATTCCAAAATAGTAAAGTTAATACACTGGCATAGACTAAAGTAATAGTTAGATATATATATATATATATATATATACAGTAAGCTGAAAATACGACATAACATTACACTGTGACAAAAAGGGGACGAAGAAAAAACTGAGAAATATTATTATTTTTGATAGACCCAGATACAGATGCACAGACCTCTTATTTTTTCTTTTTTTTGTGCGGAAATCGTCTCGTATACCACCGACTGCTTATGGACTTGGCTGTGTTGGACTCTAACGGACTGAAAACCGCACATCGTCTCGAGTACTAGAAGCCCGGGAACCAGGTACAACGAAAGGATATCCCTGGAACCCCGACGTACCTCGGGCCACTTACGCTTTTTAGATAACCCACTCTTGTGTAGGAACCCTGTTGCTTATTTTCTAATGAGAAAAAGGGCACAAGCACTTTATAGAGCTTACGCTGCCACCCCGGCCTGATTCTGCTAGGGTGACTGGTGGACTCACCTGTCACCCCCAGGCGACGCAGAACCTATAGCCAAACGTCAATAGAAAACTAACAAATATATGGGAATGGGATCTTTCAACGCTAAGTCACGTGGTCAAAACAAAATATTAGCCAATAATACAAGACAGTAGAGGCGTTATATATATGGACTTAAAATACTCGCAACTTGGCTAAGTGACTGGTCAGTTTAATAATACTGGATGGTAGATGTTTAATGGATTCTGTAAAACTCATATTGCACTGTTGGCCTAGTGGTTCAAACGGTCGACACCCCGCTTTCTACAGCGTCATGTGAGATTTGAACCCACAAGGTTAAAATCGCACATAGACCAACACTTTGTGTGATCCACAAATTGTAGTTCTAAGTTTGGGTGATCTTTGTGTCCGTTTTACGTATGTTTTAAAGTCCCCGCGACACAGGATGTATATTTTTAAAGCAGGAGTATTAAAAAAAATGTAGTCTGTATTTTAGTCGATAAACGATTAGCTTAACTAGCTAAATAATCGGCATACATAGCCTTGGCCAGCGGGAGAGCCACGCTTCGGCATGCATGGGCCGGCTCGACCGGAGTGATATCACGGCCTCACCGAAAACCGGTGTAACACAGCGCCTGCGCTGTGTTTCACTGAGTGATTGAGGATACTGGAGACCCATAATCCAACCCTTCCCCTCATCCCCCTCCCCATCCCCCAAGGCCGGCAACGCAATTATGATGCCTCTGGTGTTACGGGTGTCCATGGGCGGCGGTAATCGCTTACCATCAGCCGATGCGTCAGCTCGTGTGCCCCCTATTCCATAAAAAAAAATAGCATACTCCATTCATTGCGGCTACTCCTAACTATGCCTGTTATACCCGGTTAGCGATTGCCGGTAAGTCCACCGAGTTCATGGACTAGAACTAGTGGAACCAGACTAGACTGAAACTAGACTAGGACTAGTGGGACAGACCCATTTTTTAGTGTTACATTACTACTAGATACACCAAAAGCCGCTATATTTATGTTAACGTAAGCATACAGTATATTATGCTATAATATGGATGCAGTTTCAAAAAAACTTTTATATTTCAATGTATGTTTGCATTATATGCAAGCAACGAATCTAATATCTTCAAACGTATATATCTTTAAATATTGGAGGGGCCTATGTCCAGCAGTGGACTGCGATAGGCTGATGATGCTAAATGTATACATAGATAGATATATCTTCATGAAATTTAGTATGTTGGGGCTTTCAAGGGCTATAAATCAATTTGGCTAGGATTTTTTTTATAATTACGAAAAAAATACCGAGCTAAGCTCCAGACAACTTAGGTACCATATTTAGTACAAAAGAAGTCTGACGATGGCAATAAGAATGTTTTATTTTTCAGATAAAACTAGCTGCGCCCTATGCGCATTGCGATACTGCGGCATTGCCCGCAGGATTTGTTGCTTTTGAATCGAACATTATTCACTACTTTATTAGTATTTATTTATTCTAAAATATATTTATAAATTCAAATTAGCCAAGTTACTAAGAATTTCTATATCGCGATACAGGATTAGCAGTTACTCCGTAGTTCGGTGTTTCTTCGATAGATGGCGATGTAATACGATTTTGTTGTTCTATATGTGGAAATCGCCACGACTTTATACACCTCTTCTCATTATTAATAAAATATATAAGAACTGCTGTATTGCTTTAAAAATGTATCGATTTTAGTGAAATCTTTTGTGTTTAAAATGATTTTTAATAGCGATTTTTTATTTTATCTGTAATTTATTCGTCAGGATAGTGTTTATTTGAACATTTTGTAAGATATTCTAAGTTAAGCTTACCTATCAGACCTTTCCTGCGGCGGTTTGCTATCTCTTCCTAAAATTATTCTCATATGTGTGTCTCTGTTGAAGTGGGTGTCGGTGAGTACGGGCTGGACCGTTGTCAGACTTGGCGGTTGAGAACCTGGGGAACAGATTATTATTATTAGACTACTATTAAGGGTGTCCTGAGATATTATGGGTATTGCTTATGAATTTCGTTGCAGAATAGTTAAAGTCATATAATGCAACTATGATTTTGAGGATTATTTTTGAATATATATTAAAGTATAAATAGTTAAGTTATTTAGAATAAATTTTAGTTTAATTATATTTTACTATGAAAATTTACGCCACGCCACAAGCTTTTTCGTTTTCATACGTTTCGCACTCGTACTGCGTTGAACAAAACGCGCGAGCGCCATGACGGGCCACATGCTCCTCCAACACAAAGGGAGGATCCTCCGACCAGGCTAGGAGATCATGCCTGTCGGGCCACTGCCCAACGGTTGATGTTGGGAAGTTGTATATATGTTAATCGGCGCGAGAACTTCTATTGCGCGATGCAGGATTGGTAGCTTCTTCGTGCACTACGTTACTCCGTAGTTCAGTGTATCTTCAGTGGATGGCGCTGTCATATATTTATGTTGACGCTGTATGTGGAATTCGCCACAAAAGTATCTCCTATGTTTCCAGTATTAATCGATAAACCCACGAGATTACAATTTAGTTTAGCACAGTATTTTCGGCATAAGTCTTCCGGCGACTTCCACCGATCTGTTCTGATCGTTGCCGATCTGTTTTTTGCAATCGTCCTCTCGTCTGTGGGATTGTCTGCCCCGGCTTGTCTCGCTAATGAAATGAGCAAGATTGGAAAGACATAGAATGTCCGAGTGTGTGGTGGAGTGGTGGGGCTGTAGTTACCGTGCGGGGGGTGCGGGGGGTGCGCGGCGCGGGGAGGCTGCGTGGGGCTGCACAGGTCGGCGACGGGCGAGCGCGGTGGCGAAGCGTAGAGCGGGCTGGCCTCGCCGCCCGCGCTCCACTGACACAGCTCCGCATCGCGCTCGTTCGCCAGGTAGCTCCTGCGCGTACGCATTACACGTTCTCATATATAACAATTACCTACGACTTGTAAGTTGATTCATAAATAACGCAGTCACCATACATAACATCAAATCGATCAACTAACTTTAATAGTGACTCCTATACACAGGCACTATGCACAAAAAGACGAAACGTAAGGAACTACTACAAAGTTAATAACTAATATGTAAATGGTAAGCAAAGAGTAGATTTACCGATATAACAGTTATACACTTATTTATAAGTTCGTATTTATTTAATAAAAACCATCTTAACTTAAAAATAAATATTTGTCTATCATACAAACTTTTGTTCCGTCCTATAAATCGACCCGAAACCACATAGCTACTAAACTCACTGTGCATACCATACATATAGCTATGCTTATCAAAAGCCTTAGCCGCCCACTACTGGACGTAAACATCTCTTTGGAAAGTAGATTTTAGCCTACTATGCCACAAGTTTATTTAAAGATATTTTCATTTTTTTTTTAAATTGCATCTGCACTCTGTTATCCCAAGTTTATTCCCTTGATCAGCTTTTACAACACCGATAAGTTGAAAAATGTTAGTAATATTACATTTTAATTTATCCGAACAACATAAACAGCATTAAAACATTCATTGTGCGATACAGAATCAATAGTGTTACTAGGTAGTTCAGCTTGTCTCCGTTAGATGGCATTATTATATAAATACCTTAATTTGGAATCCCTCTCTTGAGCACGGGGTTGAGGAGGTTCTCTGTGAAGTTCAGGCTCCCTTCGCCGCCCGCATCTCGCTACTTGTTGAGCGAATGACAGGGAAAGATGAGCACGAGATGGCTAAAACAAATTTATTGTGTTTTATATAAGGTTTTCTCTCACTATTCTATCGGCGGGATTGGTATGTATTTTCATTCAAAATTACAAGTTCCTAACACTAATATATGTGTATAGGAAATATACTTAGTGTGAGTAGACGGACGGTATAATTTTTTGGCTGTATTATGTAATGTAATATTAATTCGACTACACGGTTGGCCTAGTGGTTGGAGTGGTCGCCACACCGCTTCCTACTGTGCCAAGTGTTGTGGGTTCAAATCCTACATGGGACAACACTTTGTGTGATCCATAAATTGTTGTTCTAAGTCTGGGTGTACTTTGTGTCCGTTTCATGTATGTTTGTAAAGATCCCCGCGACACAGGAATGTATATTCCTAATGCGGGAGTTGTCTTTTTAAAAAAAAAAAAAAAAAGTTGTAACACAAAAATACTCAATTCTTTTTTTTTCTTATTACTTTGTATGTACTGTAAAGGGTTGTCTAAAGGAACAACCCTTTACAACAACAATCGCTTGTAAGGGCCACGGGCGAAGCTAGTTAAAAACAAAAGAGGTGTTAACTACAAACAGACACTTAAATACTATTTATTTGTATAGATAAAACTAGCAACGGTTTTTGTAAACTTGGGAAGCGTAAATCCACCCAGAATAACATATTTTTCATCATGTTATAAATTTTTTAATGGTTCCCAAACAATGATTTAAAAAAATATAAATCATTCTGGTATTAAAAACACATTTCTTCAAGAGCGTACATAACTATGTTACCTTTTCATGAGTGATATCAGTCGGTTCTTGAGGTTCGTGAGAACGCGCGGATCCGCCCGTCATGTTCGAGGATGATTTCGTTGAATTCGAACTGTGAACGCTACGGCGCTTGTATTCAGGTGAACCTGAGGAAAACATGATTAAACTATATCGCAATTCGGTTTATAGACACAACGCCATCTATTGAAGGAAGGTGTAACTATTTATATAAACATTGAATTTGGACAGTATTATATACTATTATACATAAAATTTTCAACCGACTACATAAACAGTAGGTAATTCTAAATTTTATGGAAGAGATGACGACATGTTGCCTCATATGTGTAGTTCAATCGCGTTTAGAAAATAGTGACGCGACTATCAAGCTCGCCTTCTGACTGATCAGGTTTCATTCTTTCGTACGAAACGATAATATCTTAGAATCTGCATCCTTTAACCGAGATGCGAGTTTTTCGCCTCAATTCTCTTTCTGCATTCGTTAAAGCCATTATTTTCCTATATATTTGGCTAATATTTTGTTTTGACTACGTGACTTTGTTTTGAGATGACGTAAATCCAATACATATAGGGGCGGAGCTTGATCGATGCTTTACTATTCTTTTAATGCGAATGGGCTATTGTAGAAGGCTACATAGCTCCATACCAGCACTAGGAGGTCTCTGCTGCGGCAGGTCCAGTGCAGCAGGGGCGAGGGCAGGGGCAACAGCGGCGGCGGGGTGTCCGGAGGGGGCGGCGGGGGCGGAGGGCGCGGCCCAGCGCTCCAGTAAGCGGCAGATGTTGGCGTGACCCGCTCGCCAAGCTACCTTCGCTGGAGTCCGTCCTATATGGGGAAAAGAGTATATTATGTTAGATGTCTAAATGTATTCTCTATCAAAATTCAACTTACAAAACTTACTGGCAACCATTATATTTAAGTAATATTGTAATTATAAAACCTAATTTATATAACATTCATTTTCGTTTCCTATTCGTAGCAAAAATTAGCATTTTGAATGGAAACATTTGCACTTGACATGTATTTAGATGGCCAAAGGATATCCTGGACAAAAAGATAAGTTATTTATGGGTTGGGCACGCCGATATTGCGTCGGTAAGACCCGTTATGGAAGATTGACTGGAGAGGCATCACGGCGCTTTACACGCTGGCAGAATTTTCGGTGTGGGGGGAGCCGAGGCACAATCTCGTGGCCAGTGCCAGTGCCCAGTATACAGCAGACAGAGACACGAAATAGAGCACAAAATGGACACTGAAGTGACAATAGCAAACCTAAGCAAAATAATAAGTGGTGAACATAGATATAAATTTTTAGAATACTGTACAAAGATAATAAAGTCGGTCAATATTAGAAATAAGGCAAATTAAGGAACTGATGCAAGGTAATGTGATATTATTGTTGTTAATCATCCTAATATATAGTTATATAATAGTCAGTAAGTGTATAGTATTTTATTGTAAATTTAAAAATAGCATATAATTTAATAACCTAGCTCTAAATTGTATAGAAAGTAAGCATTAANCTGCCCGCTTTAGCCATCCGAGTGCAAGCTTTCTGTAAATGTCGCCTCATGTTGCGACGAATGATTCCAGCGAGGAACATCCACGGCAAAGAGTCGTCGCATACTGGACCAGTAAATACCCTCAGTCGGTCTATTAAGAGATGCTGGACGAGTGATACAACCTGGTCTTGAACCTGAGGAAATATTGTAGTTGTACAATCGCCATTCGTCATTACACTCACATTTATGAATTTGATGAAATTACAATACCCGTATAAATAGCATACCTTAGATTCAGGATCGGACAGCTGATGCATGGGTCCGGTAAAGAAAGCATCGAACACGATATCGCTAGGTCGGTTTGTGGCTAAACCTCCCAAGGCTGAGATGGCGGACGAGCGCACTATAATACTCGCATCGCGGCATAGATTTACTAATATCTAAAAATAAAAATACGAATATTTAGTTAAGTCATCTATTCATTATTTTAAACATAAAAAAAAAATGTTTGGTTAAATGATACTCTATGTCCCATGATATGAACTGCCTCGTTAGTTTAGCGGCTAGCGTAATCGTATCCCGATCAAGAGGTCTCGGGTTCGATTCCCAGATCGGACTGCTGTAGGCTTTTTTTAAAAGAAATTCTTAGCAGCAACCCGGAGTATGGAATATGGCATTGTTTCTCGCCCGTGCCTCGGAGAGCACATTAAGCCGTCGGCCCTGGTTATCATGAACACTTATGACAATCGTTATTGATCAGAGTCTGATAGATCCCTTCTCTCCCCTTCAATGGAAAAAGGACATCCAAGAGGATCTTTTTTTAAAACATTAGCTGTCAAAACGACTCTACTCTACCCGATGGAAACCGTAAGTAAAATAAAAGAGAATAGGTCACCATCCTCACTGCGAAAGTTGACAATGCAATATGTAACGCCCCGCTTAAAGGACCCGGGGTCAAAGTGGAACACGATAAAAGCACAACGTGAGTCGGTATTAGTTCGAGGTTTCGACTGGTCGGCACAGGAAGTGTAGCCGAACTGTTTAATTGTTATGTTGTACCCCTTTAGGAATAAAGTGAAGTATGAGAGTGTCACCGCCAGGTCGGTGGGCTGCGGCGTGTAGTGCGGCGCGGCGAACAGGCGCTCGAGTAGCGTGGCGCCGGCCTTGCGCACGACCGCGCGCTCGTCGCATACGCTGCGGGCTCCCACCGCCATCAGCCGCGACACTTCGCTATTACCGTTCAACTCCTGCAATTATACCTCGCTTTTATTCAGGTACCTCACCGTGGGAGAGCCACGCTTCGGCATGAATGGGCCGGCTCGACCGGAGTGATACCACGGCCTCACAGAAAACCGGTGTGAAACAGCGCTTACGCTGTGTTTCATCGAGTGAGTGAGGATACCGGAGGCCCATACCCCAATCCAACGCCGCCTATTCCCCTCACCATCCCCCTTCCCCCCAGGCAGCCATAGTGTGGGTCACCATGCTGCATTGTTCTTTTTCGCATTGAGGATGGTGACCACCACTCTTGGATTCTGCTCATGCTTTCCATCAGGCAGGGCAGAGTCATGTTGGCAGCTTAAATATATAAAAAAAAAAAAAAAAAAGCATCGTAGACGACGAAAAAACGTAGCGGGTGAAAACATAGAGAAAGTTAAATTCAAAAAGAAAGGTCGTGGCGCTAATGGCGCGGGGCTAAGGGGGATTTCTGGTCTAGAAATAAGAAAAAATCGATTTTCTTTTTTTTTTCATATTTTCAAAGTTTAACTATTTAAGAATATGTCTACGAGAGGATTTTTCAAAACTCAAATTATATTCGGAGATATAGGTATTTTGCTGAGTTGGCATATTAACCGGTTGGGCTGCAACTCATCGAACAAAAGACATAATGGATTCTCCGTCTACCTGAATCCATATTTCTCAGTGAAGCCTTTTGTTCCGTTATATCTTTTATATAGTATTCGCTTACTTCCAGCTGCTAACAGTTGAATTCTAACTTCTAAACCACGTGAACGTATAAGCTGTGAGTGAAATAAAATTATTTTGAGTGATTATTTCAATTTTTTGTCAAATAAAATGGATAAAAAATCCTCAGCGCAAAGGATTACGCGTCCAGATCGACAAAAAAAGGCGATTTCACGGCAATAGATTTACGGCACAGGAAGACACCAGTTTTACGAGTGCATCAGCAGCAAAATTGAGTAAATCAAATGATGAAGAGGTGATAATTGTTAATAATAGCGGCTACTGTGTTTTGCAGTTTTTCAGGGTTTTTTTCGGCGATTTCTTCGTTTGTTTCGTGTAGTACATGCAACAACGAGATTAGATTTTCAAGAACGGCTCAACGCGGACTCGGTTTCAAAATTGCAGAAATGGCAGATTAAATAAATGTAAGTTTAAAATGTAATTGTATGACTTAGACTGCAAAAAATTTACTTGAAACTTTAAACGCGTTTTTCTCAGAACTGTCTTTTTTAATACGATACCCACGACTTCTCAGGTTCTACCGAACCGATTTACTTGAAATTTTAAGAGAGTCTTCTTCAAAAACTTGTCTATGTCCGGAACTACGCCTATCCCCAAATTTTCATTTTTACTATTTTTAAAAAATTGAAGAAAGTTAAAAAAGTGGTACAAAAATTTTTTTTTTTTTAGGCCCTCGCCATTTTGTGAAAAAATTTTTTTACCTTTTTTCCTTAGTTCCAGACATTGCAACATTATTATAGATTAAGAATCTTATTTTTTTTTGGTTTCAGATTGCTAGGAGGGTCAAAATCGTGGGTATGGTCACGCACCAAATGTTTGAGACTCCCCACTTCATCAGCTGATAATTAACGGGATTTTGGATTTTTTTGACTTTTTAATTTTTTTTTGTATTCTTCTAATGTTAATAAATAATGTTTAAAAAAATGCACGGTAAAAATGTTGATTGCTTTTTTTTCACAGCAATCCAAAAATGACCTAAAAATTATGTCTCTAGACCAGAACACCCCCTTAAGGAGTGTCGTAGAGCATAAGGAGTAAACGTAACGTGGTGACTGTCTGACCTAGCGGCGTAGCACCCTGCGTGCACACGGCTGCAGGGTGTGCCCCGTGCCGTAGCAGTGCGCGTAGCACTTGCGTGCGACCTCGCCAAGCGGCCGCGTGCAAGGCCGTGCGGAGACAGCGGTCGCGACCATCTACTGCCGCACCACCTGTAATACCATACTCATTGTACCATACTATAGGAACAATAGTATTTGGTGGTTCCTTCTTAGATTGTACACCTGACAACTTGTATATAAAATATATAATTTAAATATATAAGAGATTTTTTTTTACAACTCCCGCCTTAGGAATATACGTTCCTGTGTCACGGGGATCTTTACAAACATACATGAAACGGACACAAATTACACCCAGACTTAGAACAACAATTTATGGATCACACAAAGTGTTGTCCCATGTAGGATTTGAATCCACGACACTTGGCGCAGTAAGAAGCGGTGTGGCGACCACTGAAACCACTACGCCAACCGTGCAGTCAAAAGTGTTTATGCATTCCATATGCATTCTGTGAAAAACCGTTTTTATAAATTTAATGATGATACAGTTAAAATGATGACAAGAAACAAATCAATATTCACATTCGCAATTTTAAGTTTCATTTAGGCTCGTTAATCAGAAAATATCTTCAATCAAAAAAATATATATCTTTGATTCTTCATTACATTACCGAAGGAATATACACATCATCAGGAAATTGTATACTAACTCTTTTACAAATTCACAAATATTAAACGTAAAGTACAATTAAGGTATTACTCACCAACTTTGATCAAGAGATTGACCATATCCGTGTGACCCTGCCACGCGGACACGTGGAGCGGAGTTCGTCCCTGTATTACACAAACATTTTATATTTAACCACGATTTCCAGTTAAATATAAATAAAAAAATAATCACAAAAATGTATGTACGCGCATAACTTGCGATAGACTGTATCGAAATTGGATAATATTTTTTTATGTGTTTGATATTTTCAGGATATATCTTTTTAAAAAAAATCGGATCGTGTTTTATTTTCTTAGTTCGCTTAGTTAACACGGGTTTGCAAAAATTTTCGGTAATTTAGTTTTTTTTTACGAAAATGAATATGGTAGTGCTAAGTTCGCCGGGTCAGCTAGCAGTTAATAATAATATCTCCACATTTCTTACACATAATTGTTTGATTCGAGACTGCTAATAAGTATACTTGTATATTGGTCGAAGTTCTTCTATAACATATTTTTTTTAACTTTCAGTACCCCTCTTTCATATAAACTTCAACTCTGCCTAATTTCATACTCCTTCGTTCACATAATTTTCATAAAAAGCGTTAGAAAGTTTTTGCTTCACTTATTTACATATAGATTAGAAGACCTGGCAAACGTTGTATTGCCATAAAAATATATTTAGAGATCATTGTTATCATTTAGTGTATCAAAATAGATGTCGATGGATTCTCAGATCTACCCTACATGCATATGCAACTGCCTCGGTGGCGCAGTGGTAGCGTACGCGACTGCTGTCCATGAGGTCTCGGGTTCGAATCCTGGGTCGGACCAAATGTTTGTATGATCTGTGCAAATATTTGTTTCGGAGTTTGGGTGTTTTCTATGTATAATATGTATGTATTTACAAAAAAAAAATGTATTTATGTATTAATATCAGTTGTCTAGTACCCATAATACGAGCTCTGCTTAGTTTGGGACTAGATGGCGTTGTGTGTTAGATGTCCGAAATATTTATTTATTTATTATATAAAATTTCAATCGGTCGACAGGCACAGAACCAATGTTAAATGTACAGTAAACAAAGGTGCGACTGCCCCTGGGTACGATGGGGCGGTCGGGCGCTGACCTCGTTGTCCGTGGTGTCGACGCTGGCGCGGCAGTGCGAGAGCAGGTAGCGCGCCATGGGCAGGCGGTTGTCGAGCGCCAGCACGTACAGCGTGCTGCGCCGGTCGGCGTCCAGCGCGTCCACGTCAGCACCACGCGCCTGCAGCACGCCCACCGTGGCCGCGTGGCCCTCCAGCGCCGCCAGCCTGCGCACGCCACACACCACCCTTCACTACGCGCACGACCTGGAGGCTCAGATCGCCTCGCCTGCTCGGAGGATCCTCCCATTCCCATCATCATCATCATCGCAGTCCACTGCTGGACATATGCCTCCCCAATTGCTCGCCACTAAGTCCGATCCTCGGCTTCTCGCATCCACCTCATAATATGCATATTATTATAAAGGAAATTTGACAATTTCAGAAACTTCCCGTTGAAAAAGGATCACATAATTTCGGTCGGTAACAATTAATTTACCAATCAATTTATCAACAACCCACAATATCCCACCGCTGGGTACGAGTCTCCTCTCAGGAGAGGGTTATGGTCATACGTCCCCACGCTGGCTAAATTAATTTATAATTGGCAAAAATTACATGTCTGTTCTAGTTAATTATTTAGATATAATTTAAAATAATGAAGATTAATTATTTGTAGGATAATAGTAGGAAGTATGTTTACATCTTACGTAGAAACTCAAAATAATAAAACTCGACGCCACGCGACAATACCACCAAACAATGATTAATTTACCTAAATGCAGTCTTTCCATCGTGAGCCCGTTGGTCTACGGGCGCTCCCCAGGTGTCCAGCAACAGTTCCACCAGTCTGGTATGACCTTCCTGAGCAGCCAGCATCAAAGGTCCTTTCCCATCGTTATCAGCTTCGTCGACTTTTGCACCAGCTTCCAATAAGGCTTCACACACTTCTATGTGGCCTAAAGAATGAAATAAATTTCCTCTTAAAACTCATTTCTATACCACTACAAGAATAATGAACGAATGAATAAATGAAAATATTAAACCAATTTCAATTAAATTAATGCAATCTTTAGTCATATCATGTTATGACTTTTTTCTAAAGTCTTTTCTGTTTGGTCTAACTGTCTTACAAAAGTTGGTTACAAACAAATATACAGATAAAGCGTGTTAAAAAAGAATTAAGGTGCCATGTGATATTAAAAATCAATTATTTGAACCCCTATTGGTCTGTTTTATTTTCATTATTGAATAATGGGTATATCAACACCCATACTCTAAATACTGAAACAGCTAGCTTATTGCCAACATTAAAACATCCTGTGTCATAGTAACCAGAATATCATCCAAACGAGTATTACAATGTTGTAATAAATGTCATAATGCAACTCCGTTTTCAAAAAAAGAACTTTGCCAGGCGCGCGCTTTTCACTGCCACAGCGCAGTATTTAAAAAAAGAACTGTAATTCGAATTCACGTCGAATCCCGCCATTTTTATCGGTCGCCATTTAGTTACCTGTTTCAGAACCTTTTATAGTCGATTCATATCATGGTTTTAGATAAAGTCTTGTACGCAACTGTACATAATTAGGTATTAAAACGCATATGTGAATACTATTATCACATAAATCCACATTCGTGTTTTAATACCCCTTATTATACAACAGTTGCATAAATAACTATTATGAAACAGTGCAGTACCTTCAAAAGCAGCATAATGCAATGGCGTCCATCCAGAATTATCTCTGTGATGTTCATCTAGACCCCTGTCGAGCAGTTGCCGTACAACCTCCACGTTACCTGTAAAATATAATATTTTTAAATGCTGTTTTTTTGCATTCTGATTTTAAAACTTTATTGAGACCTTATTTGTGACAGTATTTTTTTTTGGATGGGACTTTTTTTAAGGAATACAAGGCAAACGAGCAGACGTATCGCCTGATGGTAAGCGATTACAGTAACACCAGAGGCGTCAAAAGTGCGTTGCCGGACTTGGGGGGGTTAGGAAAGGGGATGGGGGTAAGGGATGGATTATGGGCCTCCGGTATACTCACTCACTTGGTGTAACACAGCACAGGCGCTGTTTCACACCGGTTTTCTGTGAGACCGTGGTATCACTCCGGAAGAGCCGGCCCATGCATGCCGAAGCGTTGCTCCCCCACGGTATAAATAATACTACTACGGACTAATAACCACTGTGACTTCTGTACACTAGAATTGAACAAACCTAGTTTCAAACACTAGGGAAGTCCAAGGAAAATTTAAATTACCTTGGAACGCGCATTTTTTAAAATCAAAATAATTGGTTTGTTGCTGATGATGATGTTCTCGTAGCCGATTTCGGCCACAGCGCCAAGTCTCAACGGAGACCAGCTAGCNGCCACACACCACCCTTCACTACGCGCACGACCTGGAGGCTCAGATCGCCTCGCCTGCTCGGAGGATCCTCCCATTCCCATCATCATCATCATCGCAGTCCACTGCTGGACATATGCCTCCCCAATTGCTCGCCACTAAGTCCGATCCTCGGCTTCTCGCATCCACCTCATAATATGCATATTATTATAAAGGAAATTTGACAATTTCAGAAACTTCCCGTTGAAAAAGGATCACATAATTTCGGTCGGTAACAATTAATTTACCAATCAATTTATCAACAACCCACAATATCCCACCGCTGGGTACGAGTCTCCTCTCAGGAGAGGGTTATGGTCATACGTCCCCACGCTGGCTAAATTAATTTATAATTGGCAAAAATTACATGTCTGTTCTAGTTAATTATTTAGATATAATTTAAAATAATGAAGATTAATTATTTGTAGGATAATAGTAGGAAGTATGTTTACATCTTACGTAGAAACTCAAAATAATAAAACTCGACGCCACGCGACAATACCACCAAACAATGATTAATTTACCTAAATGCAGTCTTTCCATCGTGAGCCCGTTGGTCTACGGGCGCTCCCCAGGTGTCCAGCAACAGTTCCACCAGTCTGGTATGACCTTCCTGAGCAGCCAGCATCAAAGGTCCTTTCCCATCGTTATCAGCTTCGTCGACTTTTGCACCAGCTTCCAATAAGGCTTCACACACTTCTATGTGGCCTAAAGAATGAAATAAATTTCCTCTTAAAACTCATTTCTATACCACTACAAGAATAATGAACGAATGAATAAATGAAAATATTAAACCAATTTCAATTAAATTAATGCAATCTTTAGTCATATCATGTTATGACTTTTTTCTAAAGTCTTTTCTGTTTGGTCTAACTGTCTTACAAAAGTTGGTTACAAACAAATATACAGATAAAGCGTGTTAAAAAAGAATTAAGGTGCCATGTGATATTAAAAATCAATTATTTGAACCCCTATTGGTCTGTTTTATTTTCATTATTGAATAATGGGTATATCAACACCCATACTCTAAATACTGAAACAGCTAGCTTATTGCCAACATTAAAACATCCTGTGTCATAGTAACCAGAATATCATCCAAACGAGTATTACAATGTTGTAATAAATGTCATAATGCAACTCCGTTTTCAAAAAAAGAACTTTGCCAGGCGCGCGCTTTTCACTGCCACAGCGCAGTATTTAAAAAAAGAACTGTAATTCGAATTCACGTCGAATCCCGCCATTTTTATCGGTCGCCATTTAGTTACCTGTTTCAGAACCTTTTATAGTCGATTCATATCATGGTTTTAGATAAAGTCTTGTACGCAACTGTACATAATTAGGTATTAAAACGCATATGTGAATACTATTATCACATAAATCCACATTCGTGTTTTAATACCCCTTATTATACAACAGTTGCATAAATAACTATTATGAAACAGTGCAGTACCTTCAAAAGCAGCATAATGCAATGGCGTCCATCCAGAATTATCTCTGTGATGTTCATCTAGACCCCTGTCGAGCAGTTGCCGTACAACCTCCACGTTACCTGTAAAATATAATATTTTTAAATGCTGTTTTTTTGCATTCTGATTTTAAAACTTTATTGAGACCTTATTTGTGACAGTATTTTTTTTTGGATGGGACTTTTTTTAAGGAATACAAGGCAAACGAGCAGACGTATCGCCTGATGGTAAGCGATTACAGTAACACCAGAGGCGTCAAAAGTGCGTTGCCGGACTTGGGGGGGTTAGGAAAGGGGATGGGGGTAAGGGATGGATTATGGGCCTCCGGTATACTCACTCACTTGGTGTAACACAGCACAGGCGCTGTTTCACACCGGTTTTCTGTGAGACCGTGGTATCACTCCGGAAGAGCCGGCCCATGCATGCCGAAGCGTTGCTCCCCCACGGTATAAATAATACTACTACGGACTAATAACCACTGTGACTTCTGTACACTAGAATTGAACAAACCTAGTTTCAAACACTAGGGAAGTCCAAGGAAAATTTAAATTACCTTGGAACGCGCATTTTTTAAAATCAAAATAATTGGTTTGTTGCTGATGATGATGTTCTCGTAGCCGATTTCGGCCACAGCGCCAAGTCTCAACGGAGACCAGCTAGCTACGCAGGAAATATTGTAGTGCAAAAGTGTGTGCGCAAATATAGGTGCACTATCTGTTCCCTCACTTTAGTAATCTGATGGGAACGCTATCATATTTCTAAGCATGTATAGTCATGGATACTTCCACAGTATATAGTTATTTATCATAAAAAAATGAATATAAAGCAAGGAAAATGGGAAGTTATAACCACAAACAATTGTTGAGGAAATTATATACTTAACTACAGGAAATTATTTCATCGGTTAATTTACATAATAGATCATTAAGAGATGGTATAATATTAAACGTACATAATACAAAATATTCTCTTTTACAGATATATTTAAAAAAAAACTTAACTCGCGCGGGTGTAATATTATGTTTTTTTTTTCAACTTTAATGTAATAACTGGGGAAAATTATTGAAGTACAGCGGGCCCGTTCGGAAGGAAGAAGGGTCATAAACAGTGTTAGGTGTCACTAGTAGCACCTATACTAATATTGCCAAGATATGGGGTGCAAATCTTAGAGAGAAGTGTAGAAATAAATAAAATAACGTAAAACTATTAATAGGAGTGCAATACATAAAACGCTATAGTCCATTCGTGTTACGAAAATAGTGACGCAAGCCCCTCTGACCAATCAGCGCTTAGACAAACGCTTGTTACGCGTAACTCTCTGTCTACAGTTACTAACTCCTCTATTCTCTTGTATTATTTAGTTTTGACCAAGTGACTTAGCATGGAGATGACGTCACTGTCATGCATTTATTAGTTTCCTACTAACGTAACGTTTGGTCACGGGTAGGTTCCAAGTTTAACTAACAAACGCGTGACGCGTCACTATTTTCTAAACGCGAATGGTGTATAGGCGCGAGGAAGTACCTTGCGCGGCCGCCACACTCAGCACGGTGCGGCCGTCGGCGTCCATGTTGTCGACGCAGGCGCCCCAGAACAGCAGCAGGCGAAGGGTACGAGCGTGACCTGCTGCTGCTGCCGCCCATAGAGCCGTCCGACCTGCCCCGTCCAACGCTTCTACGTCCGCCTCCGCCTCCAGGAGTAGCTCGCAGATCTCGCTGAAGGATACATTCTCATTGTACCTACTATCCTCCTTTTCTTTTACACTTAATCTCCGAAATATATCTCTGTCGATTATACGCACATTTGGTCCGAATCGGGAATTGAACCCTAGACCTTAAGCACAGCAATTGCATACGCTACCACTGCGCCACCGAGGCAGTCATTGCTTTCAAATATTCTATTACCACATGAATTTTTAATTCTTAGAATTCATACTAATATTATTAATTCAAAAGTAACTCTGAATGTATATCTATTACGATAACCACAGCACCTATTTCAGTGAAATTTGTCATGGGGATATTTTGATTCTTAAGAAAGAACGTAGGCTACACTTTACTGCGAAAAATTGTATACGAACTGGTGAAGCCGCAGGTAAAAGCTAGTTTCCTATAGACACGGAGGTAGATCGAAGGTCTACCAGCATACTTACGTGTGTCCCTCAAAGGCAGCCACAAGCAGAGGAGTGGCAGCATCTCTATCTGCCCGGGATACATCTGCACCTCGTTCCAGAAGTAATGCAGCGCACGCGCAACCAGAAGCGCATAGAGATGCCACAGACAGAGCCGTACGACCTGATATTAATGGATATAATTATAAATTCATTTATGCTACAATTAATGGTGATACTGTTTAGACAGTCTTTCGATATAATTATAGCAGAGTTGAACATTTAACAAGTATCACATTAAAGCATAAACATATCCATGATGATAACTTCACACATGTGACATACGATTGTCTTATTCTAAACTAAGCAGAGAATGTGCTATGGTAACCAAACTGGCTCATAAATATTCTTATATATTTGTAGATACAAACATATTATAGATTAATTATACCCAGCCCAATAGCAAACGATCATGTACATCACACGATATTTTACCCTGGGTGGCAATCGAATGCACATCCTTCGACTTAGCAATCAGGGGCATGACCATTAAACAGTCCGTCATCGTCCGACAGTCATGTATTTTTATGTACTTATATCTATATATATATATTTGTGTTTCTTCCTTGTTAATTATATCTTTTTCTGGACCAACCTAATCATATCTCTACACTCCTCAAAGGTTGGCTGGTAGAGTTTGCCCTGGGCACTAAGCTCGCCGAGTACACAAGTGCATGATGTTGAGCAAGAGCATAAGAACTCTTACTTACCATCTTCATCCGCGTGGTCAATCTTCGCCCCAGCATCCAACAGCGCCCTGACTATCTCGGCGTGACCCATGTAAGCCGCAGCTATGAGTGGCGTCCGCCCTTCGGCGTCTGCCTTATCAGGATCTGCTCCAGCTGCCAGCAGACGAGACACAACTACTTCGTGACCTGACCAAGCTGCCGCTCTGCAAACAAACGTTAAACTTCACTATATACATATACACACTAACCCAATTTATAAATTAAGATAGGGAGATCATTTATCTTAGTGCCGTCGCCAATCACACGAGTATCTGATACTCGACTATCTAATTTTTTCAATGTGATTCTTACATTTTCTCCATCTCAATCTTCCTATACTGCCTTCCCTAATTTTCTAATGTAAATCCCAGAAATGATTCCCATATTCCAAATCTTGTGGAATGTACACACAGATAAACCCAAGCGATCATTTAAGGAATCTATTTAATAATCAAAATAAGAAAAATATAAATGGCCTCTCAGTCGTATTTCTTCATCCCATTTAACCTTCTTTATTTGCCGCACCGATTCTATATTTTTGAGAGAAAGGTTTACCCAAAATGGCTTACCACCAATTAAGCCAATAAAAATGAATATATTACAATAAAATATTAATACACACCTCAGAGCGGTTCGGTTGTCAGCATCAACGCAATCGACATCACAACCAAATTCTAGGAGTACTTCCACAACCTACAATACAATTAAAAACTCTTAGAAATACATATATAATAATAATTACAATAAATGATAAAGACGTTATGTAAACCATTGTAAAATGTTCCAATTTTTTCCATATAATTTGACAAATCGGCGACTGACCCATAACTTATTTCCTATAAGAAAAACCTTGCCGTTCTCATGAGATCTCGCAGATAAGTTTGTCCTGTATTTAAATTTTTTCTTCATTTTTAAGATCATATTTTCTGAGATAAGAAGATGGTTATTCCACAATCGAAGTCCAATACTTTACATAAACCTCAATTTTCTAAATTACTATAAATTACTAAGCTTAGTATTTTCTGAGATAAGAAGAGGATTATTCCACAATCGAAATCCAATACTTTACATAAACCTCAATTTTCTAAATTACTATAAATTACTAAGCTTAGTATTTTCTGAGATAAGAAGAGGATTATTCCACAATCGAAATCCAATACTTTACATAAACCTCAATTTTCTAAATTACTATAAATTACTAAGCTTAGTATTTTCTGAGATAAGAAGAGGATTATTCCACAATCGAAATCCAATACTTTACATAAACCTCAATTTTCTAAATTACTATAAATTACTAAGCCTTAGCCAAACAAGCCCTTCCATTTAATATTGTATTACAGCTTTTGCCTGTGGTTAAAACCTCGTATATGTCGGGTACCATGGTAAACAGTAGCCTATGTGTTATTTTGGTATATAAGCTAAGTACCTGGATGACCGCCTTGCTTTAGCTTTGCTCGGTATTATTTTTTTGTTTTTGTTAAATTTACTAAAAATATATCCTAGCTACATCGATTTAACGTTTCAAAAACCTCCTGCATACTCATAAAAATTGTTTGAGCTGTTTCCAAGATTTAAATTAGTTATTTTAAAGTATTTGACAGATAAATAGATTACTGTAAAGTTTTAACAAATATCACATGCTCACAAACTTTCGCATTTATTGTAGAATTGAATTTGTGACAGGGAATTTGGTACAAATTAGTCCCAATTGGACTATACAGATTTAGTTTTACTAGAAGTGTGTTGTACCTCAGTATGTCCGGCCCACGCAGCCGCCCTCAGCGGGCTCCAGCCGTCAGCATCAGCTGCGTCGGGCCGGGCGCCAGCGCGCAGCAGCGCGGCCGTGCAGGCGGCGCGGCCCCCGCGGGCTGCGGCGTGCAGGGCCGTGCCCCCGGCCGCGTCCGTCGCCTCCGCTAGACCGGGGTAGCGCTGCGGAGTACACTTCATTCATCATCATCATCATCATCAGCCTATCGCAGTCCACAGCTGGACATAGGCCTCTCCAATTTCACGCCACTTAGTTCGATCTATGGCTATGAGTACACTTCATTACCAAATCGTTATTTTCCTATATTGTAAAAAGTTTACGTCCGTATGTAACGGATTAAGAATGGATCAGACAGATCGTCACCACCCCTATCCACCTCGCGGGTATCGTAAAAGCCGACTAAAGGAACAACCTAGGGAGTACAACAGCACGGCAAAGAGGAAGAAATTTTTTTTTATTAACTTGATGGCAAACGAGCAGATGTATCTCCTGGTGGTAAGCGATTACCGCCGCCCGTGGACACCCGCAACACCAGAGGCGTCACGAGTGCGTTACCAGCCTTTTAAGAAGGAGTACGCACTTTTCTGAATGTCGTATTGGAAACGTAATTTGAAACAAATCCTTAACCAGTCTGTCTAGAATAGTTTAATTATCAAAACGTCCCTTTTAAAGAAAAGCATCTTTCCAGCAGTAAATTATTTAAGGCGGTGAAGCTGTAGAAATAATTTACAGGTGTTCACGACTCCCAGTCTGTAAAAGTCGTTTGGGTAAATAATGTATGCAACTATATTGTTATAGCTTTATGTCAGTATTTAGTGCACACAGAAAGTGTCTACAAAAATATCTAAATATGATAGAAAAAATCTAAATATGATAGTAAGTTATATGGAAAAAATATCGCTAATAATTATTATTATTGTTATATCTTACCTTCAACAAAGCAGCCAGTGCCTCGTCATCCCCCTTTGCGGCTAACTCATATACAGTACTAGGGTCTAGGGGTACGTCTTCTTCTTGCTGCTCTGCAGTCTCGTGGTTATCTTCTACTTCTAAAGGCTGCTCAGAAGATAGCTGTGAACAACGCAAATAATATTCACAGTCTAATCTTCATAAGGACTTCTCGATTTAAGTTCGATTCGGCACAATAAGAAATATATCAAAGAAATTTTATATCCTCTTTCTCCAAGACTGTCTCTTCAACATTCCAAATCAATTTTTTTCAAACGCGACAAAGAATGCAGGTAAATTACAGTGGAGAGGACATATGGGGAGAAGGAATTACATTTATTTACCTTAACCTTAGTTCACCACGCACCGTAAGTCCGTATACGTATACATTCGTACGCAACCACAAGTTAAGCAAGGGAAATAGGCCAATAGTATTAGTAATGAAAATATTTAAAAAACCCATCGTGATCTACTTTCTATGGGGTCGTAGGGCGCGGTGAAAAGAAATTCGTGAAGGCAGTATATTTGCACCAGACGCAACTCTGACTCTCGACATATTTACGGGGGTCCGATCGCAGATCTGTCAGTGTACATACCAATATATGTTCGCGGGTCTCCTCAGCTGGAATGGAGTCGGTTCTGCTCAGTTCTAAGAGCGCTCTCAGAACGCGGCGGTCCCGAGGCCACCTGGCAGCCGTTTCCCCTGAGATCAGTTCTGGCATTATGGCTTCTAATGGTGTTGGGTCCACTGTGGATAATATGATATCGATAAGATCACTAGGCTAAGATTCGTCAAGTCAATTAAAATAAAATTAAGCTATTTAAATTTAAAATATGACGTCCAACCTAAAATGAACTGTCGTGTGTCTTTTTTGACTGCAGACCGGAGGCCAAATTATGCAGAAGATCTCAATAGACCGCCATGGTGTGGGTCACCATGCTGCATCGTTGCATTGCCTGCATTCGCATTGAGTATGGTGACCACCACTTTTGGATTCTGCTTATGCTTTTCATCAGGCATAGTAGTCACTTTGGCAGGCTCACACGTACAAAAAGTAGTTATGCATTGTAACGAGTACAAACTGGTCAGTCATAGAGGAATATTGTTCTGTTCAAATCCTTGAAAACTAGTAAGCTACTTCCTTCATAAGAGATATCTATTCAAAACTGATATTTAAGTTTTACACCTCTAGTTATATTTTCCAACGGTAATGCGGATACACAGTTCAAGCTGGTTTTAAAATAAACACAACTCACTCACCCTTTATATAATCGTCGCGATAGTACGAACTATACACCCATTCCTTTTCAACGTTAATACAATAATTGCTGTACATTTTATTATATTTGTAGTTCAATACAAAACATGCAATACCATCCAACTATAAAGCTTTGTTTGTTACGTAAATGAATATTCATTCGAGATTCGCTGTTTCTCGTCTTCTGCCTAGCCTTATTATTCCCAAGATTATTAGGGGTGGGCTAATAGTCTAACCGGCTTTACTTTACCTAAATATCAATTTTAAATATAAATAAAAATATCAATTAGAAGTTTTAACTAATATCCTATCAAGACTAACAGGGTTGTTTCAACTGCAGTATTCCCAAAACTATAATTCATCAACACAATTTCAATCTTATTTTGGAATAATTGAAGTTCACATTTTTAAAACAGCACTTTTAATTTATAATAAGCACAGTAAGCGTACACCACACACCGCAACAGGAAATATACTGAAACACAATTCATTATTTTTCCTGATAAATTAATAACTGCACTAAATGAATAATTGTTACTAAACAATAGGTGAATATGTTTGTCCGTTTGCGTCAATGGTTTACTCAACTTGGCCGTTTATAGAAATGCAGTGGTTTGTTGTGAGTTCGAACCCACATTTATGACTCTGACCATTTCAAGTTTCACCGCTCCTGGATTTTTCTTATGCTTTCCATCAGGAAGAGTAAAGTCATTTTGGCAGCTCTGTGTATATAAAAAAAAAGTCTACTCTCCTAGTATTGTTACATAAAACAATAGTCCGCTAAGTGATAGCTGTATTTTTCATTTTAGCTTATTGTTTAGGCAGGCCACCTCAAATAAATAAATATTTTTTTCAAAAATAATCAACTCTCAAATTAAAGCTAAAGAAAACATCAAGAAACTTTGTAAGGATGGGGGTATGAGGAGGATGGTTGTTACTCAGTTACTCCAAAACGAATGAAACGGAAATGAATGAATTTATGCACATATACAGATGGTACTTTATAAAGCAGAAATGCTTAATTTTTAGCACTGAAAAAATCTAAATTTTACATTAACGTTAGCACAGCCGTCGGTAATCTTTAGTATCATATATTTCTCAAAACAGGTTCATGATTGAAATATGATAAATAGTACATGTGTACTTTTGCGTTACATTTTCAGTAGACCTAGTTTTCCTGTATATATACCTATAAAATTTATCTAATAATAAACCTGACAAAATCCTCCGTAATGCTACACATTTCGCTAGCTCTACGAAACAGAATCTACGCTCGATTGGACGTAATTTTTTTATAATTAAGTAGCATTGAGAAATTAAATTCTATTAAGTTTCAACATTATTCACTAAAGACATAATGTTAAAAATATTAAGTCTCATTTAACATTTTGTTTTAGTCTTACTGATAGATTTAGATGGATCAAACGACTGGTTGTAATAATTATCTTTCTAATGGTCTGCTAGTTATCGGAATTCGATCGTAAATTATTTTCTTCTTTTCTTTTGATGAATGGCAATCAGCCGGATCAGCTATTTCTGCCAAAGTCAAGTATTTCAAGTCTTCAATTCTAAGTCTTCGAGTCTTCAAGTCTTCGTCGTAATGGAATTAATGATAAAAAATATAAAAAATGTGGATGACATGAAATGGGGACCGTCTTTCGCAAAAACAAAAAACGATCTCCATTATTTTCTTCTTTTGCTTTCTGAATTCCGCCATATAAACTTATACGTCAACCTATACGTGATACCTGCTCGTTTGCCCCCTATATCATAAAAAAAAAACTTTTACTGTGTCAAAATTTCATACTCCTTCGTCCGCATAATTTTCGTAAAAAGGAGTTTTTGCGTAATAATTAATATATAGATTTAAAAAACTTGATATTTAAAAGATAATAGAATATAACTACGATTCTACTTCAAGATATTGTCTTCAAAAAAGAACAATAGGAAAATAAAAGTTTTGCTGTAGCAATAAATTAAAAATTAATTTACTAGCAGACAAACTTAGAACGCAGCCAATGCATGACTCCACAGGATGCGATAGCAAAATTACATCTAATTGTAACATTTAATATGAAAAACAGTTAGGTCAGTTACATGAATTGATAAGCATATAGTGTTTATACCCAAAGGTGCTAAAAAGCTGATAAGGTTTCTTTGTTATCTATTGGCATCGTCTAGTATTTTTATACGATTACGACAGATTAATAATTCCAAGATGTACCCTAATTATCTCTTTTAAACTAAACTGTACAGCAGTTTTTGAGTGCTTTATAAGTATACTAACTTTTACCCTCCGCTCGAGTGTTTGTAGGCTATTGCGATAAAGAGTATCTCATACAAAATACTATTTGTTACTCCATTGAATTTTTTTGATTGGTTTTATTTTATTTATTTATTTATTTATTTATAAACTTTATGCACTACATTGTACATCGGCGGACTTAATGCCCAGGGCATTCTCTTCCAGTCAACCTTCGGGTGATGTAGATAGTTTGTAAGGTAGGTGCACAGAGGTTACATACTTATAAGACATATACAGTTCACAATTTATTTAAACGTATACATACATAAATAGACTTAAATATAACGTACATATATAAATATATACAAATATATAATAGGTTAACATATACATAAATACTATATTTGTATATATACTATAAAACCCTGTAACGTGAGGTATGTTATGAATTAGATTGTTCTGCCATTTCAGTTAGAAGAAGCTCGTGTACCTGTTTTATGTTAAATTTTCTATAAAGAAGATCGTACCCTAAATTAGCATTACGAATAACCATGATTTCATTTTTTTAAAAACGTTGGGTAGTCGTTTATCGCGGTAATAATAGTCTTTGTCCTTCCTCAAGATGTAAAGAATCCCCAAGCGAAATTTTATAGAAATCGGTGTAGTACTTTAACCGTGAAAGCATGACAGACAGACAACTCATTCGAATTTATAAGGTTAAATAGTATGCATAGGATAACAGTCTGTATGGTATGGAGTATCAATGAGTTAAAAAACAAAAATTGTAAGTGAATGGTAGTCTATTTGTTATTGTGATATATAAGCTACATTACTGTAAAGTTTCATCTAAATGCGTCTAGTAATTCTTGCGTGAAAGAGTAACAAACATCCCTATTGCCGCACAAACTTTCGCATTTGTAATATTAGTAGGATTTGGACTAACTAGCAACTGTACTGCATCTCCCAAAATTAATAATTCTCTGTGTAACATTTGTGTAGGTGTTCGGTTCCTATTCGTGGCAGCGTGTTGTTAAATGGTCAAAATACATACATAGACTAGAAAAACAGAACCTTATCTCTTTATGTTCGGTTGAAAAAGAGGTTATTAGCACCTGAGTAATAGAAATGATTAATGAAGAAACCACAAGAAAGACATACGTATCTTATACTGGAAATGAAATAATTAGTAACTTTTGTTCTTTAGAATAATGAATTTTGTGTCTAACCACAAAATACAGGTTACATGAAATAAATGACTTACGTTGAACCTATGTTATAGTATGACTGACACAGTGGTGGTGATAGCGTATACGACTGCTGTGCTTGAGGTTTCGGGTTCATTTCCCTGGTCGGACTAAATGTTTACGATCTACAAATATTTATTTCGGAATTTGAGTGTTTCCTATGAATGTTTTTACAAAAAAAGGTTTAATTGTAATGACTGCTGTCCATGAGGTCTCGGGTTCGAATTCTGGGTTGTATGATCTGCAAATATTCGTTTCGGAGTTGGGGTGTTTTCTATGTATATATATATATGTATGTATTTACAAAAAAATGTATTTATGTATTCATATCAGTTGTCTAGTACCCACAATACAAGCTCTGGTTAGTTTGGGACTAGATGGCGTTGTGTGTTAGATGGCCGAAATATTTATTAATTTATTACGTCAGTTGTCTAATGGTCGTAGTACAAGCTCTGCTTACTTCGGGACTAGATGGAGTTGTGTATTAGATGTTCGAAACATTAAAGTTTATAGTTCTAACCATGTATGATGTAAATCATCGTCAATAGCAACCTGTAATAGTCCACTATTGGACATAGGCCTATCTTTAGACAAGAGGTTTTAGCCTACTAAACTGGTAAAGCGTTTGTTTCTAGTTTTCCTTATCTTTCCTTTTCTCCCTTCTCTGGTTATATATTCTAATAAAAATGAGCTTTATTAAAAAAACATAATTAAAAATATACTCTAGACTCAGAACAACCATTTGTGGACGTATGGGTGTTATTCCGTGAGGGGATCAAACACACAACAGTCAGCGCATCGCCTACCATTCCGCCATCTTCATTCTTCATTCGCTATATCACATCAACAGCCTTTAACAATAATAATAATAATTTATATCGACTAGAGCGCCGCATAATGATTGTCGACTTCGACGTTCCTCACGACGAGAATCTCGCGAAAGTTGAAAAAGAAAAACAATTGAAATATTTGGATTTATCTAACGAGATTGTCGATATGTGGAATTTTGCTTCGGCGATCATAGATCATAGATAGTCATATCTGCTCATGGATAACGTGAGCCTCTTGAGGTGTTAGACGGTTGAACACCTCAAGAGGCACACGTTAGACGGTTGAATCAAGGGTCTGACGCAGAAGGCAGTCCTTCTTGACACGGCTCGTATTGTGAGGAGATTCTTGTCTTTGTAACCCTAACCACCGGTTGCTTGGTCCCTGTACCCGAAGTCGGTGGTCTCCTATTTTTTATATTTTTAAATGTATATAATATGTAAATAAATAATGGGGGTATGGGCCTCCGGTATCCTCAGACACTCGGTGAAAAACAGAACAGCCGCTGTTTCACGCCGGTTATCTGTGAGGTAGTGGTATCACTCCGGTAGAACCGGTCCATTCATGCCGAAGCATGGCTATCCAAATTTACTAGTCCACTGTTTACGTCTACTTAGAAATGAAGTTTTTTTATGTATGACCCTGCCAAAATTACTCTACTCTGCTTGATGGAAATGAGAAGCAGAATCCAAGAGTGGTGTTCGCCATACTCCAGACTATGCACCAATGCAGCATGGTGACCTGTGGGTGGTGTGCCATGGCGGCCTATTCTCTCCAACGAAACACGATAGCACGAACGCTATCATTTAACGTTGATCTTCTGCGCGAGGGAAGTACCGCCCCGGTCGAGCCAGCTCAGGGCTGATGTCCGCGCGGCTTTACTAGCTTAGCATCTCTATACTATATATGTATTGAACTCGCAATATTTCTGAATTCCAAAAGTAAATATAACGACAAGTAGTTATTAAGTTCAATATATTTTATTCAGCATCATTAGGCCTCCGGTTACTCCGGTTTTGGTGTACTATACTCCGCTGAGCAAACTGATTAGTATAAGGTTAGTTTAGTGCTGTTGACCTGCGTAATTTACTTCCCAAATCTTACAACACTAACGAGATATATAAGGGTTGTGACACTCCTTATTCTTAATCGACCACACACATTCCTAACTTCGTTTTAGATACACACATACATATATAAACATTATATTAAAAAGTACAATAAAATAAACACTATTATCATTATTAATAATAATTGTTTCCTCAAACGACGTTGACCTGAACATATAATTACTATTAAAAACGTTTTATCGGGAATAGGGAAACACACATAGCAAAAGTCTTTGTACCTATTTTATTATAATAGTTTTACATATAATTGTGTGGTACAAAGTCCATATTTATAAAGATATACAGGTACTTAGCCACAAAACTATATTTTTATCACTAATTATACAAACAAGTATATAACGACAGAGGTTTGTGAAACTGATTTGGACTGTAACTGAAGAGGAACAGGTTTATTTTTATCGACGGACGATTGAAGATCCTAAGTCCACAACCCCTAGCGAGATTCTTCTTGGTACCTCTGGTAACTCTGTTTAAGCCGCTGCTCAATTCAATTAAAAGGCGTAGAATAAACTTTGATTCTTTAGGAAAGACATAGGCTTTACCACATTAACCGACATACGTGATGGACGGAGCCGCAGACAAAAGCTAATCTTAAATAATGAAAATATCCTCACATCTCACACACGGCTATACGACCATATGATCCCACAATAGGGAGAGACTGTTCTATGATAACCAGACTGATATGAACCTGCTAAAGTATGTGTAATCCAAGAGTACTGGTCACTAAACTCAACGCAAATACAGACAATTAAACAATACAGCCAGGTGACCCACACTATTGAAGTGTATTGAAGTGCTTCTGCATCATTGGGTCTTTGGTCTCGCTCTCACCAACGAAACAAGTCAACATGAACTGACACTGTAGTTTGTTCTTCTATGAGAAGGTCGAGCCGGACCAATCGTGCTCTACTACCTTGAGAGTTCGAGGTATACCATGAATAATAATAAACTAACCTGACACAGAGTCCTTGCCATCAGAGTCAAGATCGGCGCCATCTTTATCTTCGCTCTTCACATCTTGTTGCTGTAACAACGACAAATGCTGTAACACAATACATACATATGAATATTATATATATATTTTCGATCATCGCCGTTCTTTGATTTTTAATATCATTCGGCGAACAGAGGTCTATAAAATCTTCTATCTATATAAATAAAAATGAATCACAAGACATGTATGTACGCGCATAACTTCAAATCGACTGCATCAAATTGGATAATTCTTTTTTTTATATGTGTTCGTTATTATCAGGACAAGGTTCGTATTAAAGAAAATCATAAGAAAACCTAACAAGTTATACTTTCTTAGTACTAAAGGTACACTATCTCTGCCAAGGGAAGGCATAAATACTAAAACAAGTTATTCGGATACAAAATTCGCCGGGTTAGCTAATTTGGAATATATAACGTGATGTCTACTTTCCTATCTTAGACACCTCAGTAAAATATACACTTAAAAAGGTTAAAATCGGTTAGATAGCTTCCGAGTTCACTGTGAGCAACAGTGTGATACATGATTTATGTATAATAGATTTATAACAGTGATGGATATATAACTCTCTCTCTCTTTCTCTCTCTCTCTATCACTCTATCTACTATCTCTCTATCTATCTATCTCTCTATTAATCTCTCTGTCTATCTATCTCTCTCTCAAAGAAAACATTATATTTCCCCTATGCACCAAAACAATTAATACATCTTATATATATAGATCAAAACAGATTTTATACATAAAAAAACTATAAATACCTGTAGTAGTAAATGAGTTGGTGTATGCGAGTCACTCTCCTTTCTCAGAGCAGACTCAACATCGCAGCCCGAGTCTAGTACCCAAAGGAGTATGAGAGAATGGAGATCTAAGTCATCTCCTTGTTCACTGTGAAAATAAAAAAAAAAGTAGGAAGTAGTAATCACTACGCTGCAAATGGGTGGGCAGAGAGGTATTAAACGTTTATATATTATAAGTTATAGTTTTAATCCCAAGTATAAAAAAAACTATGAAACAAAAATATATAATTACTATAGCTTTTTATTATTATTACAAAATTAAATAAACACTGAAATATACTGTACAATTTTCATACAAAGTTATCGTTTTGACATATGATAAAAAGAAACTGATTTGACTATTGTATCATCTAACTTATTCAAATTAGTTAAAAAATATCATTTTTTCGGCAAATATTTTATTGATTTTATTCCTCTATAGATATACTTTAATGCGAGAAGCTGGTAGGAGTTAATCGCGTTCAAACATACAGACAGATAGACAGACGGATAGCCGTGATGGAAAATTCAAGATATAAATTTAGAACAAAAACAATTCAAATACCTGTTTTTACTTTTCTTTTGCGAGGACAAATGCTGCTCTAAGCTCGTCATATGAAATACGTAATTATGTATTTCTAATGCAGACAATCTGAAACAAAACGAATTATTTTATTAATGGGTAACCTAATCTTACGATAAGAAAAGGCACTTTGGGTCCCGAATATTCACAATGTGTGATTTTTCCAGTTCCAATAATAATACGGCCTTTCACACAACAACGAGCTTTAATTTCATACAAAGAAGGTCGAATATAGATTGGTAATTATACTGCACAATTCTAGGTATAAGATGTTTTAATGAGTATACAGTTTGGTACAGAAAAATGGGCTTTATTCTAGTAAATAGAACTGCACAATAGGCATGATGAATAATTTAGAAAAACTATTTGATGATGTTCGGAAGTATATCCTATTTTCAAAAACAATATTACTACAAAAAGTAAAGTTTTAGTAGGAAAAAATGCGACTTAAACATTAAGTTTAAAATTCACGTCAAAACGCTCGGTGGTGTCATGGCGTCTGCTTCTGACGTCACGTCTGTGTCATTTAGACCACACGGTTGGCCTAGTGGTTTCAGTGGTCGCCACACCACTTCCTACTGCGCCAAGTGTTGTGGGTTCAAATCCTACATGGGACAACACTTTGTGTGATCCATAAATTGTTGTTCTAAGTCTGGGTGTACTTTGTGTCCGTTTCATGTATGTTTGTAAAGATCCCCGCGACACAGGAATGTATATTCCTAATGCGGGAGTTGTACAAAAAAAAAAAAGAAAAAGAAAAGAAAAAGAAAGAAAGAAAAGAAAAGAAAGAAAAAGATTTATCAACCAGTGTCAACAGTAAACACTGGGTGTTATTGTAGTAATTTAAATGTTTTAATATTATATATGAATTCTAAAGTCCGTTAGTGGTGTGCGGTCTTACAGTACGATAATATACGAGAGATAAAAAACGTTGGCACAAGTGTATAATATCCCAGGGACATTACTTTGAATGCCCATAGCCATAGTGATGCTCATAGCCCAGTTACACTCGGTGATTAGAAACAATCATCGAGGGTAAGCAACGATGGCGCGGTCAGTACCTGGATGGGTGACCGCTGGTGGCATGTTACCATGAGCGTCTCCGTGATTCGGAGGTCACGTTAAGCAGTCGGTCCCGGTTGTTATCATACGATAACAGTCGTGAAGCTTAGTTGGAGGCCTTCGGGCGGCTTAAAAACATCCAACGGCAAGATTTACGTAGCCACAACGTATTTTTGCCAGTCCCCAACCCGCACTTGGCCAGCGTGGGGACGTATGGCCTTAACCCTATCCTGAGAGGAGACCCGAGCCCAGCAGTGGGACATTATGGGTTGTTGTTTGTTGTTTTTGTTTGTTTATTACTTTGAAGGGGACAAAATAGATATTCACGAATAAATAAATAATTTTTGAAAATATACAAAATTCGCGATACTTTTTGAACACACTGCGTATATAAAAGGCTTCTAATACATTATTTGTTTACGTTCCACAAAAGAAAACATTTTTTTTAAAATATCAGCATCCATATCTAACAGCTACTCATTTAACGTCGTGCAATTAACCTATTTACATTCGAAGCGTTTCTCGGAAACGGTCTTGTCGGAACGTTCAGTAAACGATTGGACATTTCTGGAATGAGTTGCTTCTTAGTGTGACGAGTAACGTAAATATAGGCCCTCGTGCGTCTAAGCCAGTAGGGCTTTCTAATAACCCTTGCTTTAGCGTATATATTTTTGATTATTCTATTAGATTTGTAATGCTGCCACTAAAGATGTTATAAGTACTATCTAAGTACCTCTAGCAGTGATCACAGAGGTGTTCATAGCCCAGGTGCCCTTGGTAATTAGAAACAATCACTGAGGGTAAGCAACGACGGTGCGGTCAGTACCTAAATGGGTGATGACTAGTGGCATGATACTATGAGCGTCTCTGTGATTAGATCCCAGTTGTTATCATAGGATAACAGTCTGTTAGTGTATATTTTATAAACACAATATATGTCATTCTAATGTCAATGTCATATTGGTTATTTTTCATCTATGATGTGTGGCAACACTGCTCTTGTACGCTGTTCTGTGTGTGTCGAAAGTTATCTCCACTTGTTATCAAAATACATCTCGGTTGATACTAATAATTAGTTTTCTTTATGCCCAAAACCCATCACAGTCGTGAAGCTTAGGGAGGCCTCTAAAAACAATCCAAAAGCCTCGTTAGTCGCCTCAAAAGTTGTGTTGCCAGTCCTCAACCCGCACTCGACCAGACACGGGACGAATGGCCTTAACCATGCATCCGTCTCGAGCCCAGCAGTGGGATATGATAAGTTCAGCTCACCTTTTAGCGTCCAGCGTGTAGTACATAGCGAGGGCGGCGTGTCCCTCGGCCGGACAGCACAGGTAGCGCCGGGTGCAGTGCTTCACATCCACCAGCCACTTGGCGAACGAGTGGTGGAAGATTGACAGGTAGCCGGTGGAACGCTCCATCACCAGGATCCTAGGCAGGGAGACATGTATATCAATTATTAAATAACAAAATAATATACCAAAAAAAATATATTTTATTAATTTGTCCATTTTTTATTCAAATACACCTTCTTTTCAAAGCTTTTTTTTTGTCAAAAACCGGAGCATAATAAATAAATTAATAAATATATCTGATACACAACGAAATCTAGCTTTAAACTAAGCAAACTAAGAACTTGTACTATAAAAGATTATCTGAAAGAATACTTAAATACTTTCTTTTGTAATATTTATTTTATACATAGAAAAACACCCAACCTCCGAAACAAATATTCGCAAAACATACAAAAATTTGGCCGGACCGAAGAATTGAACTTTAGACCTTATTCACAGCAGTAGCGTAAGCTACCAGTGTGCCAACGAGGTAGTCGCGGGGGACTTTACAAACATACACGAATCGGACACAAAGAACACTCAGACTCAGAACAACAGTTTGTGGATCACACAAACATTGTCTTATATAGGTATCGAACCCACAACACTCAACGGAATAGAAAGCGTCCAGGTAACAGCTAAGACCACAACTATTCGTACAGTCAAACACATATAAAAATTGAGATTACGTATTTTAACTTTGTTATCTAGAAAGGAAAATAAATATTACCTTCTGAGCAAATGAAGTCTTCTGTTAAAGTCTTCTCTAGTGACACTATACTCTTTGGTAAGCAAACATTTGTATAACATTTCTTCTGTAACTCCACAGCGAGCTGCTAGCAGCACATCGAGCAACAAACGCACCTGCATTAGAAAGAAAGAAAGATTTACCTTCCGAACCGTACACATAAACACATATATTTAGAAGAAAAAACATAAAAAAATAGTTTCCTTTTTGCTCACTGGCAACACCGTGTCTTCCGTTCAGTATAGAATTTAATCTATTTTTAAGAATTTCACACATTTACTATATCCTAGCGTTGCTCTAAATTTATTCACAGACGGTGTAACGTGTAACATTAGGATTTAGGTTCTTTTGTTTTTGGGACCTTTTTTTTTACCTGTGGAACCCCCTCGGGCCTTCACCCCACGAGGGTTTGCGACGGGGCGGTGTGTCGGAATCGAACCGACTAAAACCACGCCTCTCCGCGCCTGAGACGGGTGGGATCCGGGAACCGCTTTCTTACGCCATCTGGACCCCTTCCATTTGTTTTTGGGACCCTTTTCTTTTTTTTCAAGTGGTGGAATGCCTTTACGCACTTCGCTCCCCCCCCCTGCGGGGACAGGGGATTCGCTTTGTGTGGGACTCCTGACTGACTCGCCAGACTACCTACCTAAACCACCACGGTGTGCCACTCTGCGCCTGAAACGGGAGAGATCCGGGAACCGCTTTCTTACGCCATCCGGACCCTGTTTTTGGGACCCTAACTTAACTCTTTCTTAGGTATATAATTATTGTCAGACAGGAGAAAAATAGAAAGTAACCTCGGATAAGGAAATAATGTAGGAAGGGGGCAAGGATGAATGATACTGTGGAGGAACGGGTGTCTTGTCGTACGTGTGTCGTATATTGTATCATCATCATCAGCCTATCGCAGTCCACTGGTGGACATAGGCCCCTCCAATTTCACGCCAGTTGGTTCGATTTTCGGCTTCGATACTGTATCATGTGTATGTGAAATTGAATATGTTTTAATTCTTATGTATGAGTTCGTGGTGTCAGGCTGGCAGGTGTGATAACTTCACTCGCATAGCAAGACAGATTTGTATCCGGATAAGACGTCACGGCTAACCCTCTCCAGCCTCTTCTCTTTGCTCCTCTCTCTCAATAGAACCTTCTGAATGTTAGCGTTTTATACTTTATAGTTTTTATATTTTATAGTTTTTTTTTAAAGACAACTCCCGCACTGGGAATATACATTCCTGTGTCGCGGGGATCTTTACAAACATACATGAAACGGACATAAAGTACACCCAGACTTAGGACAACAATTTTATGGATCACACAAAGTGTTGTCCCATGTAGGATTTGAACCCACAACACATGGCTCAGTAGGAAGTGGTGTGGCGACCACTGAAACCAGTAGGCCAACCGTGTAATCCAAGTTATCTCATCACAATATCGATTTAAAATAAATTAAAAAGTTGTTGATATATATTAGATGCAGTAGGCAACACTGCACGAGCGGCCATCGAGCAATGAAACGTCAGATCGAAAGGCGGTAGTTTTTTTTTATGTTGTAGGAGGCAAATTAGTAGACGTACCGCCTGATGGTTTTTCTTTTTATAATTAAGCTGCCAAAATGACTCTGCCCTGCCTGATGGAAAGCATGAGCAGAATCCAAGAGTGGTGGTCACCATCCTCAATGCGAAAAAGAACAATGCAGCATGGTGACCCACACTATGGCGGCCTGGGGGGAAGGGGAATGGTGAGGGGGATAGGGGGCGTTGGATTGGGGTATGAGCCTCCGGTATCCTCACTCACTCGATGAAACACAGCGTAAGCGCTGTTTCACACCGGTTTTCTGTGAGCCGTGGTATCCACTCCGGTCGAGCCGGCCCATTCATGCCGAAGCGACCACCACCCATGGACACCCGCAACACCAGAGGCATCACAAGTGCGTCGCCGGCCTTTTAAGTAGAAGTACGCTCTTTTCTTGAAGGTTTGAGGGTCGTATTTGTCCGGAAATACCGCAGGCGACAGTTTATTCCACAGCTAATTTGATTATTGTGAAATCATAAATATTGATTAAAGTATTTCAGGAAAATGGATATCTGTGTATAAATTTGACCTGACTCAGTTTACATGAAAATCTTTAATTAATTTTTAACAGTCCTATGACACGCCAACGCCCTGTAACTGGTTCCAGATTAAATGTTGACACTAGAATGTTTATTTAACACGAAAGGACAATAATACAGAAATATAGACCCCTCTCCAGCGCCGGTCTGCGTTGCTCTATGTACGATCAATTATATAAATATATGAATTGTTTAAAGTATCATACGATAACAGTCGTGAAGCTTAGTTGGAGGCCTTCGGGCGGCTTAAAAACATCCAACGGCAAGATTTACGTAGCCACAACGTATTCTTGCCAGTCCCCAACACGCACTTGGCCAGCGTGGGGACGTATGGCCTTAACCATCTCCTGAGAGGATACCCGAGCCCAGCAGTCGGACATTATGGGTTGTTGATTGATTGATTGATTAAAGTACGGTTCTCTTTGACGCTTACATTACTAGAAGTGCCTACGAACCTTAGTAAACCTGCGTCCGTGGAACAAGCGCTGTGCCAACCAGAGGTACAGCCCGTTCAGAGTCCCCGGGATCTCGCGAATCTCGCGCAGTGCTATGAAACCATCTGCTACTCCATCTAACACCTGAAATAAATTAGAATACTTAAAATTAAGTATGGTTTCACAAACTTAATCGTTAACGAATCAAGTTATTGTAAAGACGATATAAAAATTAGAAAATTATTTTGTTCCAGTTTATTTTTTTTATTAAGGTTCACCAACAACTCTTCAAAAGAATACATGTAAGAGCTACTTAGGGATACAAAAACATGTGGATGTAAAAAAAAATACTTGATCGTAAAAAATTGTTGCGACATCCACGTACAGAGCAACAGAAATATACTACAGTGCCATCTACCGAAAATACACTGAACTACGGAGTAACGTAGTGTACGAAGAAACTAACAATGCTGAATCGCGCAATAGAAGCTCTCGCGTCGATTAGCAATATATACAACATTAACATCAACCGTTGGGCCCGCCAGGCGTGATCACCTCGTCTGGTCAGATGGTCCTCCCTTTGTGTTAGAGGGACAATATATCAGTTCCTCCACAAATTATACATAAAACATTTGTTTTTAATATTCTAAACTTATGATCTTGGATATGACATGATAACATATTACTAAAAGTTGAATTGAGTACTTTAATTGATATTAGATTAATCCATACCGGGGCTAATCTGTACACGTGATACAGAAAACCGGTGTGAAACAGCGCTTACGCTGTGTTTCATCGAGTGAGTGAGGATACCGGAGGCCCATACCCCAATCCAACGACCCTATCCCCCTCACCATCCCGTTTCTCCCCAGGCCGCCATAGTGTGGGTCACCATACTGCATTATTCTTTTTCGCATTTAGGATGGTGACCACCACTCTTGGATTCTGCTCATGCTTTCCATCAGGCAGGGCAGAGTCATTTTGGCAGCTTAAATATAAAAAAAAAATGTTAGATAAACAAGAAAACAGAAATAAACCCACCTTTTCAAGGTACAGCAGACAGCCATCGCTCTTGATCCTCAGGTGATCCAACGCGGCTGCCGCAGCCGCTGCAGCCGTGGAGTCACTCGACACCCGAGCTCTAAATATTTAAGTATATTAAAAGAGTTTAGGAACGAGTATACCGTGGGAGTGCCACGCTTCGGCATGCATGGGCCGGCTCGACCGGAACGATACCACGGCCTCACAGAAAACCGGTGTGAAACAGCGCCTGCGCTGTGTTTCACCGAGTGAGTGAGGATACCGGATGCCCATAATCCAACCCTTCCCCTCATCCCACTCCCCATCCCCCAAGGCCGGCAACTCACTTGTGACGCCTATGGTGTTACGGGTGTCCATGGGCGGCGGTAATCGCTTACCATCAGGCGATACGTCTGCTGGTTTGCCCAGTATTCCATAACAACAAACGAACTAAGAACATAGGGTCACCGCCCCTATTTATCCGTGGGCATTGTAACTGAAAACCAACTTGGTATTTCGAGAAGTCTCTCCCTATTTGAATGAGTTACATACGTTCCGTAAACTTTCCAAGAAGAGTAATTATAAGATAGTGACTAATGCTTTTTATGTTATGTTTACCGTGGGAGAGCCACGCTTCGGCATGAATGGGCCGGCTCGACCGGAGTGATACCACGGCCTCACAGAAAACCGGTGTGAAACAGCGCTTACGCTGCGTTTCATCGAGTGAGTGAGGATACCGGAGGCCCATACCCCAATCCAACGCCCCCTATCCCCCTCACCATCCCCTTTCCCCCCAGGCCGCCATAGTGTGGGTCACCATAGTGCATTGTTCTTTTTCGCATTGAGGATGGTGACCACCACTCTTGGATTCCGCTCATGCTTTCCATCAGGCAAGGCAGAGTCATTTTGGCAGTTAAAAAAAAAAATGTATGAACCTTCCAAAGTGAATATTCTGCCTGAGGGGATCAAGGGTGGTCTTATATAGTGTTGTACTTACCTAAGTCTAGGTTCGGTGTCGAGCCGGGCCAGCACGTAGCGCTGCACGTCGGCCGACACGTGAGCACGCTGTAACTCGTCCAGAGTTATTTTACGGAAACCTACAATAAATAAAGAATAGTATATTTATACTGAAGGGTGTACAATATGTGTAAAAAGTATTTAAACTTAATACACATATTGTAGGCGGCCTTAATGTCGTTAGGCATTCAATATAATGCGGTGTGTTGTGGAAATTTTATGTAATTAAAAGCGAAGGTTTCAAGAATTTTAATATCGATAAAACACAAACATTTGACTGCGTTGAAACTTACATTTAATTTTACAAATTTATGATTTTAATAATAATAAAGAGAAAGTTTAGTTATATATATATAAATAAATAAAATTGGAGTGTATGTTTGTTGTATCAAAATAACACCGCTTTTTACTAAATACATATGTATGTATACACGGTACATAAACTAAGATAATATTTTTTCAAGTATTGTCTGACTGTCTGTTTGTTTGTCCCGGCTAATCTCTAAAACGGTTGGACCGATTTTGACGGGACTTTCACTAGCAGATAGCTGATGTAATAAGAAGTAACTAAGGCTACTTTTTCTTAGACTAGCATTGCCCAGCGCTGTTACCCACAGTTGTAAATATACAACAATAACCGCGGGATTTAGCTAGTCTAGCAAATAAAGGGATAGTTAAAGTTGGTTGTTAGTTTGTCTTTAATAAAGAGAATAAATAATAATCGCTTTATTGTACACCAGATTAATTACAAACTTACAGCTAGAAGGTACAAGTGCCGGCCTCAACGCTCAAAGGCAATCACTTATTGACAACCATGTTTTTAATAATTTCATACACCATGTATACATTCGGAGAACATAACCTTTCTTCTAGCGCAGTCGGGTGAAAACACATTTTTGTTTTCAACATAAAAAGGAACGTCCCTGTATCATACCTGTGAACATTCTGGTGAGGTTCCTACAGTGTCTCCTGGCCGTGCAAACCAGCAACAACCACTGAGGGAATAAGTGCTGATGTCTTGACAGGAGACCAGCCACGCTAGTGGAACCTTCTGTGCCGTCACGGTCTTCGCACACGCCTGGAAAGATATTTCGGTCATCATCAGACATGATTACTGTATTATCACACGTATTTTGTTAGAATATAAACCTTTGCTCATAAATGTTATACGTACATGACCATTCGTGGCATTTAACATCGATTTGGTAGGTGCACCCTAAATGACGGTTCACAATGGTACGGAACCATGCGCGCACGCAGTTGAATTTGAAATAACTACTGAGCCTTTAAATAAACTGAATTCATATGAATTTGGGATTATTTTTTTTTTTTTATGTTTTAGCTGCCAAAATGACTTTGCCCTGCCTGATGGAAAGCATGAGCAGAATCCAAGAGTGGTGGTCACCATCCTCAATGCGAAAAAGAGCAATGCAGCATGGTGACCCACACTATGGCGGCCTGGGGGGAAGGGGGATGGTGAGGGGGATAGGGGGCGTTGGATTAGGGTATGGGCCTCCGGTATCCTCACTCACTCGATGAAACACAGCGTAAGCGCTGTTTCACACCGGCTTTCTGTGAGGCCGTGGTATCACGTTTTCTGTGAGGCAATGCATACAATAACTTAAGCAAGTCAGAGTAAGGTACCGTATAAATCTGAGGAGCTGCTTCAGTACTTGCCGATACAAATCTCTGGTAGATTCATGTCTTTTTTTTATTAATTTCTTTTTTCTTTTTGTGTTCTTTTTTTGTCTTTCTTTTCTTTTCTTTTTTTTTTCTTTCCCTTTCTTTTTCTGTCAGATAACTACAGATTTCGCTCTCACAAGACTCAGACAGCGACAAGTGTCAGATAACCATAAAGTTATTAAACACTTATTTATCAGTGTTATAAGTCTGATAACTAACTTTATTATGGTATTATGGTGTGCCTGCGCTGTGATTCATCGAGTGAGTGAGGATACCGGAGGTCCATAATCCAACCCAACCCCTCATCCTACTCCCCATCCTCCATAGGCCGGCAGCGCAATTTTGACGCCTCTGGTGTTGCGGGTGTCCATGGGCGGCGATAAACGCTTACCATCGGCGATACTTCTGCTCGTTTGCCCCCTATTCCCTAAATAAATAATAATAATATAAATAACTGGCCCTTAGTCTGATAACAAACTTTAATACGGTATTATGTTGAAACTGTCCCTTAGTCTTCTAATAAATAAAAACTCGCTCATAGCCCAGTTGCACTCGGTGATTAGAAACAATCATCGAGGGTAAGCAACGATGGCGCGGTCAGTACCTGGATGGGTGACCGCTGGTGGCATGTTACCATGAGCGTCTCCGTGATTCGGAGGTCACGTTAAGCAGTCGGTCCCGGTTGTTATCATACGATAACAGTCGTGAAGCTTAGTTGGAGGCCTTCGGGCGGTTTAAAAACATCCAACGGCAAGATACGTAGCCACAACGTATTCTTGCCAGTCCCCAACCCGCACTTGGCCAGCGTGGGGACGAATGGCCTTAACCCTCTCCTGAGAGGAGACCCGAGCCCAGCAGTGGGACATTATGGGTTGTTGTTTGTTTGTTTTGTTTAAATAAAAACTAATTGGTAATATTGATTGGTCGTAGTGCTCTGAATACCAACTTACCTCCCAGTATTCCTTCATCAATAGCGTCCACGAGGAGAAACAGGCACTGTTTAGGAGGGTCGATTTCCATCAGTGGAAACAGGAGGGCTTGTTTGAAACACTCGTCCGGATTCTTCTCCAGATTTTGTGGTAGAAGCGCCTGGTGACAATAACATATTTTTATATGTAAATTAAACTTGATCCCTCTCCATCACACAAAGGTCGACTGGAAGAAATTATCTATGGCATTAAGTCCATGTAATGCATTCGCTGGAAGGTTAAATTAATTAAATACCTTTGAAGGAGAAATACTTCTTTTTTTTTTATGGAATTGGGGACAAACGAGCAGACGTATCGTCTGATGTTAAGCGATTATCGCCGCCCATGGACACACGCAACACCAGAGGCGTCACAAGTGCGTTGCGGGCCTTGGGGGATGAGGAGTGGGATGAGGGGAGGGGTAGGATTATGGGCCTCCGGTATCCTCACTCACTCGGTGAAACACAGCGCAGGCGCTGTTTCACAACGATTTTCTGTGAGGCCGTGGTATCACTCCGATCACGGTATATACATATAATCTGAATCTCGGAAACGGCTCTAACGATTTTCATGACATTTAGTGTACAGGAGGTTTTAGGAGCGATAAAGGAATCTAGTTAGGTTCATTTTATCAAAAAAATAATGGTCATCAAGATATTAAACATTTATATTTACTTACTTTTGTAGGTATAGACCTAGCTTTTAAAGAATGTTAAATTAACTAGACAAACTTTTATGAAAATTTTGTGTATAAAATAACTAGCTGACCCACGCAAACTATTGGTCTAAGCGTGACCTATCCTATCTTAGGTATGTCGGCAAAACACACATTTCCCTTCCCCTCATCCCTCTCCCCATCCCCCAAGACCAGCAGCGCACTTGTGATACCTCTGGTGTTACGGGTGTCCATGGGCGGCGGTAATCGCTTACCATCAGGCGATACCTCTGCTCGTTTGCCCCTGTATCCATAAAAAAAACATTTAAAAAAATGAAAATCGGTGGGATAGCTACGGAGTTATGAGTAATGTATAATTAAATGAAAAAAATTAAAATTATCATACCTGTTGTATCTGTGGTTCAGACAAGAGTTTATCATAGTAAGCGTTGGCTATCAAGGTCCTCGGACTGATGGGTAAACTTGGTATCGGAGGCGGGACATCCTTCTCCACCGCCTCAGGTTCTTCAGGGGGTTTGATAACGTTTTGGTATTCGGGCGGTTCTTGCGGGTCTTCTGGCTTAGGGGATGGGGGACGGTCGGCTTTCTTGAGGGGTGAAGATTCGGCTGAGCGGAGGTCGCTTTTGTTGGGGTATCTGGAATAGTAGGGATTAATATTACTTGGAAAATAAAACCACACTGATTATAAACTACAGTATACGATGTGTGTATGTTTAAGTCTGTATATGTATTTCTTAGTTAATATCAATTTTATCTGGTTCTGGAAAACTATAACCTCAATGCATGCTGACCGCATAAATCAATCAGCTACCGGAGGTACTCTCTGGCAGGTTGCAGTCAACCTCAATGCACCTTTTTTTTTACGTGTGGAACCTCGGGCCTTCACCCCGCCAGGGTTTGCGGCGGGGCGGTGTGTCGGAATCGAACCGACTAAAACCACACGGTGTGCCACTCTGCGTCTGAGATGGGAGAGATTCGGGAACCGCTTTCTTACGCCATCCGGACCCCTCGCGGCTGGCCTGTGAAGCGGATGGGGGGGAAAACCCGTCCCGGCCATCCGCGGCCACACTCAGGGCGGCATGAGGCGCTGGTAGGCGCGCCTCCGCCGCCCGGTTCGCCGGCGGCGGATCGGGTCCGAGTGGAGATCATCCTCTCGGGCCTTCTCCGCCGCCTCCTTCTGCGAGATGACTTCCTCGCAGAAGGTCGCGACCGCGGTAAAACTGCTCTCGCCGCCGGCCATGGAGCGTACGACGGCCGGCAGCGAGAGATCTCCTCCGATGACTGCAGTGAGGGCCCGACGCTGCGGCGCCCTAGCGGGGCACACCGCCAGCGTGTGCTGGGCCGAGTCCTCACTGCAGTCGCAGTGGTGGCAGGCGGGACTCAATTCCCTCTTGGCGACCGAGTGCAGGTACTTCCCGAAGCAACCGTGCCCGGAAAGCACCTGCGTCAGTCGGAAGGAAAGGGTGCCGTGCTGCCGCCCTGCCCACTCGAGGAAACCTCAAAGCACTTACTTTAACTAGATATTTATACCCCATAGGTTGTCTGATAGAGAATGCCTAGGGCAATAAGTCCGGCAATATACACAAGTGCATGAAGTTGTAAATAAATAAATGTAAATATATACCTGAAATTAGCTACAGGAATCCTGGACTTAGGCGGACTATTTTCTATCTTCTTCTCTTCACCCGAACTTTCATTCTTCTGTTCAGTAGACAAACTCTTCTGTAGCACATTAGCTTTCTTCTCGCTAAGTGGCTCAGAAGATTGCCTTAGCAGGCGTGAATTTCGTAACTCTTTGGATTGGCGTTGAGAGATGTTTCTCAAGAAGAGATTTTCGTGGTTCTCGTAAAGGCGGTGATCATCCTTTTGATCGTCGGAAGTAAATGGATTCGTTGTTTTGGTGGAAGATCTTGGCAAGATTTCTGGCAGCTGAAAAGTGAACGATAAATTTACAGTTCAAGCATTGTAATCCTAAGTTTTTTTTTCAAAACTAGTTAACAAACGTTCAGGAATCCCCTAGAAGCAATAACGTTGATCTTGCGGAAGTACGGGTGTTATGCCCCTCCAACACAAAGGGAGGATCCTCCGACCAGGCGAGGTGATCATACTTAGCGGGCCACGGCCCTACGGTTGATATTGGCATGATGTATATATACTAATTGGCCAAAACTTCTATTGCGCGATTCAGGATTGGCAGTTTCTTCATGTGCTAGGTTACTCCGTAGTTCGACGTATCTTCTGTAGGTGATGCTATAGTGCGTTTCTGTTTTCTTAGACAGCAAAGCACATTACTTGGCGCTGTAGAAAGTGGCGTGACGACCGCTTGAACTACTAGTTCAATAGTGCAGTCAATAATGTTTTATAGCTTCAGTCTTAAAGGATTCATTAGCCAGATCCATAATGGATCTAAGGACTATATTTTTTCGAAGCCGGCGTGACAAACGTGTAAACAGCTAGGCCAAACGTGCATTTGAAAAAAAATTGACCATAACTAATATAAAACCCCATAAATTCAAAATAGCTTTATAACCTGTGCATCATCAACATTGGAAAGTGGAGCATCGGCGTGCATATCCTGATAGTCTTCGCGTTCATGTATGCGATGTATGGTGCGGGTTCGATTATTATTGTTGCAAGCGACATCCTCGTCGTCTGTGCGCTGGTCTGTAAGAAAAATCAGGCAAGATATTTGAAAAAAATCTATTATATTTAGATAATTAATGAAGATATAAATGAAGGTTCTTTGAAAAAATAAATTATTCTATGGCATATTTATAAGTGATCTTGAATGCCGAGCCGGAGGTTAGGGGTTCGACATCCTGTAAAAATAGTTGTGTTATAAGCAAGCTCATATGTTCTCTCTTCGTGTAATTTATACAAAATATATTTAATAAATAAATAAATATTTTCGGACATTTTAACACACAACGCCATCTATTCCCAACCTAAGAAGAGCTTGTACTATGGGTACTAGACAACTGATATTATTACATATATACGCTTTTTTTTGTAAATACATATAAAACATCCAAACTCCGATACAAATATTTGCAGGTCATACAAACATTTGGTCCGACCCGGGAATCGCACCCGAGACCTCATGGACAGCAGTTGCGTACGCTACCACTGCGCCACCGAGGCAGCCAATATGCCTGATTATTGATTATTATTTATATAAAATATTATAAGAAATAATTCTTATCTCTTATCATATTTCTAGATTGATGAATTATTGATGTAATAGATGTATTATTATTTCACTACTTAGGGAGTAAAATAAGAAATACACTTTTGTGTAGAACTTCGTTATTTTCAAAGTTAGAAACACGATATAAGAAATAGGCGCGTGAATAAAGCCGCGTAATATAGCTAGTTTTGTTATATTATTATATTTAGCTACTTTACTGATTAGCCCCGTAGCCAAGTAGCATTCTACAAAGGTAAACGATAATCTACAACTAACAGGATGTCTCTCAACGCTAAATCACGTTACTTTTTTTTTAAAGATAACTCCGCATTGGGAATATACATCCTGTGTCGCGGGTGGACTTTACAACATGAAACGGACATAAAGAACACCCAGACTTAGACCACCGATTTGTGGATCACACAAAGTGTTGTCCCATGTGGAATTTACATCCTCAATGCATGGCGTAGTAGATTGTGGCGGAGCGATCACCTAAACCACTAGGCCAACCGCTCAGTCAATAATACAAGGGAACAGAGGCGTTAACGATTATAGAAAGAGAATCGATACGAAAGAAACACTTGTCATTCCATCACGTGCAAATTTATCGTTTTAATTATTACATCAATAAATCATCAAGTATTTGAATTATTTACAACAGGAAAACTCATACAAAAATAATGAATAATTAATGTCGATTGTTTTATTGTTATTGAACTAAGTTATTCGCTGCAGGCGCCACGCTGTCTGTCGCTTTGTGGCGCAGTATCGGAGTTAGGTTAGGTTTTAGACGCGAAAACAAAAAATTATTTATTTATCTACGCTTCTTTCCCAAAAATAAACAATATTGTTCCATGTTGTTATTGTGTACACACAATTAGAGACCTTTAAAAAAAACAATAGAAAGAGTGCTTATGAAAAGAAATAATAATACAACAAAATTCAATTATTTTCAAAGAAAGCACTCATTTTATTACGTAAGTGGCGACGCGTTCCGTGGCGAGGCATCGCCACGAGAACAGCTGATCTAACGACATTCAATGTTTCACGTCAATAAATAGATTGACGGATCCATGTGCATTACATAATTACATATACGTGTACAATCTCATCCCCTTTTTTTCTGTGCGGAAATCCCCTCGGATACCACCTCCTATGGCATGTCGGACTTGAACCGACTAAAACCGCACACCATCGCGGGTACTAGGAACCGAGGAACCAGGTACATCCTAGGAAGGAAAACCCTGGTACTCAGTCTCATCCCCTGTCATTGTCAAACTTATTTGAACGTGATTTTGTACAATAAACGCTTTATTCTATTTGTATATACGTAAAATATTTCAGTATATAATTCAATTCAAAAATACTGTGCACGTTAAGAATTATTAGTAAGATAATATTTAAAATACCTTCACTGTCGGCTAACAAGGGTTTCGAGCTTTCTTCACCGTCATCTCCGAGCTCCCGGAACCGACTTATGAGACGCTCTTCCTCTGAGTTATTATACCTAAAAAACACATAAAATATAAATTTAAAACAAACAACCATTTTTTATTGTTATATATTTATTTTGCTATAAGTTATTCACAAACAAGTAAACAATAAAATATAAACAAGTAACCTTAATAACTCCTTATATCATCAGTTATCTACCAGTGAAAGTCCCGTCAAAATCCCTCCAGCCGTTCCAGAGATTAGCCGGAACAAACAGACAGACAATCTCCGCTAACCTCACTCACTCGGTGATACACAGCACAGGCGCTGTTTCACACTGGATTTCTGTGAGACCGTGGTATCACTCCGGTCGAGGCAGCACATTCGCGCCGAAGCGTGGCACTCCCACGTAAAATTTAGTTAACAAAGTGTTAAGAATGGAAGTCGATGGACATAAAAGTGGAGGACGACCAAAGAAAAATTAGTTGGACTGCGTAAAAGAGAATATAGCCAGGAAGGGAGTAAGCAGTGAACTGACGAGACTTGGCACAGGGTAGGTAGATGGTGGTGATAAGTTTATTTAACATACAGACTAATGCAAATATTTTCATTAAGTTATAATCGAACCCACTACTCAGATTTTTTCGTAATTTGTTTCATTGCGACGACACCAGTGTAGCGGGTTCTAGATCAAGTTACTAATTACCTGTGACTGTGAGGAGTTTCAGGGTCACGGGGTGACATATCTGAGTTATCAGCTCTGGGCCTCCGTGAGGAGTGACTCAGTATCTGCATAGCGAGGGACCGGATGAATTCACCAGGACGCAAGCTACTTTCAGTATGGCTCTGAAACATGAAAAATTTAACATCATTAGGCTCGATTACTTTTTGACTTTTAGGGCCAATTACGATCAGCGCACTCACAGTCATAAAATTTTAAACTTTCAGTCTACAAAACAAATCTTGATCTCGTTTAAAAGACCCGGATTTTTGCCGTTAAAGCGACAGGTATCAAGCAATGATATGTATTGTATTGTATTTATTATTTATTGTACACATCGAAAATACAAGTATGAAAGAAATACGAGGAAGTGTCATGTGCAAAAGGCGTGCTTAACCCAACATAACATAACATAGTGTTTTTTGCCAGCAAACCCTTTTTCTTAACGTGTGGAAACCCCCTCGGGCCTTCACCCCACCGGGGTTTGCGGCGGGGCGGTGTGTCGGAATCGAACCGACTAAAACCACACGGTGTGCCACTCTGCGCCTGAGACGGGAGAGTACCGGGAACCGCTTTCTTACGCCATCCGGCTGCCAGCAAGCCCTGAGTGAACGTAGGATAGTGGAGAAATGTAAGGGCATAGTCATGCGTAGTTAAAAGAAACGAATATAATAACAAATGAAAAAGATAATAATAGTGATTTATAGACATTGATTTTATACCTACAGTTGAATACCTTATGCATATTAGTACACACATATGATATTCATTCGTAAATACATACATACATACATATACATATATACACATACATACATACACACACATACACATATAATATGCATTGTTACATAGACATAAAGTTTGAAATAGTTGGATCGCTGGCACTACTTTACTTTCATATTAAATTACAATCATCAGCCTATCTCCGTCCACTGCTGAACACAGATCTCTCAATATAGTTCATGATGCACGCTACATAGTTCGATTCTCGGTTCCTGATATAAATTAAATAAAACTTGATCTATGTTTTTTTTTGTATGGACCTGGTAAAGAAACTCTACTCTCCCTGATGAAAATCATAAGCAGAATCCAAGAGTGGTGGTCACTATACTCATTGCGAATGCAGACTATGCAATAATGCAGCATGGTGACCCACACCATGGCGGCCTACTCTCTCCAACGAAACACGACAGCACCGCAGCAGTTGATCTTCTGCGCGAGGGAAGTACCGCCCTGGTCGAGCCGGCTCGGGGCTGATGTCAGCGCGGCTCTACTACCTTAGCATCTCTATACTATATATGTATTGAACTCGCAATATTTCTGAATTCCAAAAGTAAATATAACGACAAGTAGTTATTAAGTTCAATATATTCGACTTGGTTTTAGTCTACAATACGACGCTGATCAGTCGGGTTTGTTGAATTTTTCTTCGTACAAAAAACAATAGTGTGTTTGGTCAATGACCAAATCACTATGGAACAGTTATCTACCTGCAGAAAATGTCGAGCCAGCAGTCGTCTGTTGAGTGAACGTTGTTGTCGAGCCTGCGGACCTTGTCCTGGATCACTGAGCTCCTGGCATAAAGCTGTTTTACCGCTTCCAGCATCACCTGGGAAAAAAAACCGTATAGAACTAAATAAGATTCACTTTGCACGACTGCCTCGGTGGCGCAGTAATAGCGTATGCGACTGCTGTTCATGAGGTCTCGGGTTCGAATCCTGGGTCAGATCAAATGTATGTATGATCTGCAAATATTTGTTTCGGCGTTTGGATGTTCTCTATGTATAATTTGTATGTATTTACAAAAAAAAGTATTTATGTATTCATATCAGTTGTCTAGTGCCCATAATACAAGCTCTGCTTAGTTTTAGGACTAGATGGCGTTGTGTGTTAGATGTCCGAAATATTTATTATTTATTTATTAGATATTTGGTAATAGAAAACTGTTTCAGCCCCATTTTTATCGCGAGCTGATTTCGGGTATAATTTCATTGATAGAAAATTTCTTCTAACAGTGTTAATATTTTTAGACTAAGAACAAATACAGACATACACATAATATAATTTAAAAAAAAATTGGCACAGGTGCTCATCGAACATCAACCGCCTCACACTCCACTTATGTATACATTCGGGAATTCGACTGACATGGGAGAGTCATGCGTAGGCCAGTGTTAAGTAATTCTCAAGTTACTTTTCACCGAATAACTGAGTTTACTGAGATGAAAAGCCCTCCAATTGACTATAAGGGACCATAAAAGGCAGCAATATATACTTTTTAACCTTTGAGTTGTGTCCATAAACGGCGGTAGCCACTTATCTCTCAGGTCTGCTTGTTTGCTCTCAATAGCATACAAAGTAAATACTCTTATCCATCCTTGAAGATCACGCACATAACAGAGCCCTGTTAAGATACTTACCCAGTATGAGTGCGCCACAAGTCTTGCTAATCGGCCTCTGTTCTAAACAGTGAGCTATCTTCTGAAAGGCCCATTCGCGACAGAAGAACCTCCGCTTGTCAGTGGATATACTGGTTTCTGTCACCCGTTGTGATGATGTAGACTTTCGGACGCCGCGGGTTTCTTTGTCTTGTAGACGAGAGGCTATTGGACTGAGTGGTGTACCTGGAAATAATTTAACCAAAATATTTTAGTAGAACACTGAAGTATGCCTTAAAGAAATTATCTAGGACGATTGCCGGTTATAAAACCAAGTCGTTTGATCCTAATTTTGATTAATTTTGGATGGATGGATTTTCTGGCAAAAAGAGCTGAACGTTTGAGTTCCGTAGTACAGTTAAGACAACACACGCACAACAAAACTTTAACAATAGTCGGATCCAATAAATTTTACAATCAGGATCATAGAATCATATTGAAGAAATGGAACAGTATAATTTAGACTATCTTAAGTTTTAATTAGCGATAGGTTATTGAAAATGGCCGTAAGGCAATCGTACAAGAAAAGAGATTACGAAATCACTTACCATCAAAGTCAAAGGTATCTCTCTCCCTGTCCCTATCTCTTTCTCGATCTCTATCTCTGTCCCTATCACGCCGATGCTCGCGGGAACCTTCTCGATCCCTTTCGGGAAAGCCTCGATGTCGATCAGTAGGTGTTCTGTCGTGACCTCGCGATGCGGCCATGTCATTTAGTGGTAGCGATCTGGAAAGTTTTAAAATGGAAAGATAAATACATCATTGTCATGGACAATGTTATTTTAGTTATCCTTTACCTCTCCCTAGAAAGCTGGTTTTCGTCTAATAGACCACGTTAGCCAAACGGATCGGTATATCAAGTTTCCCTTCTCTGTGCAGAGCAGCGTAGTTTTCTCCCTCAGTCGGCTCTTACGATACGACTATTTGTAGATACATAAAGAACAAGTTTATAATGATAAGTTTTTATAGAGGTCAGAGCAGCGTCAGAGAGAGGGTAGGCAAAGACAGCTTAGAGTTCAGAGTTATGAGAACATTATCTTGTCGTTACATTTTTGGACGTGGTTTTAGAAACAGAACACATACAACTGCTACTGCACAGAATACTTCAAAATTTGAAGACCCTAGATTCTAACATAGAGAAGGTTTTCAATGTAATAAAAGCATTAGAAAAATACCATTACAACAATATTTTAGGCTAGTCAATACAGAGCTTTTACTTTTTTGTTTCACGATATTATTTCTGATAAAATGTGCAATGTGTTTGATTAACCTGTTATCAATTCAAATTGTAATTTTATTTTGAACAAATTGTATTTCTTACAGTTACAAACAAATCTTCTTACCTGAGGTTAACTCTATGTTCAGCCTGTCGAACAGCAGAATGCCGATGCTGTTGCTGCCTCATGCTGACCTGGTACTGCCTCAGATACGCCTCCACCTTTCCTTCGCTGGTCTCATTCCGCTGCACCCTCCGAACTCTTGAAGAATCCTCTTTGACTCTCCTAGGCTCTTTCTTTTCGTTTTTTTCCATCTTCCCTTCAACAGGAGTGCTCAGAGCAAAATTCCCGCCGTTGTTGAAGTTGAGAGGGTCAAATTCACTTCGGAAGTTTTGGGTTCGGCTCGCCTTCGTATTCTTCGCTTTGTATTGAGATTTTGGAACTACTTGACTGTATATTGGTATTTGATTTTGATTCGACATTCTTAACTATGCTTTGGTTCAAAAATATACTTTTTAATTTGTTTTTTTAGAGGTATGACCCTAATATTACTTTGGTATTCGCTAATTGCTACTATCACTACAGGAACAGGTTTTGTTTTCTAGACAATAAAATAGGCCTTCTGATTGGCTGCTATTACAAGTCTTTTGAGGTTCACGACATATCTGAAGATCTGATATTCTTTTTTGTTCATTTCTTTATGGTCTTTCGTTTCTAGTGGTGTTCTCTGGCGACATTCCTATGTATGGTGGTTGAGATTATCTGGAAGAAAAGATAATAAGTTTTAGATTTGAATGTAAATTACACTTGATCTGACAATGTCTTTGAGAGACGAAGGTCATTGAATTTTTATTTAAATTCATTCTGGAGTGTTTTCAGACAAAATAGTAGGAAAAGTTAACAATGAGAAATATACATTTATCTTCCATAATAGATACCTTAGACCTCTGTTGTTTCCTCTAAAGGAAATTTGATAGTTTTCTAAATTTAAAAATTAAAAATTAAAAATAGACTAAGTATCGGATTTATAATTTACTTGTAATAACTAAGAACCTCAGCGATATATCTTCGCTTGGCGTTATTTCTTTTAACATTGAAAATGTTAGTTAGTTCTTTCTATCTTTTCAGTTCTTCAAGAAATTTAATAAAGATGGCAGATATTGATAAAGTTTTTTTTTCAAATAATAATAAATCTTTATTGTAACAAAAATAGATTACAAGACACTGTACAGCCCTGACTCCCAAAGTAGCGCTAGCTGTGTGTTAGGAGTCAATTCCTATTCACAGGCAACACAACTAACCAATAGTTACAATAGCAGGCAGTTAGTAGACACTAGTTAATTAAGTGTACGTCTGTATATTTAGACAATATATGTTTTCGTGTGAATGTAGGTATAAATGTGTGTGTGGAAGTATGATTTGCTATGAGTTATGATTGTGTGAAGTGATGGTGTGTTTGACATTATTCAAGTTTCCATTATTTTACTATTGCGTAAAATAATTCGTAACTTTTTAATAAACTTCCGATTATAAGATAACCCTAAATAACCTTATAAAATAAAGGAGATCTACCAATAATTAGGCGTGTTTCCGACGTACAATGTTCTTTGGGCCCGTTGAGCACTTATTGGGTGAGCATAATCATGAAACTCGCGTCATTGTCACCGAACGCGGTCCATGAACTATATATTTTTTCTTCTTTTCATTGCGTATTTTATTTGAAGAGCAAAGAGGATCATTTCAGGTGAGTTTATACAACTGTTTGTTTAGTTTTGAGTTTTATTTTTATTTATTTATACTTCATGGACATTAGTAGTGACAAAGGTGGAGTTAATGCCGTAGGCATTTTCTACCAGTCGACCTTGGGGTGATGCAGAGCCAGACACAAGGTAGATGCCCAAAACTAAACATAAGTTGATATCATATCTCAATAATAAATAATTAAACCATAAGTAGCAATTATATTAATACATATAATAAACACGTATTTAAATACATACATACATTTACATACATATAACACACATAAATACATAATTTATATGCAATATAATTTTTATATGGAAACAGCACGATGGTATCAAGGTGGGTCTGATAGGATATGTAGAAAATGTTTCCACAATAAGTGCTTAGAACTTTGCCTGGTTTTAGCCACCAGTTTTCACTTCTGTCGGCAGTTCTCAAGACTGCTTTGTGTTTTGTTTTTCATTTATTAAAACTTCCTATAATGCCACGAGCATTTTTTTCCAGTCAAACCTAGCAGGTGTTGAGCCGGTAATTCTAGAAATTTCTAGTTTATGTAGTGAAATTAAACTCACTATAACGGTTGTTAGAGTGTATAAGGAATACAAATCTCGCAGAACGATTATAATAGTCGTGACCGTGATGCAGCTGTGACATTAAGTCGTGGCATCATGTATAATCATGTAATCTATCTAAGATTAACTGCCTCGTTGGCGCAGTGATAGCGTACGCTACTGCTGTGCTTGAGGTCTCGGGTTCTTTAACAGGGTCAGACCGAATGTTTTTATGATCTGCAAATATTGGTTCTTTTATGTAATAGGGGGCAAACGAGCATACGTATCGTCCGACAGTAAGCGATTTACCGCCGCCCATGGACACTCGCAACACCAGAGGCGTCACAAGTGCGTTGCCGGCCTTTGGTGAATGTGGAGGGCATGGGGAGAGGGTTTGTTATATGGGCCTCCGGTATTCACACTGGTTTTTTTGTGAGGCCGTGGTATCCCTCCGGTCGAGAAGGCCCATTCGTGCCAAATCGTGGCTCTCCCACGGCAGATTCTTTTGGAAATTGAATGACAAATACAATTACTACAGATGTTTAAAGTTAATGTCACATTTTTTTCATTTTTACTTATTCCCTAGTCGTATCCACATAAAAATTATTTGAAGCATTGTTTCGTTAAGTTTATTTTTAAAAAATCCAGTACTTCCAATTCGCCATTGAAGACCAGAGAATCGTCTAGGCATATATATACACATTACCTCGAAGCCTTTCACGTCCGAAACAAAACTACGTTGATGAGACTCCCTAACGAGCGGCATACGTTAACCCCCGGCTTTGAGGGCTCTGTAGGCTTTTGAAACCTTTCACGTAAGGTATTTAGGGGTGCGGTCTGAGTACCTAAATATTTTAAAAGGTTACAAAGGGGATGGAAAATTAGACAGAATGTAAGGGCTAATGAAATTAATTGTTTAGTAAATTGTTAAACAGCAAATCGCGGTTTCAAAAATTAAAGCGTTTTTTTAGTTTTAAAGTGGCACGCAAGAAATTGTATTTCTTTTCTCAAAATTGCTTTATAATTGAATATTTTAAAAGAACTAGGCAAACAGCGGAAACGATTTCATTGTATACTATGTTTTAAGATATTCTACAGATTGATATCCAGTAGCGAAAATAACAACATTCAGATTTATAGCAATATATTTAACAAATCACAAAATTCAAACAGCAAAGGAATTAGGTTTAATTGCCTTAATGTACAAATAAAGGTTAAAGGGCATTTCTTGTTGGACTTATTAGAAGCAGGCAGGCCCTTATTTAAAAAGATCTTGAAAAGTTAAAGCAAATTTAGAAAAATGTACTCTATTTTGTACGTCGTAAGCTGAAAAGTCGATACACGGTAAATTTTTCAACAAAAGAAACCTAGCTAAAGTTATGAGTTTACCACTTCAGTAAATATCAGCGGTCCTATCGCGATTTTTTTCAGATAACCTTAACTAGTATACCTACTATATACATAACTATAAATTTATTATATTTTTTCATTTCACCCAATCTAGTTTAATGAATTTTCCTGACGTCTAAAGCCTTTAAATTTAAAACCTTTGTTTCAAATCTTCAAGTATTAAAAGGTAAGATTTATATTGATTCATTCTAGATCCAACGGTGATCATCATTATTATGATAGACATGAAACTGAAGTGGTACTAAGCGTATATGTAACATTTCAAGAACAGAAACGATCGAGAATAGTTGAGTAGATAGGCCTCCTTCTCACTTCAGTTAAGATTAATTAAGAGGCGATAGCCTAAAGGGAAACTTACAATTCAAACATTACAACTGTATTGCGCTAATATCAACATTACACACAAAAAAAAATATTCATAAGAATTCAGAAACTCCTTTTTTGATATAAAAGTCGGTATAATTCGAGACGGGACATAATGTATATCTAATACTAAGGTATATTTCTGATTGTCATCATGTCATTCAAATCATACGTGATAAACCCTTAGGGAAGACAAAGAATAACTACCGAATTAAGGCTAAAAGCCGGTATACCTGTGCGGTTGAGAACCACAGTAATCTAATACACGAGCCCTACTGAACCAGAACATGACATACCTATATAGTAAAATAAGAATAACACACGTGTACTTTGTCAGCTGTCGTACTAATAACAGAAATGTTTTTCAAACTAAGCACAATATTTAGCCTCACAGACCACTCATATCGTTACGCATTCTCCAGCCAGACAGCTGACGCGGAACTGCAATATTTAGGTTGCACCTTGTATTTGAGGGCTATTCTCTCGAAGCATATTTAATGAGAGAGATTTTACTTTATGAGCTTGTTTTCAATGATTTTTGTATGAAAAAAAACTGGTATCGTAGCGGATAGGGTTTTTGAAGGGTTTTTTCACGTCCTTATTAGGTAGTTCTGTAGGTAATTAGTAGGGTTAGTATGGTTGATATCTTGTAATATATACTTGATTACTAAGGAGGGAAGTGGCGGTTCGGGTCCCAAAGTTTAATTTTTCCTGGGACTTCCCGAGTGTCATAAGTCAGTGTGTTCGTGGGTTACTGCTGTTGATCCTGATGTACAGGAGTTATAGTGGTGGGCGTGAGGTCGAGATTAGTCCCATACTAGATATATACACCATGATCTCTGGAGTATAGGTGCTTTCTATGTATAATATATTCATGTATATTTAAAATAGTATTTAACCAGTAAATCTAGCCTTTAGCAGGCTCAGCTTGGTTAGAAGCTAGTTGGAAATTCTGGGAAGGACTCAGACAGTGGTTCAAAAGTCATATAGGATGAAGTAACCGCTTGCCTTTGCCTTTCTTGCTCTTAAATTTTAAATAGTACCTAAAGCTGGTCCTACTGGAAAGTAACTGCGTCTGTTACGTTTTCACGGTAAAAGCGGTGCCACGATATCAATAAAATTTGGCACGGTAATACTTCGATTCTTGAGCAAGGGCATAGGCTGCTCTATCAAGCGATAACCGACATACACGGACAGCCGCGAGAAAAACCTAGTACATAATAAATCCCTCCCTATTCGAAGTCGTTTTTAAAATATATAATTACTAGACTAAATGTAGTCTGTTTAGACAAAGTTTTTAATGATGTTAGTAGAGTATGTGGTTTCGTCTGGATACCGCAGCTGTTAGCTCAAACTAACTTTAATGACTGACTGAACTTTTAGACATTTACAAAGTTTACATGGTTATATTTACTAAGAATATTTATGGTTGTTTTATTTAATATTTAGTTAGGTAAAGCCTTGTTCAATTATGAAAAAAGTACTTATTTATTTATGATGATGATATTCTCCTAGCCGTTATAGGAGATACTATACTGCACATGTGTGTACGCAAACACAGGTGCACTCTCTGTTCCCTCACTCTCATAATATCTTATGGAACGAGAGACAACTATCTGACACGAGATCAGGCGTAGGACCGACGGCTTTACGTGCTCTCTGAGACAATATTTTTTATCTATACTAATATTACAAAGCTAAAGTTATTGGAAAATTGATTTCAGTTACGCGTTAATCTCAGGACTTAAGACTACAAAAATACAAGAAACGGACACAAAAAACACCCAATTAACAATTTGTGTGATCTATAAATCGAACTCACGACAGTCTGGGAAGTAGAGAGCGGCGAGGCAACCGCTTAAATTACTACGCCATTCATGCAATCGCATCAGTATGATTATCAGAACTTCGGGTAAGAAGATTTTAAGTATTTGTAATTAATATTGAAGAATATTATGTGGGTTAGGTGGTGCGAGGCTTCTCCAGCGATACTTTGAATAAAAATCAGTCTCAAAGCGAACTGTTTCATTTACGTGTCTCTGTACTCCCTACATAACATGGCGCAATTAGTAGAATACGAACCTACGTCCCCAAAGGGAATCTGATTTCTAATCAGACTTACTTTATAGGTAACGATAACTGTAGTGTAAGACAGTTGAATTTTTCCTGGAATTTCCCGAGTATCATAACTCGGCGTGTTTGTGGGTTTTAATTCTGGTGTACGGGAGTTACAATAAGTGTACAATAAGATTAAATGTTTACCTTGTTACGTACGCGTACCACAAACCGGACTAAGCTTGTCAAGAAAACAATTTCTTTTGATTCATTATATCAGTTCTGATAAATAATTTCAAAGAAACTCACAAATATCGGTGCCAGATAAACAACGAATGAATCATACCTTCGATATAAAACTCGCGGCTAAAGAAACTTGTCTATAATAACTCATACAAAAGAAACTGCCGAAGATTTATTTGTATACTGTAAAATTTACAAGACCGTAAGTGTATGAATCTGGAAGTAAACCTTCGCTTTTTTACTACGTCGTTATAATTTACCAACACGCATGTCGGTTTGGTATACATTTTACCACTTAGAGATCCTACACACTATGCTGCTGGGGTGGAAGAACGGGTGCCATGTCCCTCCAACACAAAGGGATATTCCTCCGACCTGGCGAGGTGATCACGCCTGGCGGGCCACTGCCCAACAGTTGATGTTGGGAAATTGTATATATGTTAGTCGGCGCGAGAACTTCTATTGCGCGATGCAGGATTGGTAGCTTCTTCGTACACTACGTTACTACGTAGTTCAGTGTATCTTCGGTGGATGGCGTTGTCATATATTTATGTTGACGCTATATGTGGAAGTCGCCACACCGGCATCGTTAGAGCGCCAGCACAGGTTGCGGAGCATCATTTCAGTTGTGAATAACCCGGCGGTATTGCCGACGGTGATGTGTCTAGTAGGCTACATGTTGGTAGGACCATGGGCCGGCTCGATAAGTGACACTACCGCCTTTTCATTGCTTTTCCTTCACCGAGTGGATTTATCGATGGCTAACATAGAGCAACACAGGCCGACAATAGCTATAGCCCTTTTTTTTCGAACAATACCAGTCTGTCATATTTTACGAGGGAAAATTTTCACACATATAAATTTTGGATTCACAGAAAATCGTCTGTCACTACCAACTCACACATAGCAATTAAAACAAAACGTTTAGAATTTCACACACGCATAAATCTTGGTTTACATTTTGACTGGTTCTCATAGCCCTGTGGCAACGACCGCTAGTGTCATGATACTATGATGATATTATTCGGAGGTCACGTTAAGCAGTCGATGACGGTTGTTATCATAAGATAACAGTCGCGAAGCATAGATGGAGGCCTATGGGCGGCTTGAAAACATCCAACGGCAAGGTTACGTAGCCACAACGTTGTCTTGTCAGTCCCCAACCCGCACTCGGTCAGCGTGGGGACGTATGGCTTTAACCCTCTCCTGAGAGGAGACCCGAACCGACTTTGACAGAGGGGAATGTCTGTGTAGAGGGTAGCGCCTGCCGTATTGCTTTACTGGTGACCAATAATCAATATAAGAACCTCTATTCTATTTTGGGACGCAAGGGGGCCGAGAATCACTTGCGACTTTTGACGGTGTCTTTATCACAAAGTGACTCGAAGGGTACACGATTCCGCAACTTTCGTAGGAATATACAAACAATACAAGTAATAGACTACACGGTTGGCCTAGTGCTTTCTTTCAGTGGTCGCCACACCACTTCCTACTGCGCCAAGTGTTGTGGGTTCAAATCCTACATGGGACAACACTTTGTGTGATCCATAAATTGTTGTTTTAAGTCTGGGTGTACTTTGTGTCAGTTTCATGTATGTTTGTAAAGATCCCCGTGACACAGGAATGTATATTCCTAATGCGGAAGTTGTCTTTTAAAAAAAGGAATGAAATATACTAAGACTATAGAATCCAGTATGTCCAGATTTGGACTGTTTATTAGACAATTTTTGCAAGTCTTAACTGTCAGATATAAACGTTTCCTTGGAAATAACTTTTGTAGCTTACACCATAAGAAGCGATTTTCATATTTAGCCCACGGTATTAAAAAAAATATGAACAGCGAAACGAACGTTAACTAAGTAAAGCGTAACGTTATTAAATTCTCTAAAAAATTTTAAAACAAACATCGCTACAACGCTTACTATTAAAATATATTTGTTGAAAACTTCGCATAATTAAGTCACTAGTGAATATTCATCATGACATGTTCCGGAAGACGGTACTTTAATTGATTTTTGTCGAGACGGTCTTAATGGACTTAATTTTCTTTATAGACGTCAGGCATCCTGCTCACATTACTACCGTGGTGATGATGGTGAACTAACGACTCAGTTCTCTATTTATAGGGATCCGTACCTCAAAATGTAAAAACGGAACCCTTATAGAATCAATTTGTTGTCCGTCTGTGTGAGTTTTTACACGACTAAGGTGAAGCTACAGGGTAGGATTATATTTGCCATGTGTGTTTGTACGATACACCGTAACACGAGCTACTGATTCGATTTTAATCCAAATGACATGGGCTATATACAAGCTCGGCTTAGTTTGGGATTAGATGGCGTTAGATGTCCGAAATATTTATTATTATTATTTATTATGGTATAAATATTATGAAAAGTTTATACGTCGTCTACGTATAACATGTAACGGAACTGTATCTTGTCATGTATCATATAAAGGATTTATGTACGTATTATACATTATTTGTCGTATCGTCATTTAGACAACATCACTAATTGCTTTTAAAACAAAGTAATAGAAATACACTAATGCATTAAATAAACAAGCCGATAACAGAACATCTGACTCTTGATAATGCAACTATTTCATGAAATGATCACTAATATTTGATTATGATCATGAAAAACTTGGAACTCACTACCATCGCATGTAGTTCCCTCCCACTATGTCCCCTTGCTCTGGTCCTTTAGCCAGCCCAGCCATAGTGTAGGCCATAGGTATGCTGCATTGTTTACATTCGCAATGACTGTAACGGCCCTCACTCCTGAATCCAACTGACCCTTTTCAGCAGGCTGAGTATACTCTATTTGTTTATTTGTTTTACCGGGCCATTTCCACACTTAGCCTCTTGATTGGGCCGTACGTGTACGGTACGTGAGTTTGTTCATCTTCCTACTCCAATCATCCTAACTCATCTCAGAAGCTCAGCAGCCTTTTCAGGTCACCAAATGTTCCCGGGAGTCATGTTGATTGGAGGATGTCCGCCTTCTACATTCTGTGATAACGTGCTGAGGAGTTTCTTCTGCCTCCATGCATCCCCTGCACAGAGGGCTGTCTGTTGCGCCTATAGTGAAGAGGTGCTTGTTTGGGGGACAATGCCCTGTCAGGATGCCTATGACCTTCTTCTGAAATCGACCCTTGAGTATATTCATTTTGACAGCTAATTATAAATCATACGTTTAGTTATTTATATCGGGAACGTCTGCTTATTCACGTATCTGGCCATGACATAAGTTTGTTTTGTTCTCTTAAAACGAATAGATTTACCCCGTTTTAGCAACATTTTTACGGCATGGTGCGACTATTGGTCGTAGCGTGATGTTATAGTCTATAGCCTGCCGTGAAATACCGGCTATTCACATTAAAATAATTTTGCAATTCCAACTAGTCTATACATGTAAAAAAAAATTGGAATGTCTGTTCGTAATATTAAAATGACAGCATTTTACTAAATGCATGAATACACGGTACATATACCAAAATAGCATTTTTTACAAATTTTGTCTGTCTGTTTGATCGAAATTTTCGATTTCGACGGAACTGGCAGATAGCTTATGATATAAGGTGTAGATCTGAGGATTCGCCCCGCGGCCTTGCCCGCAGTTACAAAAACAAACGCGGGTAATATCGCTGTGCTCAGCTAAGTAATACCTAATATTAGTGAGTTCAGGCAAAGATAACTAGCTCTATAACGGTTTAGATAGTACTCCCCATTTTTCACGTGAAAATAGAATCAGAAATATTCATAGAATTGTCATAATTTGAACTGAAAAATTAAGGCACTTAAAATTCAGCGAACCGCGCTGTATGCTGAAGGCAAATAGAATATGATATTCCTGCTGTGTTTGTGCCATCGTACAGTTTTGCCCAGTTCATTGTAATATAACGATTTTACTGCGACTGCGAAAGTAGGAGGGTTATGTTTTTTTTATGTATGTATGTATATTTCTTTGAAACGCCCTGGAGCCTAAAAGGCTTGTCGTATTTTTATGCGAGTGGTATCACTAGATTCGTCTTCGTCGTGAGAGTGACACTGGGTAAATTAAAAACAAAAACAAAACGAAAAATGTTATACGCAGACGGGTTACTTTGCATTAATAACTTTTTTTACTTCGGCGGATTCAATGCTCAGTGCTTTACCAGGCAACCGTCGGGGATTGTAAAGATCTAGTAAGGTAGGTGCAGCGAGATCACTGTTGTTATCAGCTACAGAAACCGATAAAATGGACATTAACTATTACTAACTGTTTACAGAGAAAAATGTGTTTTAATATATTCATTTTTGAGGGTTTGTGTTTTAAAATTTGATTGTTTGTTTTAAGTTTATCTTCTCTACGCAATGTTGTTCTCCTACCATGGGAAAGCCATGCTTCGGCATGAATGGACCGGCTCGACTTGACTTGACCACGACCTAACAGAAATCCGGTGTGAAACAGCACTTGTGCTGTGTTTCATCGAGTGAGTTGGGATACAAGCCATTTTTTTTTACGTGGTGGAGTGCCTTTACGCACTTAGCTCCCCCCCCCCATCGCGGGGTAGGGGGTTCGCTTTGTGTGGGACTCCTGACCGACTCGCCAGACTACCCACTAAACCACCACGGTGTGCCACTCTGCGCCTGAGACGGGAGAGATCCGGGAACCGCTTTCTTACGCCACCCGGACCCAATTAGGATACAAGCCATACCCCAACCCTCCCCCATCCCGCTCCGTATCCCCCAAAGGCCGTCATCGTACTTGTGACGCTTCTGGTGTTGCAGATGGTGGTAATCGCTTACTATGAGGCAATATGACTGCTTGTTTTGCCCCCTATTCAAAAAAACAACCAACGGCATGAATAGGGATGGTGACACTCCATATTCTTATTTTTTTCTTTCCTTCTCTTCTTTAACTTCTTTACCACACGGATAGAACATATAGACAATAGACAGATAATCAAATTAAGAAATTATCTACTATGTCAAATTCCCGTCTGGTTGATCATCGTCATCATCAGCCTATCGTAGTCCACGGCTGGACATAGGCCTCTCCAATAGTACGCCACTTAGTTCGATCCTCGGCTTCTCGCATCCAGCTCCTACCAGCCATCTTGCGCAAATCATCACTCCACCTGGCCTGTGGACGTCCTACACTACGTTTGCCGAGACGCGGTCTCCACTCAAGAACTCGTTTACCAATGGTTATCAGTCCTACGGAAAATATGCCCAACCTACTGCCGCTTCAGTTTGCTAATCCCACAGGATTAGTAAACTGAAGCGCATATGCTATGTCGATGACCCTGGTTCTTTGTCGGATCACCTCGTTTCTGATGGGATACCTTAGAGAAACGCCTGTCTGGTTGATGCTCAAGATGAACATCGAAACTGTAAAACCGATTTTTTACTCTTTTTTAAACGTGTGTTTTGCTGGCGTGCCTAAGATGGAATAGATTTTATCACGTATTTTCTTTTGAGAGCCGCAAACGAAGCTGCGATTATCTAGTCGTATTGTATGTTACTCAATCTTGTTTTGTACACTTGAGACGCCATAAGCTTCCTGTTAACTGAGCTCTGACGTCATTATACGATAAACTTAAGACCTAGGATGTCTACAAATGATAAATACAATATGAGTAACAAACATACTTGACGTATTAGTAATAGGAACCGTTATAATGCCTAGATTCGTGTGTGACTAATTCTGTGATACGTGTAGCCCGGAAGAAAGATAGAGAAATTAAATAACTGGGTTATGATACAAAGTGAATGAGATCGACTGAAGAAAGTCTTCTCTATAATAAATTGTTTTGATGGATAAATTTCAATCACACCAGTAGTGGTCACCGTACTCACTGCAAATGCAGACAAAGCACCAATGCATCATGGTGGCCCACACTATGCTTCTGCATCACTGGGCCTCCGGTTCGCAATATCTATACTAATTTTTTATAGCTAAAGAAGTTGTGCGAATACTGTGGGAGTCACGCTTCGGTATGAATGGACCGGCTCGACCGTAGTGATACCACGGCCTCGCAGAAAACCGATGTGAAACAGCGCTTGCGCTGTGTTTCACCGAATGAATGAGGATACCAGATGCCCATACACCAACTTCTCCCCCCACCCCCCTCTCAAACTTAGGGTTGAATAGCATATATCTTCTTATCAACTTTTAAAAACACCAAACCGATTCTATACCGTTACCAAAATATGTTTTCTTTTTCATGGTTGACACGATAAAACCACCACAGGTACATATATAGTAGTTTAGTAGCCAGCATTAATTAAAAAATATAACAAAATCATTGCAAATTTGTTCCTTTTGAGAGACCCAAAGTTCCACGAGACAACCTAAGTTTTTTTTTAAGAAACTCGCTACACAATCCGGATATTAAAACCGTCTAAGAATTTAAATCATATGAGTGTATACAAACCCTAAGAACTCAACCAATAAAGTTAAGAGGATGACACTCGACGTCTTGAACAAGACTTGTTCATGGACGGTGTTGATAATAAGGTCTACCGCACACAGAGCTGTTTGTTTATTTATGTTAGGACTTAAGTCAACCCTGTATCACCGTTAGCAGTCGCCGCCTGTTATATTTACACTACTCTACTCACCAGGTTTGTTTCGGTTTTGAAATCATATAATGTCTAAAGCGGACTATTCTGGATCAATCGATATTTTTAAAATCAATTTTTTTTTTGGATTATATAGTCTTTCCTTATTTCTGTTTAAATACCGAATATGCTGCGGAAAATATCAAATCGTTTCCTATTCAATATGCATAGTACTTTTATTAAACAACTAAAGGCACAAACAAACGTCTTAAAAACCAAAGACGTGCCGAGCTTCTAATCGAACCTTGTAAATTATCTGACTGTCTAATTGGCGCAGTGCTAGCGTACGCGACTGCTGTGTATGATGTCACGGGTTCCACTCGCGGGTCGGACCAAATGTTTGTATGATCTGCATGCATCTACTTCAGATGTTTAGGTGATTTCTATGTACAAAGAGAAAGTATATTATGGCTGTTAGGAGAATATATATTCGGCTGCAAAAAAAAGTCAATTGATAATATAAAGATCGAATTAACTGACTCGGTGGCGTGCAGTGCTTGAGATCTCTAGTTTAATATTTGTATGATCTGAAAATATTTGTATCGGAGTTTGGATGTTTTCTATTTCATTTTTTTAATATCTATGTATTTACAAAAAAAAAGTGTATATGTATTTATATCACTTGTCCAGTACCCATAAAACAAGCTTAGTTTGGGACTAGATGACGTTGTGTTGGATGTGCGAAAATATTTATTATTTCTTTCTCAACAAAGCTAAGCAGGTGTGTGTCTGTGTATGCTTTTAAAATATAATCAAAAGCTACCGTAATACTATATTACCTACTAATTAGTATTCTTAAAAGTTTTGTACATCATAGGGACACGAACGAACAATCGAATCGTTTAAAGAAAAGGTAGACGAAAAAACAGAGGGTCATAAAATTTTACAATATAAGTTGTTAACAAATGAAATATTACCTGAAAACGGTTACGTCAAGTTAATCGATGAGTTTTAATGGTTTACATATCTTTGCTCCTACCTTCAACGAAACTTTGTGTGTATGAAAGTGGTATCTCGACCAATAGGCGACAAGTAGCTCACAGAAATGGTCTGAGCCGAACACAAAACACTGACATTGTAATCCTTCCTTATCCTCGCGTAGAAAGTACAAGGTCACCTCCCACACGATGCTATGCAATATTCGACCTTAAACAACCCACGCAGCCGCATATTTGAATTAAAATTTGTACGTTCCTGGAGGGCGTTTGCGTTTAGTACTAATGGGGTTTATATTGAGCTAATGCAGGGGAGGGATTGTGTGAACTTGAACAAACGAGGACTGACATACATATACTGTACGAACTGATGGATGTAGGTTCGCTCGCTTTGATATTATTTCTTCGAGGTAAAAATAAATCAAGAGCGAGATCCTTGCTTAAAAGCCGGCAATTCGCTTGTGACCATAGAATAACACACCCAGCGGCGGCTTAAGACTCCTGAATAGCAGGCGTTCTTGCACGGTAATAGTCTGATTTGAGTGACTGCCTCGGTGGCGCAGCGGTAGCGTATGCGACTGCTGTTCTTGAGGTCTCGGGTTCGATTCCCGGGTCGGATCAAATGTTTGTATGATATACAAATGTTTGTTTCGAAGTTTGGGTGTTTTCTATGTATGATGTGTATGTATTTACAAAAAAAAAAGTATATATGTATTTTATATCAGTTGTTTAGTACCCATAATACAAGCTCTGCTTAGTGTGGGACTGGATGGCGTTGTGTGTTAGATGTCCGAAAAAAAAAAGAAAAAAAGAATCACTTTATACATTAAAGTATTAAAGTGTTCATTTTGCTCCGATATCATAAGAAAATATGTGCTATTCCGGACTTATAATCTATGATACCTGATCAGCTGCACCGAAGCCTGATTAGGAAACAAATATCAATTCATGAAAACGTTCGCATAAGTATATGCGATCTGGTACTCTAAACCAAACATCAGTCTACTTACTAGTAGTGATGTTTGGTTTAGAGTACCAGGCTGATTTCAGTACAGTTGGTAAGGCTCCTTGGAAGACCAACCTAAAATGACAGCACCAGTGTAGCCACTTTCGTTGGTGATTGGAAGTCCAATGATGCAGAAACATTACTAGGCTATTATGGTGTGGACTACCATGCTGCATCGTTTTATAGTCTACATTCGCAATGAGTATGGTGACCTTGGATTCTGCTCATGCTTTCCAGGCAGTAGAGTCCCTTTCGTATGCTCATACATCCTACTAATATCATAAATGTGAAAGTTTGTAAGATGTTTGTTACTCTTTCACGCAAAAATCACTGAACGGATTTGGATGAAACTTGACAGTAATATAGCTTATACATCAGAATAACACATAGGCTTCTATTTGCCGCGATAACCGACATATAGCGGGCGGAGCCGCGGGCATAAACTAGTAAAAACTAAAAGTCCAAAGTGCGTTGGTAGTGGTAATTTAGCTGATCGCATATAAAGCGGTTTCTTTATACAATGTTCAATTTCCGCCTCGAACTATTACGTCACGTCCTATTGTACAAGTAACTAAAGAATGCCCAAATTACACCACAATAATAGTGTTATTAAGCCCGCATGACAAACAACCGGCCATTGTAATCGATCTCTGTAATGCGGGTAAGTGATCTTCACCTATTTTAAGCTACGTCGACAAAGTAGCAAGAGGACGTGCTTACAAAGAAATTGTTGTGGGTTCGAAACATAGCCTGTATTATTTCGATGAATAAATAAAAAAGAATGAATAACCTGAAATTATAAACACCATAATTTTATTTATTTTTAGAGATTGGTTTAGAAATTAAGGCATATTTAAACTTACTATCGCATTGAAAATACTACTGCCTCACAGAAAATCGTTGTGAAACAGCGCCGTGTTTCATCAATTGAGTGAGGATACCGGAGGCCCATAATCTAATCCTTCCCCTTATCCCCCTCCCCATCCCCCAAGGCCGTCAACGCACTTGTGACGCCTCTGGTGTTACGGGTGTCCATAGGCGGCGGTAATCGCTGACCATAAGGCGATAGGTCTGCTCGTTTGCCCCCTATTCCATAAAAAAAAGATTAAAGTATATAACGAAAATCAACAAGGAATTTTTTAAATAAATTAGTACTGACATAAAACTTCTACACACACACTACATATTTTTCACCTATTTCTTGGTCCAATGAAGTGTGTGACTTCTAACGACGACCTTAACATAAAACTTCTGATTAACACATCTAAAGCTAATTTCACAAAATCGTTTTATTATCAGGATCGCACGTACGCATATATTACCCTCGTTTACATACAGATATTGCATTAAAAATTACGAGATTGCGGCACGCCTACGGTACTACTAAATGGAGCTTTGGAACATAGGGTTGGCAGTAACGAAACACACATTTTAGTTTATATTTTTGATTTGTATGAGGCGTCTTATTAACGTGATCAAATAGCAGAAATACTACGGAAAACAATATAAGGGTTAAAAAACCGGCCAAGTGCAAGTAGGATTCGTTTGAACCTGTATTTTCAAATTTTTTTCTTTATCAGTGCTCTAAGACGTTGCTTCGTACCGAATTTCAAGATGCTGAGTTCACGGGATCCAGGGTACCCTTTAAGTTTTGATTCCCTTGCGAGTGCCGATATTTGCAGCAAAAACTGCTGTATCCTTTGATTGCGTTTACTTAGAAAAGTAATTTTTAGTAGACCTGAGTATTTGATACGAATATGCCTGATACCTCCAGGCGTTCCTGAGAAAAAGGGTCTTGATAGACAGACAGACGGACAACAGAGTGATTCTAGGGTTTTGTTTTTCCTTTTGAGGTACGGTACCCTAAAATGGATTCATCATCATCATCAACTGCCTTTAAAACCGCTAGACATAAGCTTCTCCTAATAAAAATCTCAATCTAGAAGCCGAGAATCCAACTAAGTGGCGTGCAATTGGAGAGGCCTATGTCCGGCAATGGACTGCGATAGGCTGATGATGACGATGATATATTATATTTATACTATATTTATATTATTATTATTTTTTTATGGAATAGGGGGCAAACAAGCAGACGTATCGCCTGATGGTAAGCGATTACCGCCGCCCATGGACACCCGTAACACCAGAGGCGTCACAAGTACGTTGCCGGCCTTGGGGGATGGGAAGGGGGATGAGGGGAAGGGTTGGATTATGGGCCTCCGGTATCCTCACTCACTCGGTGAAACACAGCGCGCTGTTCCACATTGGTTTTCTGTGAGGCCGTGGTATCACTCCGGTCGAGCCGGCCCATGCATGCCGAAGCGTGGCTCTCCCAGGGTAAAATAAATAAAAAATTATACCGTATAAGTATACGGTAAATGTATACGTAATGTAAGTACATTTTTACATAACTGTCTTAAAAGTATCAACCACATAATAAAGTAAAGTTAGTTACAAAAAATTATACTAAATGGCTTTCTAGAAAATATCGTTTGGAAAACTTTTTAAGTGGCGCTCATAGCCTAGTTGCAGTCGTGATTAGAAACAATCACCGAGGGTAAGCAATGACTGCGCGGTCCGTACCTAGATGGGTGATCGCTGGTGGCATGTTACCATGAGCGTCTCCGTGATTTGTAGGTCAAGTTAAGCAGTCGATCCCGGTTGTTATTATAGGATAACAGGCGTGAAGCTTAGTTGGAGGCCTTTGGGAGGTTTAAAAACATCCAACGGTAAGATTACGTAGCCACAACGTATTCTTGCCAGTCCCCAATCCGCACTTGGCCAGCGTGGGGACGTATGGCATTAACCCTCTCCTGAGAGGAGACCGGAGCCCAGCAATAGGACATTATGGGTTGTTGATTAATAGATTGAAATTTTTAATTTATATTAATTTCTCTTAATGTGTCCCGAACGTAATCTTAGTATAGTTTTCAGATTATTTCTGTTTAATGTTGTGTTCTCTATCCACGGTTGTAGCGAAATTTCTGTCTAGGAAATTATTTATATTGTATCCAATGAACAGACTTTCAAGGATTATCATAATACCTTATAAAGAATGAAAACCATAAAGTGCTTCAATCTTAAACATTAAAACAAACTGATAGAAAAAAACAGTAAAAAAACAAAGATTTTCGCCTGATCTCTCAGACATTAAAAGACCTGCTTAAAAATCATTTCATTTAAGAGAAACTAAACATATCTTTAGAATTAGACGCAACATGCTGACGAGACCACGAGACGACCCGGAAATTAAAGTCTAAACGGACTTTCAAAGGAAGTCACCACACCATTTGGTTAGTCATTTGCCTTTTATCAGAAAAGGCTTTCTTGTAGGCTCTAGAACTCCTATGACAAACGCCTTTGATAAACCAGGCAGTAATATATTAGGCACCAGGATGACCGAGCTTTGTTCGGGTTTTTTTTGGTTAATTTTATAAATATGAATCCTGGTTGGATCGATATATCGCCTCTGTAACCCCTGCATAGAAAATTTCATGAAAATCGTTTCGAATTTTATAAAGAATTACAATTATTCACGGTTAGCCTAGTGGTTTCAGTGGTCGCCACACCGCTTCCTACTGCGCCAAGTCTTGTGGGTTCAAATCCTACATGGGACAACACTTTGAGTGATCCATAAATTGTTGTTCCGAGTCTGGGTTTACTTTGTGTCCGTTTCATGTATGTTTGTAAAGACCCGCGACACAGGAATGTATATTCCTAATAAGGGAGTTGTCTTTTAAAAGAAAAAGTAAAAAAAAAGAAAAATACTTCAAAGGTATTGGATGTCCTTTAATTCACTACTTATTGTTCACACATGGCAAATGAGTAGAGAGGTCATTTGATACCAGACGTTGAGTACTTACAAGACAACAGCATTAGCATTAATATTTGGATGGTCTTTGTAACTTTTCCTGTTTTTCTCAAAAGGAAAAACCAATCCTTATTTTTACAATATTTGTAGTGGTACTTAACGTCCATTGCTCGTAACATGATAATATACAGCCTTCCTCGATTAAATATTTTTAAATGCAATCCACTTATTCTTGAAATAATCGCGTGTAATCAACCAAACAAACGAAATCTACATCTTTAGTTGACTTTATTAGTCAGATACATATATTTTTTACACAAATCCATCTGGTCCCGAGTTAGGTAGACCATGTGTTGCGGGTACTGGTCAACTGATATAAATACATATATACTTTTTTTTGTAAATACATACATGTTATATATAGAAAACAATCAAACTCGAACCAAACTAAACCCGAGACCTCAAGCAGAGCAGTCGCATACGCTGCCAGTACCCCACCGAGGCAGTTAACGCGATCATTATATATCAATCGATGTTTTTTTTGGCTATTGAATAAATATTCTCCTTACAGCAAGTGACAACCATACGTTTTATAATTCGCAAGTAAAATACATATCTTTAAAAGTATATACATATAACTCGTAACTCGAGGACAGCATCATCGACCCCCCACGTAGAGATTTGACAGCTGCTTTTTTTTTTAATGCTACAAATATGATACTGGTGTTTTTACCCAATGATAGGAGCCTTGTGTCACTCTCGAATAGGGATATTATCAGGACCTCGGCCTGGATAGATTTCTTCTTAGGATTTTTCTGGCCTACTATACCACACAGGCCTCGTCTTTTGATCCGTTTGTTCCGGCTAATCTATGGAACGGCTGGATTGATTTTGATACGAATACGGCTTTTCACTGGCAGGTGGCTGATGTAATAAAGACTAATTTAAGCTACTTGTTTTATACTAGTTTAGCCTCGCCAGTGTTACCCGCGGTTGTAAAGGTACAACAATAACCGCGGTTACACCGCTGAACCCTGGTATATATAAGAATCCTGTTTAGTTTGTTGCCTGATTCGATTCTTACGACGCCCACAGTTTGATTCGTCTTGTTAACTAGGTTCAAAATATTTTAATTTAAAAACTTCCTTTTAGCATTCCCCGCTAAAACACTTCATCGCGTTTGATTACGTCACCAACCGACAAAGCAGTTAAATTATGACGCCAACTGACAGCTGTCACCTTGTTTATCGGTTATTGACATATTGAAGTCGTTGATGTTTGAAGTCACGCAACAGTTATTACCTTTGTTCTGTATATTATAATAACTGTTAATTTATTTATTAGAAAAACCGTTAACCGTGGGAGAGCCACGCTTCCGCATGTATGGGCCGGCTCGACTGGATACCATGGTCTCACAGAAAAACTGTGCGAAACAGCGCTTCCACTGTGTTTCATTCACTGAGTAAATGAAGATACCCGAGACGCATACCCTCACCCCCCTTCCCATCCCTGAAAGGCTGGCAACGCACTAACAACGCCTCTGGTGTTGCGCGTATCCGTAGGCGCAGGTAATCGCTTTCCATCAGGCGATACGTCTAATTGGCTGCACGGTTGGCCTAGTGGTTTAAGTGGTCGCCACACTGCTTCCTACTGCGCCAAGTGTTGTGGGTTCAAATCCTGCATGGGACAACACTTTATGTGATCCATAAATTGTTGTTCTAAGTCTGGGTGTACTTTGTGTTCGTTTCATGTATGTTTGTAAAGTCCCCCGCGACACAGGAATGTATATTCCTAATGAGGGAGTTGTCTTTTTTAAACATAAACATAAACAATTTCATTGAAATCGGTACAGTATAACCGTGAAAGCTTAAGAGACAGACAGAGTTACTTTAGAATTTATAATATTAAAATTGAAATGTTAAGAAACATTACTTCCCATATAAAGATCATTAGTGAAGTTAATAAATTTGATTGACCCGTTTAAGAGGCATAGGGTCAGTTTGACTTTTTGATGATAGAGTCACTGATAGGCTATTCTGAACTAATCTGCCAAATAACTACAGATTACGGTTTCATGAGTCTGAGTAAACAAATATATATGGCAGGTAATTATCTGAAACTTTATCAGGTACTGATATAACTATTCATTAGTCGGGAAAAAGACAATTTAGGTTTCCTTTATTTTATTTTTTCCCGACTACGTTAATCCGTTAATCATTAACCCGTTAATCTTTAAAAATTCAGTCTCTGATTCCCCAGTCGTATAATCGCGTAAATTATCAAACCTGAAGACTTATATGGCAAGTAACTATCTGAAACTTCACTAGGAATAGGCGAAACTCTTCCTTGATCATGAAAAACAACGTTAAAGAAACGTCAACCTTAACAATCGAGTTTGTAAGTACCAAGTCGTTAATTCGCGTGAACTTTTAAACCCAAACGGTTACATTCTATTTCCGTCTGCGTATGATGTAATATTATTATGTATCAAACAAGTGTCTAGTACGTATTAATCCCCCGCGACGCAGATGTTTTTATATACATAAAAGGTTGATGTGGTCATCAGATTCTGATCTATAAGGTGTTATATAAAGATATGGGCATGTATCAGGGTTACAATCTATACATCCATCTTTAAACGAGCAATTCTTGCCTATATACATACAATCTGAATTTCGGAAAAAGCTCCAACGATTTTCATGAAATTTAGTACGCAGGGGATTTCAGTGGCGATAAATCGATCGAGTAAGCACGCACAAAGGAGAAGTGATGATTTGCTTAAAATTATAGGTTGGAGCTGGACGCGATAACCCGAGGATTGAACCAAGTAACGTGTCACACACGCCTATACATACATACTTCTTGACATTGGCCTCTCCAACTTGCACTGGCACGAAACTTAGTTCGATTCTCGGAAAATACTGACCACTTCACCACTTTCATCAGATAAAACATATGCTCGCTCCCTATTACATAACAAATATAGAAACAGACACAAAACTTAACTTAACTAAACCTTTTTTAGATATTTGCTGTTCTTTAGCACAATAACACAGCAGTGAGTTTCATACAATGGTAGGTAAAACAAAGCTTTGCACAATGAGGTGAAAACATGGAGCCTTCATTTCCCGTTTGAAGTCAATTCTTACTTGAACGTTAATTGTCAGTTAGTAGGGCAAAAAAAATTTTTTGTCTACATAAATTATTAAATAAGTTTTCACTGTGTGTTCTGACATACAACCTTAAATCTATATATGGATAAAAGCGAAATACCACTCTCTGATTAATCATGTAATCTCAAAAACTAACATCATCATCATTATGCAGTCCACTGCTGGACATAGGCCTCTCCAATTAGTTCGATTTTCTGCTTCTCGCATCCTATTATCCTGAAATTTGGCAAATAGGTTCCTTATAGGGTGAAACTCCCCTCCTAAGTGGGTAAATCAGGGGTTGGAAGTTTGTATGAAAGTCCTAGGTTTTTAAAGCTTACTAAGTATCTTAAAACTTAAAATTTTAAATTATGTATCTTTAGAAATCTACCCCCTTTTGGGATTGAGGTTATAACGGGAGATCTTAGTTTGTATAAAAGTGCAATGTTAGTTAAGTAATGTAATTAAGACAGGATTTTAAATTGTATTTAATTCTCGGTAATGTACGTGAAACGAGCTTTCCCCTATTAAGGTTTCATACGTGTACATATATTAGGAGTGTATTTTCTTGTTAGATAAAGAGCAGTGAGTACGATAAGAAAAACATGCGCGTTCATTTCTCGAAACTGCCTTTTATGATTACCCTCTCGATTACAACGGCAGAAAAATAACCTGTCAAAGTTCACATAAATCACGCAACAATCATTTACTATGGTAACCAAATTTATATACATATGTATATACGTATTTGTATACCTGCCAGACCTGCCCGTCCTGCCCGGATCTGAGTGTTGGACAATAAAGAAAACCGATCGGAGACGCCTGCATGCAGCTGAAATACGAATCTTGCTGTTAATGACATTTGCCGAATTAACATGGCGTTGCCGAATATAATCGGATGATGGAGGCGAAACACAAACTCAATAAGAATGTTGAAATGCATGTATGGTGCGACTAGAATAGATAAGGTAAGAATGACCACATCAGAGGAAGCCTCTAGTGTTGCGGGTGTCTATTGACAGCAGTAACCGCTTACCAGTGCTCCGAGGAATGTTCAAGCTGATTCTTGCCGCCTCTTTCCGACATCGTCCTTCGCGACAGAAATATCATCCCCAACATCTTGATGGTTGGCAGTCCACAACTGTGCGCTTTTCAAGGAACTTTCTGCCTCGCACAACAAAACTGTGGAATTAATTGTCGCCTGCGGTATTCCCGGACCAATACGACCTTCAAACCTTCAAGAAAAGAGCGTATTTCTTCTTAAAAGGCCGGCGACGCACTTGTGATGCCTCTGGTGTTGCGGGTGTCCATGTGTGGAGGTAATTGCTTACCATTGGGCGATACGTCTGCTCGTTTGCCTCCTATACCATAAAAAAACCATCAGGCGATACGAATGCTCGTTTGCCCTATATTCCATTAAAAAAAATTATCTGCAAATATTTCTTTCGGAGTTTGGGTGTAGTTGTGTAGTACTCATAACACAAGCTCTGTTTAGCTTGGAACTAGATGGCGTTTTGTGTAAAATGTCCGAATTAAATTTATTTTTGTTATTATTTTATCAACGTAGAAATAACTCCCATTGATAGGATAACCATTGATCTATTCACAGCCTCATGTCTGTTAAATTACTTCTCTAGACCAAGACATTAAACTAAACTAAATAATGTCCTTACATTTCAAACCTTACACCGTACAAACAAGGTTTAATTTCTATTGTACATTACTCTCAATTTGTAACCACAAATTGTTGTAATTTCAACTTTATGCCTTATGATTTAAGGGTCATAGTTCGAGGTTTAGATATCAGTATAAATTTAGACACATGTTTGTCATGTGGAAGAAATATGGTGTAAAGATGATATACAAAAGATTGCCACAGATCATTAAAATGTCATTTTAGTCTTGGGATACTATACTGGCTACGCCCCGCTGTGTTACTTGCGGTTGTTGTTGTACCTTTACATCAACAACTGCGAAAAATGCAAAAGTATACGAAGTTACTCCTTATAGCGTCAGATATCTAAACAGTTGTCTAAAAACAAATATATCTGAAAGTGAAAATCCTGTCCAAATTGTTCCATTACATATTGATATTAGATATTGTTTCGTTGCCATCAATAAGAGTGATTATGAAAGAGAGAAAATCGTGCAGAACAGCCAGTGTTTAATAAACCTCTCCAGTTTTTACATCCACAATGGATGCCAAAAGCAATATTCTAATAAATACGGACCAACATTGGCTTATCTGAGGTCCTTGAAAGTTTTATAGTCGACAATATTTTATTGCTATGGCATTATATTTTTATGTTTATCGCGAAGTCACGCAGGGTTGAGGGGTAATGGCTCTGAAATAAATGGTAAGGTCAACTGGATTCTTTATAAGTCTATAGAATTTGAGATAACATTGCTTTGGCATACAAGTTATGTTATACAAATGTTTCGAGGCTTTGTATTCGACGACGGCGCAGCCAAGATGAAGAGTACCGAAGTACGATCGTATTTACCATCGCAGCGCCTGAACCACCGAACCGATTTTAAGGAATGAGGTATCAAGTTATTCGTAATAATGGTCCAGTCCAGTGATATTATATCAAAATAAAGTTTTATTGTGTCGGGTAATAGTAAGTTGGGGTCAATATTAAGCCTACTGCGATAAGGTTTACGATATCGAGATATATACGATATATCGATTTTCAACACGGAGCGACTGCCATGAGATCTCCATATACGATGTACTAGACGATATCAAATTTCTGTAGAAAGTCTTTTGTCTGACTTTTTAATGCTCAACTAACCTATCGATTGCCACAAATTACATATGAATACCAAGACAGAGGGCTTAAGGTTCTCTTCGAGCCACGGAATGCCTTTAATCTGTTAAGAAACGGTCACCCATCTAACAACAGGCCAGGATTGTTTAAATTTGAAATGGTTAACTTACTTTATCACGAACCCCTTTACGAGCCCCACGAACGTTCTATCATATAAAACCGTTTCTTTTCTGGCACAGGGAGCAAATGAGCAGACGTATCAACTGATGGTAAGCGATTACCGCCGTCCATTGATACCTGCAACACTATAGGCGTCACAAGTGCGTTGCCGGCCTTGGGGGACAGTTGTCGTGTTATTTTAATATTACAAACAGATACTCCAATTCAATTTATTTCTATAGACAAATACCTACATTTTATTTTCGGTCACAGCATCAGCCATGAATCAGGAACATGTTGAATGAGTGAGATACACAGGGTATGCAGAAAGTAATTGTATATGGGGAAATATATATTTATAAAGGTTTTCAAATAGAAGAAGAAGGTGAGTAGAAAAATGAAATGTTACATAGTATTGTCATCATCACTGCCTACTAATAGCTAATACCTTCCAATAATACCAGTCACTAATTTCCATTAGGTAGAACAAACACCCGGAGCGTTCAAAACAAACATCTATACAGCGGCTAATTGTTCACGAGATCAAACACCGTATCTTCACGCTTATTCTTAGGTGCAATATCAAATGCAAGTAGTAGGATGACCAGGCTATTAAGCACTTTTATATATTGAATTTATTTTTTCATTATTTCATATTTGTAGGATAAGAAATAGGTCATTCTACTAATTCCTCATCGTTTTAATGGTAGCTTTTTGCACGGTACCCTTCGTTTCATACACGATAGGCGTGTGTGGGACTCCATACGAATCGCTCTACCCACTTAACCTCGCGGCGGCCTACGTCGGCCGTTGGGAGGAGCTCCAGGAAGGCATTAGTGGCTTCTGGAGTCCCTCATGCCCTACTTCACGAATGAGGTCCTGGGGTATCAAGAGTCACGCCCGGGGCAGGCCGCTGTCGCGCCTCTTACCGAGTAAGAGTCGGAACACGGACTCGCCTTAAACGACAGCCTCCGTCCTCACCGGGATGTCACCGGTCTCGGGTCGTTTGCAGCGGCCACATCTCCCCTAGGTGTGGCCAAAGACGACCCTTAAGCGACGATTGGGGTACTAGCGGCCTCCTTCGCGTCCCCTTCGTCACCTCCTTCGAGCAGAATAGGCCATTTCCTGATTCCGCTCTGCGGACTCCTTCTGGAGCATAATGTCTTCATAGAAGGAGACCGCGGCCTCACTACTCGCCAACTAATTCTTTATCCTATCCTGTCTATACTCTATTTTAATCTAAACAAATAAATAAAATTGGAGTGTGTGTTTGTAATATTAAAACAACCGCTTTTTACTAAACGCATATCTGTCTATGTATTCACGGTACATATACCAAACTAGATTTTTTTTAAATTTTTGTCTATCTATCTGTTTGTACTGGGTACGGTGTCTGGAACGGCTGGACCTATTTCAACTGGACTTTTATTGGCAGATAACTGATGATTAGACTAGCATCGTCATTATTTCGTTGCCTACGGTTACGGCAACAAACACTTTCTTTCATTCAAATTCAACTTAACTTTAAACATATTTCGCTTATTTTGCATAATAGAAAAAAAATACATTTTCTCTTTTACTTTCAGGCTTGTCTGAAAGACGTTCTCATCATTCATGAGCGTAAAATAAAAAAACTTAGGCTTTTTATTAATGCCAGTATTTGGTTAAATTAGAAACACAAACGTGTGAAATGCAAAATAACAGAAATGGCGAGAGAATTTTAACGATTGTCTTAAATGATTGTCTAAATTTCTATCTAGTCTTTGCTTATGAATAAGGTAATTATTATTCTTTTGAAATTAATGAAGTCCCTGTATAATGGTAAAATCACGCTGATAAGTCCATTATTTCCAAAGATATACATAATAAATAATTGTGTTCTAAAAAGGGCCGTGTAAAAGAAACCGACGAGTGCGTTATCCGATTAACGTGGACAAAGCAAACGAGGTGTGTCAGGACGTGGTAAGTAGAGATCAATTGTTTCTTCCTCAATCAATCAATCAACAACCAATAATGTCCCACTGCTGGGTTCGGATCACCTCTCAGGAGAGGGTTAAGTCACGTCCCCACGCTGGCCAAGTGCGGATTGGGGACTGGCAAGACAACGTTGTGGCTACGTAATCTTGCCGTTAGATGTTTTTAAGCCGCCCAAAAGCCTCCAACTAAGCTTCACGACTGTTATCCTATGATAACAACCGGGACCGACTGCTTAACATGACGTCCGAATCTCGGAGGACATGTGTCTTCCTACCCTATGGGAAACATTAGTAACTTATGATTCTTATACTTATATTTTTAAATATCTTATAAGTATTAAATTACCGGTCATAGTCTTGCAAGTCCTGCAATCCAACAGTTACCAATGCGTTGTCAAATTCCAAGCCATAATTCCCCTCTCTGAAAGTATAAGCCCAAATAGGCCTACACTACACGATACACTGTTATGACACAGGATGTATTTAAGTGTGCCTTAAACTCCGAATGCTTTGTTTTAATTCTTACTAGTTTATGCCCGCGGCAAATAGTAGCCTACGTGTTATTCTGATGTATCAGCTATACTACTTTAAAGTTTCATGTAAATCCGTTCAGTAGTTTTTGCGTGAAAGAGTAACAAACTTTCACATTTATAATATTAGTATAGATTTGTAAATTCGTAGTGACAAGTAAGTGTTTTTGAATGTGTACAATTTTTAATTGAATTTCCCACCGTAAAAAAATACAGTTTTTTGTATCGGAAAAAGGCGCTGTGGCTAAACCTCTTCGTTTGGAGGCCCGTGTTGCTTTATTTTTCAGCTGAATCGTGAAAGTTTGGCCTCACACGGTAAAACCAATGAAAGAATTGTTTAACAGCGGTTTTCTGTGAGAATGTGGCATAAAGCGGGCGTGTCGGCCAGTACATGTTAAAAAACCATCTCAGCCTAGGCGTATGTCAAAATAGTGTCAATCGTATAACTATACGATTTTTTTTATTCAACCTCTGCAACTCATCATCGTCTCAGCCGAAAGACATTCATTCATTGCTAGAGATAGAGCTCCGAAAGGGTCTCCACAACAACTGGTAAACCGTGGGAGAGCCACGCTTCGGCATGGATGGGCCGGCTTGACCGGAGTGATACCACGGCCTCACAGAAAACCGGTGTGAAACAGCGCTTACGCTGTGTTTCATCGAGTTAGTAAGGATACCGGAGGCCCATACCCCAATCCAACGCCCCCTATCCCCCTCTCCATCCCCCTTCCCCCCAGGCCGCCATAGTGTGGGTCACCATGCTGCATTGTTCTTTTTCGCATTGAGGATGGTGACCACCACTCTTGGATTCTACTCATGCTTTCCATCAGGCAGGGCAGAGTCATTTTGGCAGCATAAATATAAAAAAAAACTGGTCCTGTGCAAATATGACTACACGGTTGGCCTAGTGGTTTCAGTGGTCGCCACACCGCTTCCTACTGCGCTAAGTGTTGTGGGACAACACTTTGTGTGATCCATAAATTGTTGTTCTAAGTCTGGGTGTACTTTGTGTTCGTTTCACGTATGTTTGTAAAGATCCCCGCGACAAGAGAATGTATATTCCTAATGCGGGAGTTGTCTTAAAAAAAAAAAACTTCTAGATTTATCATAGATTTATCAACTTACCAAATAACCACTGCGTCGCCCCAGTAAACCCTGAGAAAGAAAATAAATCAACTTAGAAACTTATATCCAATTAAGTGAACTTGTTAATAAATGATTAGAGGGGTCGTATTTTCCGCCAGCCTGTTTCAGTTACAGGTATGTGACCCTGACCTGCGCGAAATTACAATCTCCAATCCAGCATAAGGATTATCCTTTTCCCATTGGGATCCCGTACTAAGCAAGCCTGTACTGTTTGCGAGTACATGATTAAAAATGTTATTGATGAAATTAAGTCTGCCTGAAGGCTGGCCTATTTTCCTAGTGATTAGTGACTGCTAAGCCAGAGGTCCTGTGTTCGTTTCCCACGCAGATGTATATGTCTTATTAGTATGTAACCTCTGTGCATCTACCTTACAAACTATCTACACCACCCGAAGGTTGACTAAAAGAGAATGCCCTGGGCATTAAGTCCGCCGATGTACAATTGTTTAAAATTTAAAAACTTTATGCACTACAATTGTAGCGCATAAAGTTTTTAAATAAATAAATAAATAAAAAAGTCATTGGTCATAATAACCTCCTTCACTGTTTAACCGACTTCAAAAAAGGAGGAGGCTTGAAATTTGACTGTATTTTTTATGTTTGTTACCCCAGAAGTTTCGACTGGGTGAACCGATTTGTTTTCTTTTGAATTTAAAAGCTGGTGCTTTTTTTGATGATTTTTTTAAGTGAAAATTTCTTTAGCCGCTTTGAACACTTTCTGGTAGGAGTAAATCTTGAGGGTTCACGTCACCGCATCACCGACATGCTAATATTTGATGTTGACAATTTTAATTTAAACATTATGATATGATTAATTTTACACATTAATGTTACAAATAACATTCTGAGTTATAAGTTTTCACTTCTATCGGCAGTCCTTATATCTGCCATTTTTTTTTGCTAAAATTTTTCAATTTCTGTAATGATCGGTTGATAGAAATTCACTTTACCTCTGTAACTTAATTGATCTCATCTTAATTAATAGTAATATTTAAAACTAGGTGTCGCCCGCATCTCCGCCCGCGTTTATGTCGGTTATCGCGGCCTATGTGTTATTCTGATGTATCAGCTATATTACTGTAAAGTATCATCCATATTCGTTGAGTAGTTTTTACGTGAAAGAGTAACAAACATCCATTCATACATACAAACCTTCGCGTTTATAATATAAGTAGGATGGCATTTTACGTTACACCCCCAATATTTTCCCAATACGTAGAATGAAAATGCATAGGAGATTTTCAATTCAATCATAAATTAAGGCCGTAATGAATACTGATTAAGACTATGCTTATTGGATTCCGTTCCTTTCCGAATTCGATTATACTGTGCATGAATACATAATCCGACCAAAGACGGATATCTTAAATTTCCTGAATAAACCTACCGAATACCAAACTCAAATATCAGCACACCTACTTCATTACAATATCCTACACAAATTAAATTTGTTTTCGGATAACGGCAACTACAGCACAAGAAAATAACTTCACAAATATACATGAATGAAACAAACACAAAACACCCAGACTCAAAACGACAAATTATATATCACACAGACTTCGCAAACACTTGTTAAAGGCTGTAAATAAGGTTCTTTCAATTCATTTTTTTTTTTACATTTATTGCCTCATAACTTCGTCATTATTTTTGTTATTGTAAGAAAAACTTACTGTTATGTCCCCTTACAATTAAAATATACCTTACAATAGTTTCACATATATTTGTTCTCCGTGGCAACCTGTAATTAAGGCAGCACCAATGGTTGTATATTACTGTTATGAGCCTCTTAGCTTTTAAGGTAAGGTTTTTAATTGTAAGAATTAACAAAACAGTGTATAACACACGATGTAGTTGCACCAAAATCAATCTTTTTAAACTTGATTGCTTCTTTAACATGTCCAACAAGTAGATGTATTACAGTAACCCTACTCGACCCACATACGTCCATCTGTTCCCGGTACAATGATAAATTCATCACACAGCGGAAACTATCCGTCGCGCCAACGAAATGGGAATAGCTCTGCTTCCTTGATTTGACCATGTTTCACCCTTTAACGATTTAGTAATGCATGACGCCACGATAAGTAGTAAACTCCTTGTACTATTATATTCCTTTTTTTTACGTTTGGAAACGCCCTCGGGCCTTCACTCTACCGGGGTTTGCGGCGGGGCGACGTGTCGGAATCAAACCGACTAAAACCACACGGAGTGCCACTTTGCGCCTGAGACGGGAGAGATCCGGGAACCGCTTTCTTACGCCATCCGGACCTCTCCCAGCGCCTGCCCACACTGAAGCAGGTTCCGTCGTCTGATGGTAAAACTCTCAATTTAGGCGACGTACGGCATAGGCGTATCCATCCGCGGCCACACTCAGTTGTATCGGTTCGGTATTATTATATTCCTAGCCTATTCAATATGATAAAATACTAACGTGTTTATAGTTTAAATTCTTTTCCTTAGGTAAGTATTTATTTTGAATGTAGAGTTCTAGTCACATCGAATATGTATTTTGTATTGAATGAAAGTGAATTAACAATATCATTTTTCAGTGGTCTACTACACCCCATAGAGAACATAATTTTATGAAGTTTAGTATTCAGTCACTGGTATAGAACAACAGAAAATAAAACACAAAGTCACATCCCACAGTACGTGTGATGTGGTAACCATATTATTATTATTTTTTGCTTTAAAAGACAACTCCCCCATTAGGAATATACATTCCTGTGTCACGGGGATCTTTACAAACAGGAGAAGTTACAAAGACCATTCAAATATTGATGCTAATGTTGATGTCTTGTAAGTACTCAACGTCTGGTATCAAATGACCTCTCTACTCGTTTGCCATGTGTGAACAATAAATAGTGAATTAAAGGACATCCCATACATTTAAAGTTTTTTTCTTTTTCTTTTAAAAGAGGGAGTTCCCTCATTAGGAATATACATTCCCGAGTCACGGGGATCTTTACAAACATACATGAAACGGACACAAAGTACATCCAGACTTGGAACAACAATTTATGGATCACACAAAGTGTTGTCCCATGTAGGATTTGAACCCATAACACTTGGCGCATTAGGAAACGGTGTGGCGACCATTGAAACTACTAGGCCAAACGTGTAGTCAAGTGTTTTGTTACTATATTAGGTATTATATATATCATCATCATCTTCCTCATCTTCCTAGCCTTTGTTATTCCCAAGATTTGGGGGTCGGCTACCAGTTCAACCGGTTTTACCTGAATATCAGTTTTTACACGGAGCGACTGGCATCGTACCTCCACAACCCTGAGGGTGAACTGAATTCGAATGTGGAACTAGTTATCAGTATATTTGAGGGCACTGACTTCCCAATAACGATTGCTGTAGATGTTCATGACCTACTTCACTGGACCGACGACTTCACACAATCTGGACCGACGGCTTAACGTGCTCTCCGAGGCACGGGTGGGAAACACCGCCATATTCCATACTCCGGGCTGCTATTAAGAATTTCTTGTAAGATAAACCCAACAGCAGTCCGAGTCGGGAATCGAACCCGAGACCTTTTGATCTGCAGTCACTCAAGCTTACCACTAGACCAACGAGGCAGTTTAATATTAAACTCCTTGTATTTTACAATAATAATATAGATTCGAATGTAACTTTCTCCGTCCGTTGCACTTTAACGGCTAAGCCGCTGCACCGATTTTAATATAAATTGGCTTGAAGATACTTTGGTTCTTGCGGAAGGACTTAAGGTACTTTTATCGCGATAACCGACAAATAAGTGGGAAAAAGTACTAATTTTTGCCCACGTGTTTGTCGGTCAAGTGTATTAAGAATCAGAGGATTTCCATTTTAAATTTCATCAAAATCAGCGCTGCGGTTCGACGTGAAAGCGTATATTAATAGTATTAGTAATATAATAATATCATATACTATCTGACCCGGCGAACTTCGTACCGCCATATTTATTTCCGTGAATATTTTCTATATTACCTAAAGGTAGTAGGAGGGTAAATGCATATTAGTGTTTCATTCCTAATACAATGACCCAGAAATTAGAAAGTTTGTTTTATGTACTTTCTGTAAACTCAACTGTATTTTTAACTTCTTTTTAGGGTGCCGTACCTAAAGGGTAAAAAGCGACCCTATTACTGAGACTTCGCTATCCGTCCGTCCGTCTGTCACCAGGCTCTATCTCATAAACCGTGATAGTTAGACAGTTAAAATTTTCTGAGATGTATTTCTGTTGCCACTTTTACAAAAAAATACTAAAAAACAGAATTATATAATTATTTAAGGGGGCTACCATACAAAAACTTGTTTTTTTTCTTGTTTTTGCTCGATAGTGATAACGACAACTGGTAAACGCTTGAAATGTATGATTATGAAGATAATGGCACGGAACCCTTCCGCACAAGGGTCTGACTCGCACTTGGTCGATTTTAATTAGCTTCTCTTGTAACTATGTAACTAGCCAACTTAGTGTCTACAAGATCGTGGGTTCAATTCTTACCCGGCACAAATAATATACAATTATCTATACAAATAAATACAATTGAAGTATCTTTTGTTATTTCAAATTAACATCCTTATCACAAAATGCATATTAAAATCTGGCATGGCACTTGCATAAAAAACTCATTTTTCTTAATTTTTGTCTGTTTGATTGTTTCCCAATCCAGGCCAATCTCTGGAACGGCTGAACAAATTTCGACTTGACTTTCACTGGCAGATATAATGCGTAACTTAGGCTGCTTTTATTAAAGATTAGCTTCGCCCTGCGATGGTACTCGAGCTTATTGTAGTAAAACTATAGCAACGTACGTATAATCTGTATACATCATCATCATCATCAGCCTATCGCAGTCCACTGCTGGACATGGGCCTCTCCAATTTCACGCCAACCTTTATACAATTTTGCTTAGTTCTCATCAGTACCGGTTTGTAATAAAAAATTGTTTGGTACAGATTTGGATGGCACTTTTGAATAATTAAGGAATTTGACATTTCTTTTGATGACAGTTTGAAATTCTTTCTAGTAATAAAACAATTAGTGTCGACAACTTTTAAACGATAATGTCGTTTAAGTCGACGTTACTGGTTTGAAGATTAGAGAATCGTTATTTTTAGGAAGCTGAGGTTTTGTTTCTTTAAAAGAACATTTTGCATTTATTTATTTATTTAAAGTTATTTAAATACAAGCTTTTATTACTTGTTTACAAAAACAAAACCTTTAAAACTTTTCATTTGATAGGTATATTGGATGGTTCTGAAATATAAGCCGCCATTTTGTTACGGCGACTATTTTGGATCAATATTATTAATATAATACCGATTAAAAATACTTGCATTGTCATCAGAACTAAAGGGGCAATTCAAATTTCAGCTCAATCGGAAATCGGGAAGTAGATCAAATTTAACTTGCAAGAATTGATTACAGACAAACATCGGGACAGGTGAAACTAAAAAGAAAATAATTATTATATTTTTGTATTATTTAAAAGCTTGTAAAACACTATAAATTGACGGTATTCATGACTAGATTTTGCTAACAACTGCGTCGGTGTGCATTTCGGATGTTGCTGAAATCATTATTCGAGTTAATAGCCTAAGACACTGACAAATAATGTGGCTAGCTATTGGTAAAAGAATTTTCAAAACAGGTTTAGTACATGCAACTGCACAAACTTTACTCCTTTATAATATTTTTCCACGTAAAACTCTTTGAATATTTGTAAAAATAGCTATTTTTATGATAAAACTAAAAACTATTAAATCTTGTCAAACTAATGTGTTACTGCATAATTGTTTTAAAAATATAACAATGGCTAATTTCATAAAGACAATAGAAATAAATAAAACACAAATCAATAGACTTGAGATTGAGAGTAATTCAGATTGAAAATCGAATAGAAAAAGTCGATTTTCAATCTGAAATAATGGCTTCACATGTTATTGTCAAATTTTATTATGAAGGTCAAATTCTTACTGATCTTTCGTAATGTAATCAGTAAAACATCGGTAAAGCTTAACACAATCTAAATGCGATTTCTTGCCACTGATGATGACCCGGATATTCGGAGTAAATAGCATTTTATATCTTTAAACCAAATAAACGCTAAAACATTAAGGCGCACGAACGACAAAATCGCGACGGATCCGCGCTTCTATCGTCGGATATCTCCAAGAAGGAGCAATTATTGCTTCAGCGTTTCGTTGCGACTCACAATGGAACCGCCGAGTGTATATAAATATGTTATACGACGATAATGTCGCCGCGTTTCTCTCGTCGTTTGTTCCTAATGTAAACTACCAATTTTCATAGACATCACTTAGTTAACCTTTATTGCTGTCTCGGTGGCGCAGTGGTAGCGTACGCGACTGCTGTCCATGAGGTCTCGGGTTTGAATCCTGGGTCGGACCAAATGTTTGTATAATCTGCAAATATTTGTTTCGAAGTTTGGGTGTTTTCTATGTATAATATGTATGTATTTACAAAAAAATGTATTTATGTATTCATATCAGCTATCTTGTACCCATAATACAAGCTCTGCTTAGTTTGGGACTAGATGGCGTTGTGTGTTAGATGTCCGAAATATTTATTTATTATTTATTATTATTCGTCAGTTATTAACGTTCACTGTTAAACATAATGTACTAGTTAAAAACTTTCGTATTTATTTATGAAGCACTTAAATTACATTGCGACGATCACAATGAAGAAAAGGTTTCAAACACCTTCTAAAGCAATAAAATGTATGACATTAACATCTACCAATAATTAGCGAGAAGACAGTTATCTTCATGATAAAATGTAATCGATCTAAAAGCGAGAAGCCGCAGGTTCCGTAATCTGGTCACGTTTGAAACTCTTGAACCTTCGCCCCTAAATAATCCTTGATTGTTAACGAACGTGAAACATTACTCCTTGAATTCGTGCTTCAATAAGCCAATAGATATATAATTCAGTTTTTTTTTCTAGTTTCATGATTTTCTATGATATATTTATGACACAAATCAATCTCTTATTCCCAGAGTATACTATGCCTTGTGCTGACTTATTCTTGCTTATTGTATTTCCTGCTGGAGTGGAGCAGTGAAAAGTATAATTAAACCTCTTGAAGTAGCACACAGAGCTTTATTTTACTTATCTTATTACTAAGTAACATACCAAGGGTGACAGAACTACACCCACAAGATTGCATCCATGTTCAAAGGGCTGTAAAATTGACAATGTTTTAAATTCTTATGCTACACAATCTTTCTGTTTTGGATAAATTATTAATTATTGATAGTTTGAGAAAATAAACTTTCTTTACCCTTTTAATGGGAACGTTTTATTTATTTACTTAACACTCATTGCAAAGATCGTACAAAGGCGAACTTAATGCCATTAGGCATTCTCTCCCAGTCAACGTTCACGTGATGTAGAAACGTGATGGGGAAGGCGCAAAGAAAAACTACAGAATTCGACAAAAAACACAGCTACGTTATCTATATAAATAAAAATGAATCACAAAAATGTATTTTATGTAAGCGCATAATTTTTGATTCACTGCACCAAATTAGATAATTCTTTTTTTATGTGTTTGTTATTGTCAGGACAAGGTTTGTATAGAAAAAAATAAAAGAAAACCGAAGGTGTTATATTGTCTCAATCCGCTTAGTCGCATACACTGCGGCCCTGCAGGAAGTTAACACGGCCTTACTAAAGTAAGTTTTTCGTTGATTCAGAAATTTTTCACGAAAATGAATGTGGTGGTACGAAGTTTGCCGGGCCAGCTGATAAGAGATAAACCTACTTCAGATACAACCAACGTATACAAATCCCATTTTTACCCACACAATAAAAATTATACATAACTTTTTATTATTTAATTAGCCTGTTCTTTAAATAATACAAAATTGTCATGTCATAAAGTCAGTCAGTATTTAGGGTTGACAACTACGAAAATATATAAAGCATCACACACAAGGACAAGTTCCTGGGGCGTATCAACGAAATCGTATATTTTCAGCCGTTCCCGAGCCAAGGATTGCTGACACTGTTCAACTTGAAACTTACGTAGGCAGATAATGCATTTACGAAGCATTTTGATGAGCTCCGCTGTGGGAGACTCATGATTAGGTAAATGGGTCGACTTCAAGAAGTGATTTCAAGGTTTTACAGAAAGTCGGTGTAAAACAAATCTTTCGTTGTATTTCACTGAGTACAGGAGGACCGATCTCCCCATAGGTTGTCAAGGCCGTCAGAGCTTATACGACTCTAAACTCAGATGTCTAGATTTAACCGTAGTCATTAGCTTATGACATCTGCTCGTTAACCTGTACTGTAATAACAGGTATGAGGAAATGCAACTTAGATTATTTCAGTTTTTTTTTGGACCAATCTCTCATGTGTATGAGAGAGTGTGTACCCACCTCTGTAAATCCTGTACACCAGGATCAAAAGCAGTGACTCATGAACACACCGAGTGAGTAAGACACTTGGAAAGTTCCAAGAACAAAATTAAATTCTCTTGGAACCCGCAACGAAATTTATCAGAAGAGAACTGGAGGAGTTGGATATATATAATAAGTCCACTTTCCTCCTTAGCAAAGCCGAAGATAAATAATCAATACTATAAAACCACCAGAATTGCAATCAATGGAGACGGGGGTCTGCTTCACCATGTTTTAAGGTCTGATCATGTTTACCCCAAATACCTGGTGTCAATCATATTATTATTTGTTGGAAAACGAACACTGCTTATTCAACTAACTTCTACTAGATAACTATAGGATCGGGGATCGTTTCCCTGAACGTAGCGTGAAAATGTAAAAGGTTTTCTTACGTATGGGCCTCCCAAAGTGACTCTACTCGGCTTCATGGAAAGCATGAGCAGAATCTAAGAGTGGTGGTCACCATGCTCAATTTGAATGTAGACTGTGTTACAAATCACACAATGGCGGCCAAGTGATGCTTCTGTATTGTTCGGCCTACGGTCTCGCACTCACCAACGAAACACGACAGTACGAACACTGTAATTTAGCTTGATCGTCTTTGGGGTAGTGCCGACCCAGTCGAGCTGGCCCGTCCGTGCTAAAATCAGCGTGGTTTTACTACCTCTACATACAAGGCTTACATATAAAATGGCAACTGAACGATAAGTCTCTTATTAAATCTCAAGTCCCAAAGGCACAAACATCAATTTAGCCGTCCACAATCAAGTCACGTCTTTCGTCCCACGTTCCAAGATTATCTGCTAAGCAAAATGAAAATATATATTAAGTTTTTACGCAGTTTCAGGCGTGTCCTTGAACACTGTTTTCACTCTTTTTATGTGGATTTTAGAGACAACTTGGCTTTTAGCTTTAGAAAGGTTTCCAACATCAATAAGTCGGTACTCAAGTTTTTTTTTATTTTCGAAGGATTTTGTATATGTGTGTGATTTCAAAGATGGCACAGGCACATTTTGTGAGATAAGCAACCATTACGATTAAATGAAGAGAATCAATTTTGAGTTTTTTTTTCTAGATTCATTATACTACTATTATATATTTTTTCTTCTTATCTGTTTGTTCCGGCTATTTTCTACAACGGCCGGACCGATTTCAACGGTTCTCACTGGGAGATAGTAGACGATATAAGGAGCAACTTTTTATATATTATATAAGACGGTACTTTTGTTTTAGACTACCCATGGTACAATAAAGTACAATTATATATGAAAATAATTCAATATCGAAAAACTCTTACAAATATAATGATTTCATAGTCAATATTCCTGTTTACCTTCATTTTCGTATTGTAATACAACACAATGTATACTCCTTTAACAAGTAACATCTACCCTCATTCGTAGACGAACTTTCTCGTGTAAGGATAACTTTGTGAACAACGACCGAGCTGCTCGGACGAGTAAGCAATCAATACTATGACCTTTAGTTTGTTAAACAAGTCGGAATAATTTACTGACTGACTTCAGACTTAATAACAATAGGAAGTCGAAACATTTTGCGCAAATATTAACGTTTTTAACGTTAAATAACACATAACACATTGATTGAACTGCTGGGCAGGTGGAACAGCAAAAACGGCTGATCAAAATTAGCTCTCCCCAGCCAAAAAGAGGGTGGCTTGAAATGCTTTGGAGAGGTTTTCACCAGCAGCGATTCCGTACAAATTGTTTATTAAAATAACTGTCTAATTAAATGTCAGTATAATGCCTTCAGTCTTGGGTACTGAACAAAAACATCATCAAAACTGAGAACGTGTCAGACTTGTATGGAAAGGAGCATGATAAAGAAATAGGATCCTTAACCCAAGTGAAAGACATAATAAAGAAGGTAAGACAGTTGAAATGGAGATGAACAGGACATATGACAGGAGACAACTAAGCAAAATGAACTAAGATCTTAACGGAGTGGCAGACACGCGATGGTAAAAGAAAAGAGGCAGGTAGGCAAAAGTATGGATGGATGACATGGCAAAGAAATCAGTAAAGTTGTATTCGATACCTGGTCAAGAAAAGTTAGAAACAGAAAAGAGTGGAAACAGGTTTTTTGTAATAGGTGTAAACGAGCACACGTATCGCCTGGTGGTAAGCGATTAGCGCCGCCCATGGACACCAACAACACCAGAGGCGTCACAAGTGCATTGCCGGTCTTTGGGGGATAGGGAGGGGATATTTTCAGCAGTGAAGGCTTAATAACAATGTAGTTAATCTAATACTTTTCTGAAATTTGCAATGCCTGGAAAATGCTACTAAGCTGAAACAAACTGTACTAGGAGATCACATGGTAAGCAATAAAGATATTCGCTTTTGATTATATTCTAATTGATTAGACTATATATACATCTATAAAATAAATAAAGTTGGAATGTCTGTATTATTAAAATAATCGCCTTTACTTAATGATTATGTATGTATATATGTTTACATACATAAGTACAAATGCATTAAGTACGGTACATATAACAAAATATTTTTGTTTCAATTTTTGTCTGTCTGTCTATTTGTTCCGGGACTTTCACTAGCAGATAGCTGATGATATATGATATATATATATATATATATATATATATATATATATATATATATATATATATATATATATATAGCAGATAGCTGATGAAGAAGTAACTTAGGCTCCTTTAAGACTAGCTCAAAACAAACCTTTATGTAAATACTAGCTAACCCAGGCAACCTCCTTCACGTCCCCTATTACCCGTAGCGTTATAATTTTCCTCCGTTTTTGTTATAATCTTTAATGGTCCGGATCCGCTTCTAATGGTCTTAGCGTGATGATATAATAACCTTCCTCAATAACTGGATTATCCAACACTGAGAGGATTTTTCAAGTCGTACCAGTAGTGCCTGAGATTAGCGCGTTCAAGCTAATAAACAAAATTTTCAGCATTATAGTATAGATAGATCCACTAACCTCTGTTCACACAGGGTTAGCTGGCAGAAAACTAAGCACGGCTTTTGTACATGACACTTCCTTGTATTTCTTTCATACTTGTATTTTCAATGTGTACAATAAAGAATAAATACAATACAATACATAGATAGACATTAGCATATATTTATAAAATAACACACATTCAATCACGGTATTTCATCCCAAACCACAAGCCTCCTGACAAATGGACTTCGAAACTTCTTGCACTGTTCTGATTAAAATCGCTATTCGTCTTTTCAAAAGAACCGGTTCATCCCGATATATATCACATACATGCACATTGTCATCGGCTAAAAGCTTGATGTCCCAGTTTTCTATCGTTCGTTCGTAAATAGTGGAGTATTCTTAGCTATAAGGTAGATCCTCTAATATCAATAGGCCATTGTATACTACATGTGTAATATTGTGATTCTTACTGCTCGCCATCTTACTAACCTTTATCGTATACTAGCTGAACCACTGGTGTTACCATTAGCATTTTACAATACACACAATATACGAAAATATTGTGTGTATTGTAAAATATCTTTATAAATTGTAGCCTATGTGCTATTCTGATGTATAAGCTATATTATTGTTAAATTTCATTTAAATCCATTCAGTAGTTTTTACGTGACAAAGTAAACAAATATACATTCATACTTACAAACTTTCGCATTTATAATATTAGTGGGATATATAAAAGAGGAAGATACCCAGAGATCAACGCAGAGCACGAATCGCTGAACCTAAGATTCTGAAATTCTGCATGTACGTTCTTTATATACAGTAAGTGAGCGCTTAGAAAAAAATTTTGGAAATGCCACCCCTAATTGGGACGAAAATATATACTTCCGCGCGAGCGAAGCCGCGGGCAAAAGCTAGTTATAATCAATAACATATATAGCCTGCTGGTTTAATCGGGTTGTTTGTTGTTGAATTAATTAAGAGTTTTTGTATGGAGTGACGAGGTACGGGCGTAAAACACTGCCAATATATATCAATAAATATAATGAAATAGTAGCTGGTCGCTGTCTGTACATGGAAGATATGTAAAAAAAACTATAATAGGGGCTTTATGAACGCAATAGAACGCAAAAACAATTTTTTTTTTCCATATGTCTGTTTTGTGCACATTAAAACAAGTTTGTGCACGCTAATTTCAGAAACAGCTTAACCAGTTTGAATGCAGTTTTCACTAATATGTTGCGGTTTGCTACACTTAACATTTGGTGTTTGTTTCATTTCAATCTGTTCATAATTAAATGAAAAAGATATATCAGTTTGAAGAAGCACCGCGATAACCGAAAACCAGGCAAAAGGTAGTTCTTAATAAAATACTTCAGGCTATAATTAAGAATTTCTTGTGAGAGATACCAAACAACGTATTTTGGCCCGGATTGGGTCTCAAGTTCATCAGTTCATACTTCTGTTACTATTTAGGATACTTAAATTGTTCAATGAATACTGGTGACGTTGGTTGCTAAACTCTTTATATGTTAGGAGGCTCTCATGACACCCGCGGAACACAAGGGGTGCTACTTAATATTCTTTATCAGTCACGTATATAAATAAACTAATTTTGTCTACTAGCTACCCCGGCAGACTATGTTATGTCAAAAAATTGTTGCCTATCGTAATCCAATAGAACAAATAAATATTCTTTTCTCGCCATAAAAACCTTCCTTCTGCCTTTATTAGAATATGAAAAAGAAATTAACAGAATCGAGCGGCTTTCGAGTTTTGCGCTTAGCAACACATCAGGCGATTTGGCACACCCATGGTAGTCATTAATCGTTAACGATAGCTATTTAAACACAAAGTAAATGCAAGATTTGTGGATCTGATTATTGCATATGTATTCGTCCCAATTGTTGCTGATCGTATAGACTGCTGATTACCGCAACTAAGTTTCTCAGCGCGGTTTCAGTTCTAGCTTGTGACAAAACTTTGTGCAATGAAAAACTTGTAAAGCCGCGAGAATAATCTTTCATTTAACGAAAAATAAATTTTGGTAAGTTAAACATTATATTTGCACATAATCAATTAGTTACAGACATGACCTGTGTGAACGGCGCTGTAGTTTAAACACTCACCACTCCTTTCTACTCCGCTGAGTGTTGTGGGTTCAATCTCACACGGAACGTTTGGTCATGGGGTGGCCATACTATCTATATATGTTTTCATAAGATACAGAATATATTTCTAAATCGAGAGACGTCTTATAAAAATATAACATTGTGCTTGTTTACCAATCAAATTACAGTTTTCCATCAGACGTATGTTATGTAGAAAGAACGACACTATTTTATCAAGACGTAAAAAATATACATTCTCTTTTTACGAAGAGAGACGATAAGGAAGTGCGAGGATGTGACAAATTGTGTTATTTTAGACAAAATATCTCGTCTCCTCAGTAATCCCTGTATCGCCTGTTCCGACACGCGCGGGTAATACAATCTATTTATGGTTAAAACAGCTAAATTCTCTTCAATTTACTCCTTGTCTAGTTTGGTTTAAGTTGATATAGGTGGCATAGATCTTATTAAACCCGTTAATGAAGATATCCTGTACTTATATAATACAGCTGAAGAGTTTTGTTGAAGACGCTAATCTCAGGAACAACTGGTTCGAATTGAATAATTATTTTAGTGTTGCGTAGTCTATTTATTGAGGCAGGCTATATGCTATATAACATCACGCTTTCCAGGCCGCCATAGTGCGGGTCACCATGCTGCATTGTTCTTTTTCGCATTGAGGATGGTGACCACCACTCTTGGATTCTGCTCATGCTTTCCATCAGGCAGAGCAGAGTCATTTTGGCAGCTTAAATATATATAAAAAAAAAGCTACTAATTTAAGGAGAAAAGAAAAATGTTGTAAACAAGTGAAAAATGATTACTTTTGAAAGACGCAAATCAAATACAACTTGATGTCCGTCTTTGAGTAATCTATGTATGTAAGAATATTTTGAGTTTTCGCTTTGCCCAGATGATAAAGAATTCTGAATTTTACAAACGGTATCCTTATATGTCACGACATGAATAAAAAAAGGACAATAAACTGTAATGTTTATTATTTAATCGGCAACCTTTATTGGATGTATTTTTTTTTTTTTAAGGAGACGTTTTCTTACCGATTCTCATAAGACGGACATCTGGGCTCAAATTAAAAAAATACATTGAATACTACCGAACTTGGAACCTCCTCAAATTGGTTTAGAAGCATTATTTCATTACCATTACGATTTTTTAGGGTAACAACATCCTACAGGAGGGGGCCACCTACAAACAGTGGATGTCCGGAAGGTTCGTCGGGACAGACGTCGGGGTTCCAGGGTGTGGTCCGATATAACCACCAGTCAGTGGTATCCGAAGAGATTAAAAAAGGGGCAATAATATTTTCTGAAGAAAAAAGTTATTTTTCTTGCGCAAAACGTCAACCATTATTTTCGTCTTCTAAGGACACACAAAAATTCATATTTATGACTCAACTTTTAACTTTTTTTTTGTCAATCCCAAAGTAACGCGATAATCTGACGCACCATGGTCATTGTACAAAAATACCTGTATCGATTACGATGCAGTGCTGCAATAACCAAACGTTTATTTTAAGATATTACACGTTTTATGAATACAACACCAGATACTGCGCGTGTAGTTATATCCGATTCAGAGATCTAATCTGAGCCAATGAGGTAACAGATAGAACGTCAACCAGCCCATGTAGCACGAATGTTTGGAATTTGATTGAATTGTAAAAGGTCACTGGTTCGATCCTAACTGGGTGAATGATAGCTATTACAACACGATTATGACAGCTTTTATACATTCTTTGTATATTTTTTACCCATCTCTTTTAAAACGAAGTTTTTACACAACAAACTTTTTCTATAAGCCTGCCTCGGTGGCACAGTGGTAGTGTACGCGACTGCTGTCAATGAGGTCTCGGGTTCGAATCCTGCAAATATGCCTGTGGATCTGCAAATATTTGTTTCGGAGTTTGGGTGCTATATATGTATAATATGTTTGTATATACAAAAAAAAAGTATTTATGTATTCATATCAGTTGTCTAGTACCCATAATACAAGCTCTGCTTGGTTTGGGACTAGATGGCGCTGTGTGTTAGATGTGAAATATTAATTTTATTTTATTATATATTAATATAACAATATATGTTTCTCTAGCTAGTGTTGCGATGAGTCAATGAAATTTGTCTTAATAGTATGTTAGCTCTATATTCTAAATAAGTGGCCTGTGCGCGATAGTACAACAGTAAAATTACTTTTAAAAACTTGTGAAAATGACTGTGAATTCTGTCGACAATGACAGGTCAATTTGTGGCCGGACGCGCCGCCTCATTGCTGTACGATTCCCTGGTAGTGACCAGTTGTGTCATCGACGTAACAAATTACATCGCGTCGCCGTCGAAGTCGTACCCCATGATCAACAGGAATGAAAAGAGACCCGAACCCTGCGTAACTGCTGAACATAGGTCTCCCCAAGTTCGTTACATCAGCCAATCGGGTCAAGTCATACTAGTCTATGAATAAAACAAAATGTTCACATCTTAGAGAGTTAATTTACGATTTGGGTATAACTGAAGTGTATGTATAAAATTAAAAGAAAAAAACCATCATAATTTGTCCATTAAAATTAAGTTTGAAATTGTTTTGATTTTGGTAAACATATACAACAAAACATGCCCTTCAATATAAATTTCCGATCGTTATTAGACTTGATAACTTTATCCGCAAACGCCTTTCGTTTACATTAACTGATCACCGAAACGTGATCAGGATACGAATGGCAGTAGATCTATATAGAACCTTACAAACTTATTAATGTTACTATTTCAATGCTGTACACCAAATTTCCGTTGATCGGGGCCAATTTTTCAACGTCTACTGAGACAAGTAACTAATTATTAAAAAAAAACCGATTGCGTCAATATCAGCCATATTTATTAAAATCATTGAAAAACTGAAAAAGTAAAAAGATCTAAAAAGAATTTTTTTTTTTTGTTATTTTGATGTACCCAGTATAACTCTCACTATTAAGAAGAATCTATTGACACCACTCACATAAAATTACGACAAGCCGTTTAGGGTCTAGAGCTAACAAAGAAATATACATACACACTTATATATTAGAAAAACATAACCCTCCGTCTTTCGCAGTCAGGTAAAAACACAAATCCTAACCTATTGATCCGAGTGAAATCATAGAAAAAAAGGGTCTTAAGGACCTTAATAGCTCCCTCACCTGATTTCTGAGACTCAGACCATATCTATACAAATAAATAAAATTGGAGTGTCTGTCTGCAATATTAAAACAACCGCTCTTTACTAAATGCATATGTATTTTTATATACGGTACATGTACCAAAATATCATTTTTTACAATTGTTGAGTCTATATAAAAAAGTATATATGTATTTACATCAGTTGTCTAGTACCTATAGTACAAGCTCTGCTTAGTTTGGGACTAGATGGCGTTGTGTGTTAGATGTCCGAAATATTTATTTATTTATTTATATGTGCCGGCTAATCACTGGATCGGTTTTGTCTTTCCGGGACTTTTACTGGCAGATAGCTAATACTTACTAGCTTTGACTTGCTTGACTATGAATCGAAATTATCGATGTACAAATAACCAGGGCTTCAATTTCACTTTTCCCACGATGTCTGACATTCGATCTCAATCCACAAATTCGGCTACTAAATTACACTGGAGTACTACAGCTAAACAAACTGTGCTCCATAAGCGCCTTGATAAATTCTTCTTCCAATTGGCTACTTCCCAACACTGAGTTAACTGAACGTCTACTAAATAATTCTTGGAATGTCGGTGAGTCACAGCGATGACCAAAATTTTGAATCCTTTCTTACTTATGAAGGAACAATATTGAAAATTTGACATGTAAGCATTTTACCTTCTAAACAGTGTTTCAATAATTAAACAAATAACAGTGATAAATCGTTCAGATTGGTGTGCAATAGGAGAGGCTTATGCCCAACGAAGAATTTCTCTGATATAAGAAGGAATAGGATTAGAATCGGCTAGTGGTTAGCTTAAGCGACTGCAGATCAAGAGGTCTCGGGTTCGATTCCCGACTCGGACTGCTGTTGGGTTTATCTTACAAGAAATTCTTAATAAATTAATAGCACCCCGGAGTATGGAATATGGCGGTGTTACCCGCCCGTCCCTCGGAGAACACGTTAAGCCGTCGGTCCCGGTTGTCATGAACATCTATGGCAATCGTTACTGGGTAGTCAGTGCCCTCAAATAAGCTGGCAACTAGTTCAATCTTCGAATTCAGTTCATCCTCAGGGTTACGGAGGTCCGATGTCAGTCGCTCCGTGTAAAAACCGATATCCAGGTAAAACCGGTTTAACGCCCTTTAGGCTAGGAAGATGATGAAGGAGGAATAGGATAAATTAATCATATTCTGAAGCTATTTAAAAGACAGTGAAAAGTTTTAAGACTTGTATTAACAAAATATATGGGTCATTTGCAGTACGTGGCACTTAGTTTCACCTATCATTTTGCTGCGTCTCAACCCAGTTCTTTCAGAGCAATCTTGATTTGATATTTATACTTACCACACGAATCAAACAAAAATAAAATATCCATCCCAAGATTATCTGTCGCAGACCTCCTTTCATCATCATTCATTTCGTCCTTCACGGCAATCTCATCGATGCGTTCCTAAACACCAACAATTAATGATTTGTCGTGACGTTTTCGGCCGCGGTAATTTGACTATTTTTTTTTTTTCGTGTTGGAATGCCTTTACGCACTTCGCTCCCCCCCCCACCCCGCGCGGGGTTTCGCTTTGTGTGGGACTCCTGACTGACACCAGCCAGACTACCCACTAAACCACCACGGTGTGCCACTCTGCGCCAGTTGACTAATGTGCCAACCTCATGTTAAGGTTGAGGTTGAGTATTAACATGAGCTGCAAAAAAATTTGGTCCCTTAAAGAAATCTTAAAAGGGAAATATCCTTACATCCTTAAGAAAACAGTCTTGGACAATTGCATCTTCTCTTCTCTTACATATGAATGCCAAACGTGGACATACAACAATAAAATAAAAACTAAACCAGTAGTGTGTAAGAAAGCAATGGCGAGAAGTATACTGAAATTAAGAATACAAAAAGTGGAAAAATATGACGAAAAACGAAAGTTATAGATGCCTTACAAGATGTCCTAAAACAAAAGTGGCAATATAGTAAGATACACAGACAAAAGATGGACACTGAAATCAACTATATGGAAGGGACCGAAAGGAAAAAGGAAAAGAGGGCGCCCTCGCAAGAGGTAGATAGATGATATGGAAAGGATAGCATGGAGAGAGTGGAGAGAGAAAGCTGTTGACAGAGAGGTCTGGAAGAAGCTGGAGGAGGCCTTTACCCGAGAAGGGGTTCCGATCAATGGTACTGAAGAAAACAATGATAGCGAGTAGACCAAAAAGAAAACAGTTTTATACGTACACACACTTATATCTAAAAACTAATCACTACATGCTATATTTCTCCTGTATATGGTGACCATTTCCCTTTTTTCAGGTTTCCAATAACAGAAATTCGTAGTCAAAGTACACGCCCCATTAATCATGTATCTACAATGTGAATTGAATAAATGATTATACAATTATCATCTGTCATATATAAATGATGAACACGTAGTCTACCTAATTTGACAAGTCATCAACCTCCAAATTGCTGCAGGTCAAAGCCTACGGAACACCTGCGTAATTAGCTAGCTACCTTTACCACAAAATCACTGCTCTCAATGTAGTCGCGGCCTAGTCTTAAAACAAACCTAAGTTACTCCTTGTATCATTAGCTATCTGCCAGTACGAGTCCTGTCCAAATCAGTCCAAGCGTTCCAGAAAACAAGCCGACAGACAGACAAAAAGTAAAAAAAAATGATTTTTTTAAATTATTATTATTTATTTTAATATTTTTATTCATTTCTTTTTCTCGTTTTCTCCAGTGTACTGTCTGTTGAAATAGGACGGCTGGCAGGAGCTGGATGCGAGAAGCCATAGATCGAACTAAGTGGCTTGAAATTGGAGAGGTTTATGTCCAGCACTGGACTGCGATAGGCTGATGATGGTGATGATGAGGATGATGGTAGGGAATATGCATTTTTTTATCTTATCACTTATGTCTCTATAACATAGAAAAAAATATATAAATAGACTTTAAAATAGTCAAATTATTTTCAATGTGAAATTTAAAACACTGACTAACTTTTAATTGCTATGAAAATCATTGAACAAGTTAATTTTTCTCACAAACACTACTAACACAGTTTGAATTTCGATGACGTGACCATCAAAATCACATTTCGTGTCGACCAATAGTAAGCATTGTGTAAGTTTGAATTTCCGTCCCTTAATTTTCACTTTTTATTTAATATTTTCTAAGTTTAAATAACCTTTAAATAAAAAAATGCCTTTTATGTATATTGTAAAGACAATAAAGAATCTAGAAAAAAATATTCGAGACAAAAATTTTATGCACATTCCCTATAGTCTCATCACCAGCCTATCACCGTCTAATGCTGAAGATATTTCCTCATTTATCATTGATGCACGGAACCCTAAATATTGCAAGTGCGAAGCCAGCCTAAAGTCATTAGTATAACGTTCTGATTGTTATCAAAGTCCTTCCTGTATCTACCTTTTTCGTACTTCCTATTGTATGACGCTTTTCAAGTGTCAATGCATGTTGATTTGCATGCAGCTTAAGCTTAAACTACACGGAAATAAGTTTAAATATATGTGGAAAACAAATTCGAGCACTGGTAAATTGTTTAAAGTGAGTATATGTTAGTATTTTTGACGGAGAAATATAAAAAAGTGGTATGTATTTTTTTTTTTAATGTCATAGGGGGCAAACGAGCAGACGGTAAACGATTACCGCCGCCCATGGACACCCGCAACACCAGGGGCGTCACAAGTGCGTTGCCGATCTTGGGGGATGGGAAGGAAGGGGGATTAGGGGAAGGGTTGGATTATGGGCCTCCGGTATCCTCACTCACTTAGTGAAACACAGCGCAGGCGCTGTTTCACACCGGTTTTCTGTGAGGCCGTGGTATCACACCGGTCGAGCCGGCCCTTGCATGCTGAAGCGTGGTTCTCCCACGGACAAAGTAGAGCCTCGCTTATTGCAGTAAGAACGTGTCGGCTCGACTGGGGCAGTGCTGCGCTCTTACAGAAGATCAACAAGAGGTACATACGTACGAGTACGAGACCGGAGGTCCAGGATGCAGAATAACCTCGATAGGCCGCCGCAGCACTGCGGTTGACCCAGATCACCTGCATTGTATGCATTCGCAATGAGTATGATGAACACCACTCTTGAATTCTGCACATGCTTTCCATCAGGCAGAGTAGAGTCACTTTTGCAGGCTAATATAAAAAAAAACTACACTAATGGCCTAGTTCTTAAGCGTTGACCGTGACCTTGACTATTTACTACTGCACCTAGTGTCATTTCCATTCCAAAACAACACAAGGTGGGTTAAAACAATACTTTGTATGATCCACAAATTGTTGTTCTGAACTTGAGTGTTATTTGCATTCGTTCGCGACACAGACTATATTTCCACCGAGGGAATAGTCTTTTGAAATATACATCTGACAGTGTAAGAATATAAAGAAAATCAAGACTCGACCATCTTCTATAAAGGTCCAACCATTAAAATCAGACCCTTTGTCCCTTTGTACTTAAATAAAACGAATGATTAACATCAAAGATCTGTTTCTTATTATTCGACCCGAGTCAAAGGTGATTGATAATGTCAAAAGGAACGGTGCGAATGAACTACACAGTACTCAGCTGACGAGACGTGACGTCACAGCACAAGTCACTCTCGAGGACATTTAAAGGTGGTCTGGCCACTATGACCCCTCAGAGAATACGCAGGGTTAAAGTTTACCCGTTTTCATTCCCCTTGACTCTTAGTTTATATAATAAATATATATGTATATAGTATGTATGTATACTGCGAAATGGCCTTTGGGCGATAGGATGGGGGGGACGGATTGGTGTTTGGGTCTCCGGTATCCTCACTTACTTGGTGAAACACTGCGCAGGCGCTGTTTCACGCCGATTTTCTGTGAGTACCGGTGTGAAACAGTGCCTACGCTATGTTTATCGTAGTTATCACTACCTTGGTATAACTCCAGTCGAGCCGGTTCATTCATAACTCTCCCACGGTGAAAAACAGCTTTCCACCAGGCAAGGTAAAAAAGACTAGTACAAAGTTAGTTACAAATTCTAAAAGCACACAGTTAACAGTTACAGAGTTTCAACAAATAGTTTCTGATAAAACAATGCAGTTGAATACGAAAAACAAAACTACACGAGAACGGGAAATAACGATACTGCAAACTGTTACACGTAGTGATATTTACCGCGCTGTAGGATAATTTAAAGTTTTACTTGGAAAAATACTTTATATGCACTGATAGTAAATACAGACGTTGTAAATACTAACAGTTATCTCGGCTCAATAAATAGTTTCTCATAAAACAATCTATAAGTTGAACGTTAGCTGGAAACTACATGAACTCAGGATGTGACGATAATGAAAACTATTTCGTGTGGTATATCAACTGATCAACTTGGGACTTTTATACTGTACTCTTACACACATAAAATATATAACAGTGCCATCTACCGAAGAAACATCGAACTACGGAGTAATGAACAAAACTAAGAAACTACCAATCCTAAATCGCACAATAGAAATCCTCGCGCCGTTTAACATATATACAACTTCCCACCATCAACCGTTGGGCAGTGGCCCGCCAGGCATGATCACCTCGCCTGGTCGGAGTTCCGTACCCGTTTCCCCACAGTAGATAAAGACGTTGTATGGAACAACACTATCGGATGTCAAGTCCTTTGGGACATAGGAGCAAGGAGTATGTGATGATCAAATAGAGCCACTCTGACAGCAGGCCTCAGGCGCCCTAGGCGTGAAGGACCCGAACCATATATGTAATTTCAGCTCTTATTAACTAGAAAAACCTAGTTGGTCGTCTTCATCTCAATACCATACCCCAGAGGCAGTCAAAAATCATTTGACTGCCTCTGTGGTACTGTGGTAGCGTATGCGACTGCTATGCTTGAAGTCTTAAGTTCGATTTCTGGGTCAGATCAAATGTTTGTGTGATCTGCAAATATTAGTTATGGAGCTAGGATGTTTTACAAAAAAAATATTAAATCAGTTGACTAGTACCCATAAAACTTTGCTTAAATTGGGACTATATGGCGTTGTGTATTAGACATCCGAAATATCTAATGTCATTATTTAAATCAGCAAGTCATTACTCAATACATACGATTTTTCCAAATACCAGTAAAATCGAAAGTAGGAATCATCTGTTATACACGTTATGTAAATATGTCTTAAACAAAACCCACCTCAAATGTTATAATCTCCTCGTATGTACGAACAAAATTGTAAAAATGTAACATATTTTCACATTTTGCGACGGGAATCATTTTCAAGATTTTTCTGAGCCTCGCTTTAACATCATACTGTGACGTCATAATATGCGAAGGCTTCCTTCAAGGCTATCGAATATTATTTTTAGATATCACTGTATTAAATTCGCTTTTTCTGTAAGCTTCGCTCTCGAGAAATTACTGTCACCGAAATATTTTTTTTCGGATGATAAACCAACCTAAAATAAGTCCATTAGTGCTGTTGTTTCGTTGGTGAGTTTTAAACCAGAGGCCCGATTATATGAACCATATCAATAAACTGCCATGGTGGGGACTCGACGCCTCTACGTACTCCAAGACTGTTCTTAGGCTCTGCTCGTGCTTTCAGAATAGTCAGAATGGCAAGCTCATTTAAAAATATTAATTGAAAGGTAACTTTGATAGGTACTTAGACTGGATGTAGTACATGCATATAGTATACAGAAATCCGTGAATTTCAAAACTGACCGAGTAGCTAGTTTAGCGATAAAATAGATTGGCTCATAACCTTTAGACAGCGCAGACTGTAATCAGAATGCCTGTAAGAGATCGCAGACTGCGATAAGACCACCCACATTGTAGGTATCACTGTTTTTTTGTCTGTATTTTACATAATCTAAATTGAATATTTTCTTACCAAACTATGCAATAAAGAATACCTATTTGTCGAATGCAATCAGTACGCAATCAACCATTGGCCCCATTTAAGCCAAATATATATATCAGTAGAAATTGCTTTCAAAATAAATAAATACTATGCTTTTGAGAGCAATGATTCAGGTCGGATTGTGTAAGACTGTGCCCAAGGGGTAAACATTTACTGTATGGAGTTACCAGTATGGAGCCAGAATAGCAATCCGACTTACTAAATCATCATCGTCATCGGCCTTTTTAGTCCACTGCTAGACATAGGCCTCTCCTAGTTGTGTGTAAATTTTCTAAGGACATTTCCACAACTTTAGGAGAAGAAGAGAAAGAAATAGTCCCAGAATTAAAGAAAAAAATATCCCGTGGAAGAAGATATGTCTGTGTTCTTCTTTTAAATTGTTCAAACTTAAATTAATAAATAAAATAAATATTTCGGACATCTAATACACAAGAACATCTAGTTCCAAGCTAAGCAGAGCCTGTGTTATGGGTACTAGACAACTGATATAAATACATATATACTTTTTTTGTAAACAGTCGGAGTTTTGGTGTTTTGTTTTCTATTTGTATATTACACATAGAAAACACCAAAACTCCGAAACAAATACTTGCAGATCATACAAATATTTGGTACGACCCGGGAATCGTACCCGAGACCTCAAGCACTGCAGTCGCATACGCTACCACTACGCCATCAAGGCAGTTAATATTAGTAAGGAGTATTTATTTGTCTTTTGGACTTCTTAATGTTTGAGATTTTCAGGTGTCTTTGTGTGACCCGGTTCCATTACTCTCAAATATTTATATTATATTTGAGGTTATTGTCCTGATACATCAATCAACTGTCAAGACCTCTTCAATGTCTTCGATAGTAGACGACGGGTCACCCCTCTTCAGAGAACTTTATTAAAACCTCTATTGTTTAGGCTCTCTCATCCGTACTAATATTATAACTTCGAAAGTAACTTTGTCCGTCTGATATGTTCTCACGGCTAAACCGCTGCACTGATTTCAATTACATTTTACAATTACACATCGCCGCGTTTCTCTCGTCGTTCGTTCCTAATGTAAACCACCAATTTTCATAGACATCACTTAGTTAACCTTTATTGGTGCTTCGGTGGCACAGTGGTAGCGTACGCTGCTGTCCATGAGGTCTCGGGTTCGAATCCTGAGTCGGACCAAATGTTTGCATGATCTGCAAATATTTGTTTCGGAGTTTGGGTGTTTTCTATGTATAATATGTATGTATTTACAAAAAAAAATGTATTTATGTATTCATATCAGTTGTCTAGTACCCATAACACAAGCTCTGCTTAGTTTGGGACTAGGTGGCGTTGTGTGTTAGATGTCCGAAATATTTATTTATTTATTATTATTTATTTATTTTGATTCTTGTGGAACGACATAAACTGCTTTTTGCCGCTATAACCGACATACATACGGGTGGTGCTGCAGACAAAAGTTTGTATGTAATAAAGCTCTTTTTTGTGAAATACTATCGGTAAAATTAAACTTTTACATTCAATATAATGGGAGAGGCCTATGACCAACAGTGGACTATAATTACGCTCATGAAGACAAGTAAATAAATAAATAAATATTTCGGACATCCAAACACACAACGCCATCTAGTCCCAAACTAAGCAGAGCTTGTATAATGGGTATTAGACGACTGATATGAATACATAAATACTTTTTGTTTGTAAATACATAGACACTATACATAGAACACACCCAAACTCCGTAAGAAATATTTGGGGGATCATACAAACATTTGTTCCGACCCAGGATTCGAACGCAAGACCTCATGGACAGCAGTCGCGTACGCTACACTGCACCACAGAGGCAGTCAATGATTATTCGATAGAGTATACAGAAAGTATTACACACAGATATGTAACATTATGCTAAGACTCTTAGGAGCCGAGTAGTGACTTCTATCGCCCGTAGACATCTGCTACTTAAAGAGTCAAAAGTGTCACCGAGAGTTGCCTTCCCCAGATTTAGGGAGAGGACTAAAGGGAGATTTGAGCTAAACGAGGTCTGTAGCCTCTAGTAGGGTGAGAGTTCGTATTATACGTCCATACGTCCTTCAGAGTCGGTTTAGATTACAAGGTCGCCTATTATCTGTCTAGACGAGATAACATAGTATTATAATATAATATTTTGGCCCAAATAACACAGCGATATAAAAAGACGAACATTGAGCATTTCATGGTACTCCTATAACGACCATTCGGGTCGTAGTCAGACGCAGCAAGGTGTTAAGTTGATAGTAGAGGAACGGGCCACATATTCCTCCAACACAAAGGGAGGATCCTCCGACCAGGCGAGGTGATCATGCCTGGCGGGCCGCTGCCCAACGGTTGATGTTGGGAAGTTGTATATATGTTAATTGGCGCGAGAACTTCTATTGCGCGATTTAGGGTTGGTAGTTTCTTAGTTTTCTTCGTTGCTCCGTAGTTCGATGTTTCTTCGGTAGATGGCGCTGTTATATGTACTACGTTGTTGCGCTGTATGTGGAAGTCGCCACATTGATAATTTGATTAAAACACTAATGACAGAAAAAAATCTAAACACGACAATAAACTATATCTATATATTTGTGTGTTTACTTTACGAAAATTTGCTACCGGAGGAATATGAAATTCGGCACAGTGTATTTATAAGTACAGAAAGCAGACACCGTGGGAGAGTCACGCTTCGACATGAATGGGCTCGACCGGAGTGATACCACGGCCTCACAGAAAACACAATAACAGCGTTTGTACTGTGTTTCACCGAGTGAGTGAGGACGGCGGAGGCCCTTACCCCATCCTCCTCCCAATGCCACAAATGCCGGTAACGCACTTGTAACACCTCTGGTGTTGCAGATGTCCATTTGCGGCGGTAATCGCTTACCATTAGGCAACACTTATGCTCGTTTGCCCGCGATTCTATAAAAAAAACAAAATATGAGAGAGAAACTCATGGTATGTAGAAGCTACGGCCACGAAACTAAATCTATTAAATTTGTTTAGTTTTGTTGAAATAATAACTAAATAGATCCACCAATTTCTAAAATCGACTGCAAACTAACATTTCCTGTTTATACAATTAATAAAGAAAAATAATACGGCGAGTGCCACGTGCCAGTCCAGACGATTGCATAACGATATTGATTGGCAGCCGGCAGAGGGCGTTTGGCCGGGGGCGTTCGGCAAGGGGAGACAGACGGTTATGTCGACGAACTTTCGCGATGAATGAAGCCCCACTGAAGCCTATATGGGAGATATATGGTTACTAGATGCGTCATGTACCTAAGGTTTTTTATATATATATATATTACTAGCTGACCCACACCACCTCGTCTGTGCCTTTTTTTGTCCGTAGCGTGATGTTATAAGAACGTGAACAAATTTGTTCACCACTAAAAAGTTATAGTAATTCAACCCTAAAACATAGATGCTATTGCGGACTTTTATTAAAACTTTTATATAAGAACAATTATTTCTTAAATCGTATAAACTTTAATGATTTACGCCGCCAAAGCAATGGAAACTCTGTAATGAAATAATTTTCCACCGTTTTTGCTGTATTTTTTATTGATACTCCGCTCTTTCTGGTCGTCGCAAGATGATATAGTCTAAAGCCTTCCTTGATAACTGGATTATTTAACACTGAAAATAACTTTACAAATCGGACTAGTACTTTTTAGGATTAGAGCGTTCAAACAAACAAACTCGTCAGTTGTATAATATTATTATAAACTAACTATTGCGACTACTTCTAACGTTGAAGATGTCGAACTTCCATCTTATTTTATTTCCTTGGAAGTAAAATTTTCAAAAAAACGGTTCATAATGGACGCTTAGAACAAACTGAATCAGACAGTCAAGGTAAATAGTAGTCATGTGTATATTCAGATTTAAAAACTATAGTGAACAGCACAAGTCCTCATTAGAGAATATTAAACAAATATGAACGTGTTTAATTGGCCGAGTTAGTGATACGCGTCCATTTTTGGTGTAACCTACTCCGCTTGCAGATACCTGTTTATTTCTATCTATGTATATTGTTTTTATGTACGAGCTACTGCCAAAGTTACTTTACTCTGTCTGATTGAAAAATAAACAGAATCCAAGAGTGATGGTCCTCATACTCATGCAGCATGGTGACCAACCACTAATGGCGGCCTAGTGATGCTTCTGCATCATTGGGCCTCTGGACCTGCTATCATCAACGAAACAAGATAACACGAATGCTGTCATTTTGCCATCTTCGAGCTGACCCTTTCGTAGTGAAATCAGATCATAGCTTTAATACCATAGATGCAATTATCATTTTGCACTTTTCCTAAAGAAATTCCATTCATTAATGATAATTTCTAGTTAGCGACTATTGAAATCTATATCTGTTAACATACATGCAAGTTTATGTGTGTAAAGAATTGCCTACATTTTAGGTAATTTACAAAAACCCTCCGTAAAATAACACGTTTTTTAAATCAAGCATAAGTCAGTGGGAAGATAACGACCTGGGTATTTAATCCGCTAATGCATCAATTGCATAAAGTTACATAAAAAAATCTTAATGAATATTGATCTGATTGGCTTTATCATCAGCCTATTGCAGTCGACTACTGGACATAGGCCACTCCCGTTTGCACGTTACTCCGATCTGTTTTGGGCCTCTCGCGTCCATCTCCTACCACTAGCCATTTTTCACGGAAAATGTTTCAGCTTAATAAATAAATAAATATAAATAAATATTTCAGACGTCTAACACACAACGCCATCTAGTCCCAAACTAAGCAGAGCTTGTATTATGGGTACCAAACAACTGATATAAATACATATATACTTTTTTTTGTAAATTCATACATATTATACATAGAAAACACCCAAACTCCGAAACGAACATTTGTAGATCATACAAACATTTGACCCGACCCGGGAATCGAACCCGAGACCTCAAGAACAGCAATCGCATACGCTACCTCTGCGCCACCGAGGTAGTCAGGTAATGGCACAGTACCTGGATGACCGAGCCTTGCTCTGTCCAATAAAAAAAGTTTCCTAGCTAGATTGATTTATCGCCTTCAAGAACCCTACAAACTAAATTTCGAGAGTCAGATTATATATATAAGGCTCGTTTAAAGGTACAACATTTACCGGGGCTGATAATATCTAAGGGTTTCTTTCTCTTAGAGGTAAAAGTAACACAAAAAACGTTGATGTATTTAGCAATACATTTTATTATCCTGCTAATATTGTAAACGCGAAAGTTTGTAAGTATGGATGTTTGTTACTCTTTCACGTAAAACTACTCAACGGATTTGGATGAAACTTTACAGGAATATGGCTGATACATCAGAATAACATATGGATTACTATTTGCCGCGATAACCGACATATACGTGGGCGGACCCGCGGGCATAAACTAGTTGGATTATACAGATTAATTTGCATGGATGATCTTATTTCATTACTCGACTACGAAGGCAATAGGAAGGATAATGGGTTCAGGAGTCTATATCTGATTATGGCGCCTAAACTACTGAACCAATTGTAATGAATGAAGTGTTAATGGGTTCGCAATAATGGGCCGGGTGACATCCTACCAATATTATAAACGCGAAAGTTTGTAAGTATCGATGGACGTTTGTTACTCTTTCACGTAAAAACTACCAAATGGATTTTAATGAAACTTTCCAATAATATAGCTTATACATCAGAATAACACATAGGCTATAATTTATAAAGATACTATTCACACAATATCTTTGTACCGCGGGTAACCGCGGGGCTCAGCTAGTAAGGTATATATATTTTATCAAAACTTAAACTTGTTCATTCTGTTGGGCAATCAGCCACCTTAATAAGAAATGTACTGTATGAAGTGATATCTGTAACAGATAACCATTTAGCAAGCACACGTATGGAAGGTGTCTTGCTATTTAAAAAAAATGTTTGTGATTTTTCAATTCATATTCTTAACATTTTTAGTTGTTTGCCTATTGACAATTCCAATCCCCCCAACCCTTCGTAGCCGGCACCCCTATTCTGCTATGAGTTATGATATTAATATTAAATATTTTAACCATTACCAAATGGACAAAGTGGTAAGGACACGTTTTATAATTTTTTAAACATTCTGTATTAAAATCTTTGGCTTGTACTCAAAATCTTTTTTTAAAGACAATTTTCGTGATAAGAATATTGCCTTAAGGCGATAGACTTTAAAAACATACATAAAACTGGGACAAGAAACACCCAGACTCGGAATAACAATTTGTGGACCACACAAAATGTCGTCCCATGTTTCGAACCTACAACATTCAACGCAGTACAAAGACGAAAGCGAGGCGACGGTTTACACCACTACGCCATTCGTGAAGACTCTTATTGACGTTGTCTTAAATAAAACTGCTCCATCCACCAGCCTATTACCTTACACCTAAGGGTTTTGAGCGGTTTCCGAAGGTATTTTCTCTTTATTCGTTAGGATGTGTAGGCCGTCTTCTGCATTAGATCTTTACAATAAATTTATCGTAAGGTTTGAGCTCTTTAGTATGTCCTGTTAAACATTACCAACTACCAATCGACTAACGTGGGAGAGCCACGCTTCGGCACGAATGAGCCGGCTCGACCGGAGTGATAACCGCCTCACAGAAAACCGATGCGAAACAGTGCTTGCGCTGTGTTTCACCGAGTGCGTTAGGATATCGAAGGTCCATTTCCCAACCCCACTCTCATCCCCATCCCGATCCCAAATCAAACTTTAATAAATAGCTAAATGAACGGTGCTTTGCATGTGATTAGTGAAATCAACGTCTAAACAATTGCTAGGTGAAGTGGAAAGAGCGAGTAAGGGCTGTAGAGCACCCTCTATCATAGACACGTCCCCATATTGACGTCAGTATTGCCAACGTGCGGGTTTTCCCACCATTTTAGGGAATAATTTAATGTATGTAGGAGTTTTTTGACTTCAGAATTATCTTTGAAAACCTTAAGTAACCAAACATTAAGTGAATTTTATCACAATTACTGACAAAAATCTGTTAAAATCAAATAGCTTTTATTTTAAGTAAGGTACCTTTTCAGGTACCTTCGAAATGTTACATTAATGACTCTTGTAGCTGGGTTCCAAGAAGTCTTCCCTTAAGGAGAACCGGCAAGAAACTCCATAGTAACAAGCTCCTTCTGGTCAATAACACGTTAGGCTTCATGTGGCCGAAGTTGCTATTCTCGAATCGGTATTTCTAAACATATTCGTATGTAAGTAAAAATAATATTTTATAGATTGTACTAGCTGAGCCCCGTTTTGTTACCCGCGGTACGACATCAACCGCGGGAAATGCCGCGGGTCGAAGCTAGCCTTAGAAGAAAGTAACCTAAAATACTCCTTAAATCATCGGCTATCTATTAGTGACCGTTCCACAGACACACACAGACGAAACAAAGAGACAAAAATAGTGAAAAAAATATTTTGGTATGTATATGTGCATTTAGGAATGAGGGGTTATTTTAATATTACAAACACACTCGTGACGGGACTGCTCATTCTAGCCCACTAAATACGTAAACAAGCAACAGTCGCCGTTTTTGAAATCGACAACAAGGGTATTTAATTCCACGAACCCTATATCCCCATATCGCACATAAATTCACAAAATCCCACCATAATGTGGGGTATCATAAACAAAAGTAAAGCACATATCTGTCGTGATTTCATATTCAACAGGAATGTTCAAGAGTGGAGATCAAAATATAATCTTCTTATCTCTATTGGTAAATAATATACCTCCATATTTAGGTTGAAGATATAAGTAATTGGAAACAGATAACGCATACAAATACGACACTGGTCCTTTGCCTACTAGTTACTAAATTGTAACTTAACACCCGATAGTAATTTGAGGTAAGGTAGATGTGTATGGATTGCTGCTCATTTTACTAAGTTTTTTTTTTATAAAACAGAGGTCAGACCGGCAGACATATTAGTAGCACTTAATACTTAGTAATAGTAAAACTGCTGCGGCTTCGCACGGATTTATTTACGAAAAATATAATATAGCATAGGCTCAACTCAGTAAAAATGTATAAATTATATAGTTATACTGACTGCACGGTTTCTCTAGTGGTATAAATGGTCGCCATGCCGCTTCCTACTGCGCCAAGTGTTGTTGTGTGGGTTCACATCCCACATGAGACAAAACTTTGTGTGATCCACAAATTGTTCTGTTAAGACCCACGTCTTTAAAAAAAAAGGATTGTATGTTTTTATGAAAACACGGTAAAAGCGAAACTTTTTTTCAAATAAATAAAACTGTAAATTAGTATTTATTTACAGTTTTAATTTAATCATACATCATCGTTGCCATAAAAATCATGGAAGAATTTAATTTTTCTCACAAACTCTACTAACACAGTATGAATTTTGGCGCCGATAATTTCTATGAAGTGACCATCGACCTCACTTTTCGTTAAGCGTTTTGTAAGTTTGAATTTCCCTCCCTTAATTTTCATTTTTTATTTAATATTTTCTGGGTTTAAATAATCACTGAAAAAATAACACATTTTACCTTTTAAGTACTCGGTAAAGCAAATAAAGAATCTAGAAAAATAATTTTGAGACAAATATTTTTTTTATGCATATAGAACAAACAATAGGGTATTGCTTGCTCAAAACCTTAGTGGTATAAAAAATTAAAAAGTCTTCTTAACAATATTACCTGTTTACAAGTATGATGATAAGTGTTATCTATATTCATTGTACATGAATTAACATAAAGCTGAAACTGAAAGAATCGATTAAATTATGTATTCATACATTTCGTATTGTGTGTATGTAAATTAAGCACCATTTTATATTAATACCGTTATTTAGATATCCCCACTACAAGGCAGCGTGGCCGAGCGGTCTAAGGCGCTGGTTTTAGGCACCAGTCCGAAAGGGCGTGGGTTCGAATCCCACCGCTGTCAAATGTCTTTTTGTTACTTTTTACTTTTATGTAATAATTTCCTATTTATATACATTGGAATTGCAAAAAAAAACTGCCGTTTTATGTACTGATTTACTTATAGTAATTGCTTGTTATCGCACATGTTTTCTGCAATTTATTGAATAATTACACTCTTTAACATAATCGGTATTTACATATATATATGATTGAAACGTTTGTTAATTAATTTTCTATAACGTTGTGTATTCTGTCGACATGATGGGTTCCACTTTCTACCTATCTTTTTAATTTGACACCTTTCGTTTAACTATTAATGCAGTCGTATTTATAATATCTTACTTTTGTCAGTCTGATTGTCGTTGAAGTGTTTTATATCAAATTTAACATATTAAATAATATATCGCAGGTGGGTTGGCTAAAAAATTACTGGCCAAACAATTTTTAGTACCCAACTGCGAAAGAATACATACATACACTCGAACATAACCAGATTTTCGAGTGTACGTATGTATATTTCTTTGGCACGGCTTAGAGCCAAAACAGCTTGTCGTATTTTTATGTGAGTGGTGTCAATAGATTCGCCTTAGCTATGAGAGTGACACTGGGTACATCAAAATTAAAAAAAAACAAAATTAAGGATTTTTGGCGTCAAAAAGTAATCTCAAGAGATTCTTATAGATGATCTTGACAACGGGGACCGGCGGCTTAACGTGCTTTCCGAGACATGGTAGAAAAACACCGGCATATTCCTACTCCGGGTTGCCGTTAAAAATGTCTTGTAAGAAAAACCCAACAGCAAGCCGACCCGGGAATCGAACCCTAGATCTCTTGATCGGCAATCGCTTACGCTAGCTGTTAGACCAACGAGACAGTTACAATGATAATATTGATTATGTAAAAAATACATACACGAATACTCATATTAAATTTTAAATATAATAATGAAATAAATAAATAATAAAATAGATATATATATACAGTACTGGGCGAGAAGTAATGCACATCGACCGCCAGACACGAGACATTCGGCTAATTTCGGCTTTGTAGAGCGTTGTTCCTTTCATCAGCAGCTCCTAAACCAGCTAAAAAAAGTCAAGTCGAAATAGGTCCGGCCGTTCCAGAGATTAACCGGAACAAACAGATAGAGACAAAAATTGTAAAATAAATTATATTGATATATGTACCGTGTATACATACATATGTATTTAGTAAAAAGAGGTTATTTTAATACTACAAACAGACACTCAAATTACATTAATTTGTTTAGATTTGATAAAGAAATTGAATAGGAAATCTCACTGATAGTTCACATGATTAACGTGATCCAACAAACCAACAGATATAAAGCTACTTAGTTATAATAAGCTGATATATAAAATCATATTATAAGTCCACAACAGTTTGATAATACCAAATGCGTCATACGATGACTCAGAATTAGACAAATCGATTAAACCACCCCAACCCTAAAACTGTATCAGTTTAGCCGCTAAAATTACGAAAGGGTTGTTATCGGACGATAATTTTAATATAGTCACGATTTATCGACAGAATAATAGGTAGGTAGATAGGTCTTTAATGAAAAAGAAATCTAGCAGAAGTAGCTATTAGGTCCCTTATGATTCAACAAAGTATTTATTACTTAAGTTAATGTATTCATATTTGATACATTTACGTCAACTATAAGAGATTATTATACTGATCTATTTGAGTAAGCAATCAAGTTAAACAATCGGTCATAGGCTAACAGTTGGGAAGCTTAGTTAGACTTAGTTAGCTTAGAGGAGACCTTTGGGCGGCTTAAAAACATCCAACGACAAGATTACGTAGATACAACGTTGTCATGCCAGTTCTTAACCCGCATTCGGTCAGCGTGGACACGTGTGGCCTTAACCCTCTCCTGAGAGGGACAGCAGTGGGACATTATAGGTTGTTGATGATGACTTAATCAAGTCGTATAATAAATAAGATAATACTAGAACTATCGACAGTTCAGTTAGACTAGTAACCATGTATCCGACAAAGTCCGCGCTTCACTGAACTGAATCAGTGCTCTTGACAAGCGAATTAATGATCGCGCGGGTCAAACGTTAACCGTTTTTCCCTACTCTGAGACTCCTAGATTTATAGTATGGGTGAGTCACGGGCAGGAGTGACCACGGATTTCTTTTTAAGAAATTATGTGGCAAATGAGCAGACGTATCGCCTAATGTTAAGCGATTACCGACACCCGCAACACAAGAGGCGTCACAAATGCGGACAAGTGTCGAAGCGTGGTATTCCTACGAGAAAGCTTCACAGAAAACCGGTGTTGTAGCTATATAAATGATCAAAAGCCTAATGATGCAGAAGATTAATAATACGCAGCGATGGTGTGAGTCACCATGCTGCATTATTGCTTTCCATCAGGCAGAGTCATTTTGGCTGGCTTGTAGACACACAGTATTATGTTTAGCTGATGTAAGCTCCTGTCGGTTGGCCATATACGCATATACACACATAGCGATAGGCTCATTATGATAAAATAATCTTTCAATTTAAGCTTAAGCTCCTGAGATTAAAGCCTTTAAACTCTTCGATTTTATAATGTTCATATTTATAAAAAGTACATTGTAATAATAAATGGGTGAAACAAAGTGGGTGTAGGGTTCGATATGAAGGTCGGCCGAGCGAACCTGACACCCACTGTTCTAAATTACTACGGAACCCCGCCCAAGCACAACATTTGGTGAAAGGTTAGCCGGAAATTAGTATCAGGGTTATATTTGACTAGTAGTAAATGGCAGAGGACCATAAATAAATATGTATTAGGTCCTACAATAATCGCTTATCTAATACCATTTAATGAGCAATTATTGTATATTAATCTAAATCTCGGAAATGGCTCTGACGATTTTCATAAAATTTACTATGCAGGGGTTTTTTGGGGATTTCTCCTGAGAGGAGACCCGAGCCCAGCAGTGGGATATTATGGATTGTTGATGGGGATTTTGGGCGATAAATTGATCTAGCTAGGATTCAATAAAAATTTTTTAGCAATCTTTTAGAAAAATAGATTTTTAGTCTAGAAATGTACGTATATTACCGGACAGAATATTTTTTTAAGTTTATAACACAAAACTGTGTTAATTAATATTAATTACAAGACAAATGCCTTTAGTTCAATGAAAATAACGAATTTATAAGTTAATTTTTACTATTGCAGTGGGCTAATTTGATTTTGTTTGCGCTGAGATGGCTGTCATGAAGAGATGTAGCACCAAAAGCTACAGCAAAGGAGCTGCAGGTTTTTTTAAATTGAATTGGGGGCAAACCGGTAGACGTATAGCCTGATGGTAAGCGATTACAGTATAGTATAGTGTGCAGACATAATATATCGTAAGTAAGTATAGAGATCGGCACGTAACTTGGCCAGGTTCATAAGATGCGCAGAAGTTTTTAGGTCCATTTGATGTCGTAGTAAGTAAGTATAGAGATCGGCACGTAACTTGGCCAGGTTCATTAAATGCGCAGAAGTTTTTAGGTCCATTTGATATCGTAGTAAGTATAAAGACCGGCACGTAACTTGGCCAGGTTCATTAAATGCGCAAAAGTTTTTAGGTCCATTTAATATCGTAATAAGTATAAAAACCGGCACGTAACTTAGCCAGGTTCATTAGATGCACAGAAGTTTTTAGGTCCATTTGGTTGATAGAGAGACGCGGGGATTGTTGTAGCACCGTTCCGAGCAAGCAATTGGAGCGTCACTTCGATTTTGTTTGTTTTGATTTGTTGAACAAAAAAAAAACAACAACCCATAATGTCCCACTGCTGGGCTCGGGTCTCCTCTTAGGAGAGGGTTAAGGCCATACGTCCATTGATTTGTTGCACCAAGTGTAATTACTATGCGCGAATCTTACCCCACTACGCCGAAATCTGGCAAAGTTTCGTGCCGGCGCTTAATGCGCGCGCGTAATAAGTCATTTTAGATCAAATCGGCGCTTTTTGGAGAGAAATTCATTCAGTTGTGAACGCCGATAGGTTAATTTGAATGTTATAAACGCGAATGTGTACTTGTTACGCCAAAAGCACTGAACTAAACTTTAAAACTATATTGTCAGCGACTAACATAGATTACTTTCACAGTTTTTACCACGATAAACAAAACCTAGTAAAATATAGATATATTGTTGCTTAATTTTCGTATTTGGGAAAGTTATAGTACACATACACATTGTAAATAGTAGGTCGTTACGGAAATTGATTTTATGGGTCATTTTAGTATACACCTTTTTTGGTAGCGAACATGTTTTTTTTTTATTTTCAAATTGCACACAAATGGAAAACAACAGTTTAATTACTGTATTTATTTCAAGTCTGTGGCAAAATAAATCATAATGCGTTCAATAAGAGTTAGTTTAGTACTCATTATCATCGACAACAAGAGGCGCTCATTGCTCATTTGCACTCGGTTATTGGAAACAATCACCAGGGTAAGCAACGACGGCGCGTAAAATACCTGGATGGGTGACCGCTGGTGGCATGTTACCATGAGCCTTTCCGTGATTCGGAGGTCACGTTAAGCTGTCGGTTCTGGTTATTATCGTAGGATATCAGTCGTGAAGCATAGTTGGAGGCCTTCGGGCGGCTTAGAAACATCCAACGGTAATATTTACGTAGCCGCAACGTTGTCTTGCCCTCTCCTGAGAGGAGACCCGAGCCCAGCAGCGGGACATTATGGGTTCTTGATGATTGATGTTCATCGACAACAGCCTTTAACATTCTACTTTTGGACTCAAGTCTTTCCTTAGAAACGAGGTTTCGGCATACCGTACCACGCTGGCCAGTCGGGTTGTGTCAAGGTTTTGCCCTCCATTCGCTTCAGAGGCCAGCCTGAGAGAGTTTACCAGAAGACGGTGCCCGCTGCAGTGCGAGCAGGCGCTGGGAGGGGTCTGAATGTCGTAAGAAAGCGGTTCCCGGATCCCTCTCGTCTAAGGCGCAGAGTGGCACACCGTGTAGTTTCAGTCAGTTCGATTCCGACACACCGCCCCGCCGCAAACTCCGGTGGGGTAAAGGCCCGAGGCCATACGATAAAAAAAAACTTTGCTTTCTTCTTGCTTTTCTTCTTTTATAATAATAATATAGGAAAAGGGGTGGTCAACATCTGAATTCTTTAACTGTCACAACACAGATTTATACCTAAGTAAACACCCACGCACTTATTGCGTCATCAAATTTATACCTCGGTTCGATGTTTTCTAAAATAATAAGAAATCACAATTTAGCGATTGAAGATACTTTATTGATAAATATATCAAATAATTCCATACGATTACTGCCAGAAATACTATTATTAACAGTTGAGCAAAATATTCTGCCGTTCCATCATTCGTTATCGTTATCATATTGACAAGTGACATCCACATTTCATTGGCATATTAGTCTAGCGATTATGACTGCTGACTCAGATGGAATTGGTCCAATCCAGTCTAGTCTAATAACTGTATAAGGTCTCCCTAGATCCGAATGTGAAATTTCAGCACGGGTCTAGCCTATGTTCGTATTAACCCGTACCAAAGTAGTAACGAATAATTGAAAATACAAAACTTAACTGCGTCAATATTTGCCATCTTTATCCAATTCATTGAAGACCTGGAAGATAGAAAGAACTGAAAAGGTTTTTTTTAATATTTTTTATTTACTTTGATGTAACCAGTGTCACTCTCACGACTAGACGAATCTATTGACATGACTCAAATAAAAATACGACAAGCCATTTAGACTCTAGAGCGTGCCAAACAAATATATACACATACCTACATACAATCGATAAAAATAATTCTCCGTCTTCCGCAATCGGGTAAAAAGAGGTATAAATTTTATTCTTATGTGATGATGTTAAAAAGGCGGGAATCCGTACTCACGATATAAAAATAGGCGCTCATAGCCCAGTTGCACTCGGTGATTAGAAACAATCATCGAGGGTAAGCAACGATGGCGCGGTCAGTACCTGGATGGGTGACCGCTGGTGGCATGTTACCATGAGCGTCTCCGTGATTCGGAGGTCACGTTAAGCAGTCGGTCCCGGTTGTTATCATACGATAACAGTCGTGAAGCTTAGTTGGAGGCCTTCGGGCGGCTTAAAAACATCCAACGGCAAGATTTACGNGGACGTGTGGCCTTAACCCTCTCTTGAGAGGAGACCCGAGCTTAGCAGCGGGACATTATGGGTTCTTGATGATTGATGTTCATCGACAACAGCCTTTAACAGTCTACTTTTGGACTCAAGTCTTTCCTTAGAAACGAGGTTTCGGCATACCGTACCACGCTGGCCAGTCGGGTTGTGTCAAGGTTTTCCCCTCCATTCGCTTCAGAGGCCAGCCTGAGAGAGTTTACCAGGAGACGGTGCCCGCTTCAGTGCGAACAGGCGCTGGGAGGAGTCTGGATGTCGTAAGAAAGCGGTTCTCGGATCCCTCCCGTCTCAGGCGCAGAGTCCGATACACCGCCCCGCCGCAAACTCCGGTGGGGTAAAGGCCCGAGGCCATCCGATAAAAAAAACTTTGCCTTCTTCTTGCTTTTCTTCTTTTATAATAATAATATAGGAAAAGGGGTGGTCAACATCTGAATTCTTTAACTGTCACAACACAGATTTATACCTAAGTAAACACCCACGCACTTATTGCGTCATCAAATTTATACCTCGGTTCGATGTTTTCTAAAATAATAAGAAATCATAATATAGCGATTGAAGATACTTTATTAATAAATATATCAAATAATTCCATACGATTACTGCCAGAAATACTATTATTAATAGTTGAGCAAAATATTCTGCCGTTCCATCATTCGTTATCGTTATCATATTGACAAGTGACATCCACATTTCATTGGCATATTAGTCTAGCGATTATGACTGCTGACTCAGATGGAATTGGTCCAATCCAGTCTAGTCTAATAACTGTACAAGGTCTCCCTAGATCCGAATGTGAAATTTCAGCACGGGTCTAGCCTATGTTCGTAGTAACCCGTACCAAAGTAGTAACGAATAATTGAAAATACAAAACTTAACTGCGTCAATATTTGCCATCTTTATCCAATTCATTGAAGAACTGAAAGATAGAAAGAACTGAAAAGGTTTTTTTTAATATTTTTTATTTACTTTGATGTAACCAGTGTCACTCTCACGACTAAGACGAATCTATTGACATGACTCAAATAAAAATACGACAAGCCATTTAGACTCTAGGGCGTGCCAAACAAATATATACACATACCTACATACAATCGATAAAAATAATTCTCCGTCTTCCGCAATCGGGTAAAAAGAGGTATAATTTTTATTCTTATGTGATGATGTTAAAAAGGCGGGAATCCGTACTCACGATATAAAAATAAGACAAAAAATTACAGCGTTTGATTCTATTTTTAAAAAACTGTTTTCCCAAATTGATATGCTTTAAAACAGTTCGTACAGTATAGATATCCGCCATGCTACTAGTCCATAAATTATAATAAAATAAATATTAAAAGCCCAAGATCCTCTTATCTTCGTCAGTCTGTTCGCAGCTTACATAAATACGATTGCAATATTGATATATTATGGCCGATAAGCACAAAAACATGTCTCACCGCACTGATAAAGGGTCATTGTCACGCATTCTTTATTAAGGAAATGATAGCGAACTATGTAAGCATCTTGGGATGTGCGGCGCTGATAACTGAAAGCTTCATATATTTTGATTAACTTCATCAAGTCATGTATATTACTTTTACGCTCCAAATTGAGCGTTGCGCTTTAAGCTATAATTTATCTATTGCTCAAAAACCCTTCGTCATTCTGCCCGTGGTCAAAGCTCGACTGTTTGACGTTAAAAGCTATGCTATGCTATAGATTAAATGAAATATCATATTTTATGAAAAAAAATATATCCCATAAAAGCAAGACTTCGTGTACTATATATTTTTTCTTAAAAGAAATTAAGAGCGAACTCCTCCTCAAAGGCCGGTAACGCACTTGTGACGCCTCTTGTGTTGCGGGTGTCCATGGGCGGCGGTAATCGCTTACCATCAAAACCGATTTCTGTTATTTTCTTATAATAATTTATAATGTATAATAGTTTTATGTTATATTGGGAATTCCGATGTTTCGCAATTTTTGAGGGTTTTCTATAAAAAAAGGTACCTTTTACAGTTGACTGCCTCGGTGGCGCAGTGATGTCCGCAACTGCTGTACATGAGGTCTCGGGCTCGATTCCCAGGTCGACCCAAATGTTTGTTTCGGAGTTAGGGTGTTTTCTATGTATATTATGTGAATGTGTTTACAAAGTAAACTATCGGTCAATCAAGCTTTCAAAGCTTCAAAGCTAAAGCTAAGCTTAGCTTAGTTTGAAATTAGATGATGTTATACATAGATGTTCGAAATATTTATTTATATTATGGTACCGAAAAGGACAGGCATAAATTTAAATGCATAAAATCTAGTGACATTAAAAAAATGCATATTATATTGACCCCAATACACAGCTTCCCTATGAGATAAATAATTAATTATTTATTGCTCATCGGTTTACATAAGTCATGAGGATGATTCATTAATTATTTTTTCTCACAACACAGCTTACAATAAAATTCTCATAACAATACAAATTAGCATATCTTGTGAACAATTATATTTAATTATAACTATACTCATTATTGTTTGTTTGTTTGGTTAGATAATACAATTTTAATTAAAACAGGGAAAATTTTTTTCCACTCCAGATAATTCTTAACTGTTACAATTTATTTATAGGTTGATAGCGAAGTCAAAAGGACGGGTAATATTTTAGGCAGTCTATTCCACCTGAAGTGCCTAAACTACTCGACTTGATTTTAATGAGTCGACAAATTTGTTAGAGTGACTTGGGTGTTTTAAATTTAAATTATTTAATAACTAGAGAGGCCAAACGGCCCAATCAAGAGGCTAAGTGTGGAAATGCTCGGTAAAACAAAAACAAGGTAAAAGTTGAAAAACCCTATAGCAATCTATCTGGGAACTTTGCTATAGAAGGCGACCTCACAAACCTCTTTTTAAATGGAGGCCTAATTCCAGTAGTGGGCTGTAATAGGCTATTGATGAAATTAAGATGATGAACGAAAAAATAATAGCTCAGTACATCAATGTTTTTTTAAGCTAGTGGCAAGATAGAATAGAAAAGTAATTGAGCATCATTTATTATTCCATTTTTAAAAAAGTATTTAATACTATTGTAATATTAAACCGAATTGAGATGGATCTGAAAGTGTCATTTGTATTAGAAAGTTGTATGATTGTATCATTCTATTTTTTTTTATATTCAATCTGATATTGATGTCAACACATTAACAACTTTCACTAAATTGTATATAATTATAATATTTTATAAGACGATTATAATTTTATTTTAACTTTAGAGAAATTCTTTTTGAGAGCCTTGTTAACAGTTTGACAGTTTTTTTTTAAGTTATAAATGCCTCAGATGCATTTATGAAAAGCTTTGTGGTGGTGTCTCATGGTGGAACTTAAGAAGAGCTTTATTTGTTGTTGGATAAAGAACTCAGTGATAATTTAAAACTTATTCCTACAACAACATACATAATGAGTATATATGTAAATGGTTTTAATTTGAGACTAAGTCTTTTAAGCACTAATGTATATTTTTTTGAAAATGGAACATTTCTACCACTTAAATCAACACTGGTCACACATTAATTTTATTTGTACTGGTTTAGTTGGCCATATGCCATGGGAATTTTTGATGAAACCATGACAGAAGCATAATGTAGTTAAGGTAATTTATTTAAATGTTTTTATTAAGATAAGAGATGAAAGCCTCTTGATAAATAATGGATGGTGTGTATTTTATCGGCTGTTGACTGTTCAGTGAATGAAATATCATATTTTTTATTTTATTTAATTCTATTTTTATTTTTTCTTATATCCCATAGAAGCAAGGCTTCTTGTGCTAGATATTTTTTCTCATAAGAAATTGTCATAAAAGCTATAATATTTTCTAACATTAAATAAACAAAAAAGCGAGTATTCAGAACAGTTCTTGGCTATGCATTGCTTACATTTTTTAAACACCAGCCAGCTTTCAGAATAAGTACTTTTAAACCAAATATTTAAACACCACAACACAAACACAAATTCTATTAATAAACGCCAAAACAAAACGATGATAATGCAGTTGCAGCCAGTGAATCGCGTTAATTGACGGTAATTGGTTCACAAGTATATATGCTACTCAGACGAAAACTTTTGTTTTTTTTTCATGAATCACGAATACATTGCAGGCAGACGTAACTTAAAAGCTTAACTAGTATCCAACAAACTATTTAAAAAGTAAATAACGAGAATAACAACTTACTCAGGAGTCTTCTAAAGCCAGCGAGAACAACTATCGAATAGGACGAAAATCCTATACGAAAAAAAAACACTTTCTCACTAACACAAGATGCAAAGAAAACAAAATAAAAGCTAATCACACATCACAATCACGATAACAACCTCTCACGTCCATTTTGTCCGTTTGTGCGATAATATTAATTAATTATTTACATTTGTAATCACATGTTAGATGATACTTGGTCTAATAAAGTGTATTTATGTTGGAATATAAAAATAAAACAAGCATAGAACATCACTCGCGGCGACGATAATCGAGTTATATTATCTTTTCGACAGATAATACAACTGATTGTAACAGCAATATTTCAACGAAATGCAGAGCGAGCAAAGTAGCGAATACCCAACGCGAAGGGCGACAAAAGCTTAGAAAAGTTGAATGAAATGAAGGTTTAAATGCTGCCATATTTAACAAATATTTTTTCTACTAATCTATACTACCATACTATAATACTTATCCTTTGCATCGAGGGTAAGACAGGAAGATGTAATATCTCCGAAACTATTTACCAATGTATTGGAAGATGTCTTTAAAACGCTTGGGACGTACGGGAATTCAAAACCATGGCAAATACCTCTCGAACTTACGATTTGCAGCTGTCATCCTGGCGGAATCTGTACAAGATCTGAAAGAAATACGTAAAAGTCTGGACGTTCCCTGAAAGTTTAAGTGGGACTGGAAGATTAGACGTGTATCCCTGAGTCCCATGAACGTAAATAGTGCTATTATCGGGGTTGTGCAAGAATACATCTACCTTAATCAAATAGTCTAACTCGGGCGACACAGCTTCTTTCGGAAGGCCGTTAGAAGGAATCGTCTGGGCTGGGTGGCGTACGGGGAGCTATGTGACATCTTCGAGTCAAGAAAATTGCAGATGGTGGTTGACAGCGGATGGATGTTACCTATCCTAGACTGGGAGAATTGGCGCTCCTTGGGTAAGATCTTCGTTTAACAGAAGACAGCAGATTTCAACCTTATTTCGGCCCGTGGTCACCCACTTAGATACAATTATAAATGTATTGTATTGTTAGTTTTTAGTTGAATAGATTGTTTTTCTTTTGTTTTCTGTGCAATAAATATGAATATTAATTAAAGTTTCTATCGTTTTTATTTAATCGTTTACTATTTATAAATTAATTCAGATAAACCAAATGTAATTACAATGTTCTTTCTTTATTTTTCTTAACAGAATTGTCAACATCGGCAATATCGTTAATATAGTATTACATCGGTAAAAAACCCCTTTAACCCCACCCAGTGGTCATCTACATGTTCAATAAAGGTGGTAACGGCAGAGGCGGGCCTCTTAGGTATTCCAGCATTCATAAGAACATTTTGCTCAAAACAAAGCACGATAATAATCAAAGAGGAAAGAAGGAATTTGGGCAAACTTCAAAGTAGAATTCATAAAATGTAAGTAGTAGCAACTGGATTGTAGAATAAAAAACTACGATGTTTATCTTTGTAAATAAATCCTGTAACTTCAGAATTTCTACCAATTTAGTAGTATTAAGTTTCGTAAATAAGGGAATAAATGGCGCTGGAGTTCCAAAACAAAACGAAAACATAGAAGTACGTTCCGTTTCAAGCAGATTTTTTATATTTTATGATAAGTGATACTTTGAAGAGATACGGCTGGGGAAGAACAATTTTAAGGACTATACAATGCATAGCCTAACATGGGCACTATATCAGACAATACCACATTCTGCCCTGCCACTTATTTTCATGTAGAAGCTCCTTGAGATTATCTGTATCTTTTTAGTAAAAAGTTGTTATGACTCAGATACCATGGCTTTACTTGTACCAAAAGCTCAGGCGTACATTAAAGCATACCATTAGTCATGACGAGCAATAATTCACCACACTAGTGATACTGGATGGTAGTGTGATATGTGGTAACAAAGCATTCACAATAAGACCAAGACTAAGATAACAAATGGTTATTTGTAACTTCTATAGATAGCAATTAGGGTTGGCACACAGTTGGTTATACATTGCTGCTGCATGTACAGAAGACCCCAAAACAGAGTAAATACAATAATTTAATTACAAGCATATTATACTAGTAATTAAATTATTGTATTCACTCTGTTTATTGTTTGAGAAAGATATTACCCACTCTGAGCAGCTCTTGATATTATCAAGAGCTGCTAAGAGCGGGTAATATCTTTCTCCAGTATTCTCTACATATTGTTTAAAAATTTAGCAATTGGTCCTTATTAATATTAGAAATTCGAAAGTAACTCTGTTTCTTTCACAGCTAGACCACTATATCAAATTCAAGGATATTTTGACATAGAGAAATGTGCTTGAATTCTTGAAGGACATAAGCTACTTTTTAAAGCGATAACCAACACAGACAGGCAAAAGCTAGATTGTACATTGGGTTCCTTAATAGATAACATCTCGATGGCTAATAAAAGCTTCAGAAAATAATTCTTACTAAGCTTTTATTAAGACAGGGTAAGTTGCACTTTGTACTGGTGATCCGTACCATAGGTATTCCAAATATAGACACCAGTCTCTCCCATAGGAATAATTATTACAATTCAATATTTATGATATTGTATTACCTGAATACCTTTAGGAAAGAGTAATAAATAATTATAAAATTGTAAGTACCTAGATTAGTCAAGTAGAGAAAAATGGAAGTAGGGATCTACTCCCTGTCTCTTTTATAGTACTATGCTGTAATTTTCACTCTTGGTATACTTGTAAAAAAGAAAAAACATAATTAATGGTAGATCCAAATTTAATTTTCAGCCATATATAACCTTTACTGCCATCATAGAATGGCAATGATCATTCATAAAAATGAAATCTTAAGTTTCTGTTATGACTTTAATGCGAAACTTATTCTTACAGTATTATTTACACACATTGAAAGTTCCAAACAGAGAGGTTATGATTATCTTGTAGAAACTGTGGCCTCCTTCCTTGCTGCATCTTGCAATAGCTGTGTATCCACTTCGTCTGCCGGCAGCTGCACATATCTAACCACAGATCCGCGAATAAAACAATTTTTAACAGACAACATGTGTGGATATTTTTCGGGATCTATGACGCTAATTTCTGATAACTTTATATTCAAGTATTGGTCCACAGAATGCAGTGTGCCACATATGCTTAGATCGTTCTTGAGTTCAACGACCACATCCTTTCCCACTAAGGATTTGAAAAATGAGTAGAAGAGCATTGCTATTTGATAATTCTGACGACAAAACGAAAGCACCGCCAATAAATTAACACAAAACGTCAAACTGGGACGTCAGACAGTGTGGTGATTCTTTCTTCTATACTTATTCTGACGTATCTGTTTAGGAATCGATTAAAATGTGGTTGCCACTTATTAATTTTCTTAAAATATTNAGTTACCCAGTTAGGCATTTACGAAACTTGAATTAAAAATATAAACTTTCTTTAATTACTTTCAATGTTTGGAATATTGTTTTGAGTTATTCTGTCTGGCACAAAGCACTTCTTTCGAAGCTCCCTTACTATGTATGCTTTACGAGAAGAAGCATAAAGGTCGTAGTCGACGGTGAGTGCTCTGACTCCATATCTGTGAATACTGGTCTCCTGCAAGACTGTATGCTATCGTCTACTTTGTTCCTCCTCCATATCAATGCCATGCTGCAAATAAGCGGCATTCATTGTTATGCTGATAACACCACGGGCGATGCTCTCTACACCTGCCGCGCTGACATTTCTCGGGAAAATATCATTGGGACAAACTTGTCTGAAGTTGACACCTCTTTGGAAATGTCTACTCTGTATATATCTCTCTTTGGACATATATAATCTATCTACCTTACCCAATATTGGAATACTTAGTGTCGACATATCGAGCGAAGTCCAGTTTTGTGGCCATTGGGAGGGTAAGGGCAAATTGGCCTCGATGAAGCTTGGCGTGCTCATCAGATCAAGACTGTATTTCACTCCAGCCCATCTCCTCACATGGAATAGAAGAAAAGAAGGAAGGGTAATTGGACAGAAATCAACAAGAAAAAAGTGTAATAATAATTGTTAACCAACCCTGTTAAAGGAAGGTACTTGTTTCTGAAATTGTAAACATTCAATATGTTCACAAACAATAAAAGTTGTGAATCGTACTTGGACTGTACTATGTATGTCTACTCATTCTGATGAGTACGTTACTTTTTAGCAACTGCAGCACGCTTAGTCTTCGTCAAACTGACTTTTGGGGCTGCGATGGGCGGCTTAGGGGATGCAGCAAGAACTTGATCCAGTTTGGCTTACGACCCGAAGCGATGACAAGTGTGCAAGCTATCAACGACGTAATGTCGTTGATAGCTTGCACACTTGTCATATTTGATTTGCAGCAATGTTTCGAGTTTTAAAATCTTTGGTATTAAGAAATTAATTGTAAGAATGTTCTGGAATCCGGCAGCTGGATGGTTTAGCCGATAGCTTGTGACATTAAAGTCCACGAATATTCTCTAAATCTAATAAAAATTAATTAATTTAACAGAGCGAAAAACTTTGCAACTGGTTTGGTTGACTACCCACAAAAAGTTTAATTGTAGTTTATTGAAATTTTGGGATATCTTTCGTGCTAATTAATTATCCTAATTTAAAACAGATTTGTTCAATGGATTTTCGGAGTATCTAAATAAACCCTAAGCTACAGCATAGGGATGCTAGAAAAACATTGATGTTGACATGAAGTGAGGAACAATCCAAAAGTATCTTTGTATGATTAACATTGATGTTTACACATCGATGATTGATGTTATTGATGTCAAATTATCGATTGGTTTACACAATATTGAAGAATGAATATCGAACAACCATAGTAGGATGTAAGGATGTATGAATGAATGTAAGAGTTTTCGAGGTCAACTATCGATAGGTTCGCTATCGATAGTTGACCTCGAAAACTAATTACATTATGGATAGTGTTGGTTCGTTTCATTTCTTTAACTATACTATTGATACTCGATTGTATCGCAAAAATAAATCAAAAACTATCAATACTAATCTACAGTTTGTAAAATTATTGATAGTATTATGCTATGGGTAGTTTAATAACCGACGATAGTATCGTTTCCCAATATAACCTATCAGCCTGTATCGCATAGCGATAGTATTGATACTATTGAAAAAATCGATTGTATCGATGGGATATTGAAAGACGTCAACTATCGATAGACTTTCGAAAGTTTAGTGATAGTCAACTATCGATAGGCAACTCTAATTATGAGACCAGTCGTTGATTTTGATGGCGTCTTAGAAGCTGTCGTATTTATATCGTGAAATACAATTTTTGTTGTTTTATTAGTTTGACTTGAAATCAAGTGTGTGTTTTACGGTTGTTATAATCATTACGTTCTAATTATTATCGTTACGCACAACGTTATTTAAACAAGGACATAACCTATAAAACAATATGACTGATATTACCAATCCTCCGCTGGAAGATACTAATGAAATTGTAAGTATATTGAATGACAATACATTTCTGCCAAGTCTTTAAAAAAATTGTGTAGTATGTATATTATTTGAATTAATTGAGAGCTATCTTATCATCATTCGTTCATCTAGGCTAATTAACATGAATATTAAGCTTTATATACTGCTAAGTTTTTATTATAGTAAGTATTTTTTCTGCTTATTTAGCATCTGTGGCTTTTTAGCTCACATTCCTTACTCTAGGCATGTTTACGAACATGTCTGTGGTGATGGAATGGGAAGTGTGACCACCTCTATTTATCTTGTGTGTCATAAGAGTCGAGTAAGGAAGTAAAGAGAAGGGAAATCTTGAAACAAACTTATCCCTAACCCGTCTGGCCCGTGTAGTATAGTAGGCAAAAACATCCTTTCTGCAGAAAGGCCTGTGTCAGCAGTGTTATAAAATATTTTTTATGTAATTTTTTATGAGTAACAATTCCTACCTCGGTAATTAACAGGTAAATAGTTAATTCACATTAAATAATATTGATATCATGAAGCGTTCTGCTTGTCAGCTGCTGGAGCCACTTACTAATGTTCTAAATGACGTCTGTACTCTTTCTATAATATGGTAATTCCATGTGTCACAATCCTGTATTATCAAATAATAATTGTATGTTGATAATCATTAGAATAATTATGATAAACAATGTCTAATATCTGCTAAGTTTGGGAATTGGTGCTGAATATGATCAAGCCTGCCAGATGTTATAAAATGTCGTCGTTCCGTCTAACCTAACTATTCTACTTGATGTGCATTGGAGAATATAATAAATTTGTACTAATATAATGTGTTGCTATGCCGCCATCTTGACTATGTGTATTACAAATGTGATAGTATGAACAATAACTTTATTAAACTTAAAATTATTTTAAAACCACTGAATTTCAGCCTATGAACTTCTATAGCAATAAATAAAATTGATGTCCGTTTTTAGCATTAAACAACCGCTTTTTACTAAACGCATATACGGCATGTATATACAGCATATAATATTTTTAGATTGTCTGCCTGTTTGGGCGTATCTCTGAAAGGGTTGGACTGATTTTGATGGACATTTACACACCAGTAACCACAAAATAGTTGTTGCTTTTTCCGCTTGTTTACATATATTTAGGTTATCACAGTAGAATAGATGCTTTGTCATTACTCCATACCTCTATGAAAAATTTCATTGAAATTGGTGCTGCAGAAAGCGTAACAGATAGACAGAGTTACTTTTAAATCTTAACATAACATCAGGTAGGTTCCGAACCTTTAACTTGTATTCTGCAAAGAGGAGGACACTGAGTATGGCAATGCACTGACACTTTAAGTTGCAAGATGGTACTGAAAATGCACTGTAACAAAGCCTACTAAATAATGGAGTTTGACTGGTACTATTTCTAAAACTTTTATTTTATAAACCCAAGCTATGTATAAAATTAGCAATAATTGTGTGTAATATGTAAGTGTTTTTAAATATGCTTTTATGATAACATAGATGCAGGGAAAAACTCGAATGAGATTATGTAGCATCTTACACATAAGTTAAATATGTACTTTATATTGTTTTAATAAAAAAAATAGTTTGATCTCTGCGGCAGCTGTCATTAGTGTTATTTTAGAATTTACCAAATACATTTTAAGTCTTAATTTTTGTGTTTGTAATATACTGAACTACATTTGTTAATAAACAGGCATGCTAAGAATGAAAATATGGCAATGAGTTGTAGGGTTAGGACTCCACATGGGGCCCACATGTTTTGTGAACAGGGTCAATACTTACCTACTACTTAGTATTGACCCTATTCATAAGGGCTTTCCTTTCCAAGGTACATTGAAGACTTTAATAACACTGTTAAGTTATTAAAGGCTTCAATGTACCTTGGAAAGGCAAGCCCTCTGATGTAAGAAAATCTTGGTTTTACAGGCAATATGCAAAATCAAATAAAGCAATACTTATGAATATTTATTTTTGAGTAATCTGTACTTTTTTCTTATAAATTCCTTTTTTATTGTTCCTCTTTTATTAATATACAACACTGTATTAAAAATTACAGGACTGGGGTAACGAAAGACTGAGCCGTGCCCAACGTGCTGTAGAAGCTAACACTTACGATGTCGACTCTTGGTCATTGCTTATCCGTGAGGCACAAACCAGGGATATCAATGAAATGCGGCAGATGTATGACAAGTTGATCACTGCATTTCCTACTACAGGGCGATACTGGAAGATTTACATTGAACAGGAGGTAATTGTGTGGGCGTATTATTTGTTTATTTAAAACATTATATAGATAAAATTTGTATACTTAAAATACTAGTAGTATTGCTGGTTTAAGTTCATAAATTCTCTTAACTGTTCAATAGCTAATTTATTTTTTTGATTTAATCTATAAACGCGTGGTATGCTAGAGTTTCCGAGTTTCAGAGATAGTGTGTTCTATTGAAAATATGTATGAAATAAAAAAAAGAAGTATATAAAGTATTCTATCAGTCAATCTAAGAACTAGATGGCGTTGTGTGTCAGATGTACGAAATGTTCGAATTTTAAATGTGTTCGCTTTAAAATTATGTGCTAAATTTAATTAATTTTCGTTGATTTCAGATGAAGGCAAGAAATTTCGAAAGGGTTGAAAAGGTTAGTATCATATAATGGTGTAAGTTGTTTAGTAATAAAAAACTATTAGGAATCTGTGATATATGTAGATTTTAAAGTCTAAGGTACGCTGTGATATTACTTTCACTGATATATTATATATATCAGTTCTCAATGCTCAGTAGATAAGTGTATTTAAGTTAAGAGTTTAAATAAAACAAAAATTATGAAACTTTTCTTTTTTTTCGGATAGGGCTATGTGTTCAGACATGTTGGAGGCGAGATTTTGCTGCGAATTTTCAATTTAAAAAACAAAATCTGTCGATATGTCCATCCAAAGGGTGCCCAGAAGATGTTGCTTTAAGCAATAACGCCACCCATATATTTATGAAACATTCCACTGTTATTGATGTGTGTACAATATTACATATTCTATTCTATAATACTTTGAAGTATTTTTTGGTTTTTACTTAATATTCGCAAATAAATCTCACTTTTGACATGTAATATACCCTTTTAGATAAAATCCTGAATAATTACATTTGCATGTGTATGAGTCAGTATGTGTGTGTATGAGTGTGTATTAATGTGTGTTTGTATGGGTATATTTTGTATGAAAGATTTTAAGAAAGATCCCTCTTCCTTTATTATACTTTTATATTATATTTAAAAAAAGAATGGGACATAAATTGGAAAACTTTAGTATTCAATTCAATCGTGCAGTTCATTAGTACCATATACAATAATATTCAGTGTTCTAACAGTAAAAAATAAGTAAGACTTTTACAGTTTTAGTGTTTTTTTAGACAATGATTTCTTCTCTGTTAAGTATTTCCCTCCCCTCGTTATTTCTACTCCAAGTTCATGGAGTCGCAAATGTGGTGCAGATTAAAACTTATTATTGGAAGAAAAAGTTTCAATTCGGCTAGACTCATTGGCGCTGCGTAGAGATGTGGCTTCACTGTGCATCTTCTACCACATTTACCATGGGGAGTGCTCCGAGGAATTTTTCGGGCTGATTCCTACCGCTTCTTTCCGCCATCGTCCTTCGCGACAGAAATTTTCATCCCCATCATCTAGATGGTTGGCAGTCCACAACTGTGCGCTTTTCAAGGAACTTTCTGCCTCGCGCAACAAAACTGGAATGAACTGTCGCCTGCGGTATTCCCGAACTAATACGACCTCCAGACCTTCAAGAAAAGAGCGTACTCCTTCTTAAAAGGCCGGCAACACACTTGTGACGCCTCTGGTGTTGCGGGTGTCCTTGGGCGGCGGTAATCGCTTACCATCAGGCGATACGTCTGCTCGTTTGCCACCTATATTATAAAAAAAACATACTTCTGGATGAAAGCTCCTCTTTTTCACGATGCTCCAATCAAGTGGCACAAACCTATTTTTGCGAGTAGTTTACTGTAAACAATTTGATTGCACAGCTTGCCAAGTGGTTAAAACGGTCGCCACGCCGCTTTCTGCTTCGCCAAGTGTTGTGGGTTTCAATCCCACATGAGACAACACTATGTCTGTATGGGATTTGTATTTGTATCCGTTTCATGTAAGTTCGTAAAGCCCAACGCGGTACAGGATGCATGTTCCTAATGCCTTAAAATAAAAAAAATTCGCTAAGTATAGTTGAAATCCTCGACAAAACCTTTTTTTATAAGAGATTCAAGGCCAGCAGTAAACTGTTCAAAGTTCTTGATGATAATAGCTGAAGCACAGATACTATATATATATATATCTATCTATCTAAATATTCGTACTAACGATCTGAACCGTTGATTGAACACTACCAAATACTAATTTCAAGTAAAATTATGAAAAAATACCCGACTGCGTCAATATCTGTCATCTTTATTAAATTCAGTTTTTTTCTAATAAAAATATTCGTTTATTATAATTATATTTATTAGATATTTGTTGTTATATTTGTTATATATATTTATAATATGTGTAAGTGTATATACTTATGTATGTGTATATGTGTATGTATTTATGCTAATTTAAACTTATAGTATTCATGAAAACCATATATATATATAAATCGACCACTACAGCTATAATTTATTACCTAATTTATTTCCTACTTCACTTTATCTCTGCATCGCTCAATCGGTCGACTGGCAGAGAATGCCTTAGGCATTAAGTCCGCCGATGCATGTAATTGTGCGTAAAGTAATAAATAAATAAATAAATCAATATTTAATAACTTAATACAAATATTTAAAATCAACCAAACACAATCAAACAATTCATGTCATTATAATAACCCACCCCGGATCGCTCCCGGCGAAAAAGTGCCCATGACACTAAAAGCGTGGCCCCGCTGGATAGCAACGGCCATCCACTGCACCAGGAACGAACCAGAAATATAATTATATATATTCGTAATCACCGTTAAAAATTCTTTATTTTGATATTACACTCGCGTGTATTTTAAAAACATATTTTGTTGAGATGTGCCCAGTGTCTCTCTCACGACTAAGACGAATCTATTGACACCACTCACTTAAAAACACGACAAGCCGTTTCGGCTTTAGGGCGTGCCAAAGAAATATACACACACTCGAAAAACATTACCATTTTTCTTTCGCAGTCGGATAAAAATATAGTTTAACCTCTGTGACTTTAAATAAGCGTGTTTATTTTATATCACCATATATTTTTATTATTTACTTGCTAGTTTTATCATAAAGTACAATATGTTAAAAATATAAAAATTCATACCCAAAATGTACCTCGTAAGTTGAGAAATGACACTGGTGATAACTGTCACAGAGCTAATCAAGCGATATTATAAAGAATGTAGCTAATTTATGACAAATCTACATGCATGAAGGTAGGCGAATTTTCTTTTGAAATTGCGGGTATCCGCACAAAAATACAAGAGTACAGTCGGGAGCAGAAACCGCATATTAGATTTCTAATAAGTTTAAATATATGTACATAAACGACTCTAAGGTACAAAAAAATATGAAATAGCTAATATACAAATGAGTTTGCGCTGTGTTTTTGATACGATAAGAATCGTGTTAATGAAACATTAGCATGCCAAATCGGTCAAGTATCATTCAACAAACGATAGACAACTAACAAATAAATATGAATGACGCTTTGCCTCTGCCAATAATACAAAAGAATAGAAGCGCTAGCGATTGTAGAAAGAGACGCGAAATACTTGCGACTTAGGCAAGGGTTAGGTGTATATATATATATATATGCAGGCGAAACATATAAGTACCTACTCGACTCATATGTAAAAGTTAGACCTAACCCTTGCTTAAGTCGCAAGTATTTCGCGTTTCGCAATTTTTGTCTGTCAGTCTGTTTGTTCCGGGTAATCTCTGGAACGGCTGGCTCGATTTCGAAGGGACTGTCACTGGTAGATAACTGATGATATAAGTAGCTAACGTTTCTTTTTTAGACTAGCTTCACCCTGTGGTGTTGCCCGCGGTTGTTACTGTACCTTGCTTGTTTTGGTATATGTACCGTGTCTACAAACATGGATTTAGTAAAAAAACAAATATTTTAATACAACAAATAGGCACTCCAATTTTATTTATTTGGTTAGATGACGATTAAGACACTGAAGCTTTTAAGATATTTAAACCATTCAGGCAAAACTATCGTACTTTGACACTAGCTTAACTTCTAAATATATCCATATATATATATATACATTATATACATATATATATATATAACATATTTTCAATTTTTGTTTGTCTGTCGATCTGTCTGTCCTGTCTCTGGAACGGCTTGACAAGACTCACTGGAAGATAGCTGATGGTATTAGGACTAGAAGTAACTTAGGCTACTTTTTTAGACTAGCTTTACCCCGCAGCTTTACCTGCGGTTGATGTTCAGTTAGTTTATACATAAAGTTAGCTGAATTGTTAATCTACAACTTGTGTATAAAAACTATAATTTTAATAAAGTAATTTATAGATACCGGTTCATCATGTATGTCAGTTAGCGCGGTTGATTTGCAATTTCACCTAAAGCGGTTCAGCTTTTAAGCTGTGAAAGGTTTCTTTCGAGTTTATAGAATTTATATGGATTGTATAGAAGTAAACNGAGTAAACAGAATGATCGGAGGGTCTTGGGGTCATGTTCATACTTGAGTAACTTAATTTGGTGGAAAAGTCGAGAGTTTTCTAAAATATTATTCGAATAACGATGTGATTCCACTATTGCGTTTTTAGATCCATTACAACATTATTAAGAATTAAGAAGTAAAATATCTATCAAATACCTTTAAACGCAATTCTTGTGTTGAACTTTTCTGAATCTCGGAAACGGCTTCAACGATTTTCATGTTATTTAGTATGCATGAAGTTTCGGGGGCGAGAAATCGATCTAGTTAAGATTCATGATTAGAATTTTTGAAAAAAGAAATAAAGTACAAAGTTCGGTCATCCAGATACTGAATCAATATGTGCGAAATAGTATTAGCCGATAAATATTTTGAATAGTTAATAGAATACAAAACTGAAAAATAATATTATTGATGTGTCTACCATAAGATCATAAATTAGGATTACACACCTTTATACCATTTTCCATAGAAATATTAATAAAGACATCGTACTTCGTAAACAAAAATCCAGATGCGGAATTACAATTTTAAGCGTATTTGAGATACCTTATTTTTTCGTCAAAAAAACTTTAAGCTGTCCAAAGGTTGCCTGTAAGAGATTGCTTTTTAGCGATAAGGCCGCCATTTGTACATGGTCATTATATTGTTTAGCTCAAATATAACTGTATCAATTAGTGTACACTAAAGTTTATTCTATTCTATATAATATACAAATTTTAAGTTGGTTTATGTTATTTTCATAAATACATTCAAACCACTTCAAAGATGGTTTTTATCTCAGTTCTCAATTCGAACATAAAGTTGCCACAGCGAAGCGTGCTAGACTACAGTTACGGTCAAAGATTCGCTTCGACTCTGCTCTGAAGCCAATTTTAACATAGCAAATTCAACCTTTTCTCCACGACATAAAACACATTTCTACCGTAATAAAAAAAGAGGCGCGAATTTGCACCCAATCAACAGAATTCGCGCGTCGAAGCGTAATCAACGCTGATTGGAACACGCAAAATTGCACGTACCTGAGTACTTACCACGCGAACATACGCCTCGCCAGTCGGCATCGGAAACTAGTCTATCGGACTATAAATCAAGAGGTAATAGTAATAAATAAATAATTTGTGAAGAATTTGACGCTTCAGTGTTGCCTAAATAGGAAATATAAAAATTATCTAATAGTTAAAATTATGAACAATATAATAATTATAAATCTCACTCGTGTTTTTTATCGTGGCCTATTAATTACATTTTGATTGAGCTTAGGATGTTTAGGGTCTACCATTGTCAATTGGGAAAGAAGGGTTATTATTGGTCCAACGATACTTAACTGTCGAAACTGTAGGGACTCAATTAAATGCATAAAGACATGATCTAGGTAGTTGAGTAACGCTGATTTCATAAGTGACCAACCTTAGTAGGTTGGTCACTTAGCCACCTAACTTGGCTTAACTGACTGCGTTCGTGCTGTCGTGTTTCGTTGGTGAGGGCAAGATCGGAGGCCTAATGATGCGTAACCATCTTAATAAGCCGTCGTGGTGTGGCTCACCATGTTGAATTTTTGCATTGTCTGCATTTGCAATAAATATGATGACCAATACTCTTGGATTCAGCTCATGCTTTCCATCAGGCAGAGTCCGTTTGGTAGGCTCATATGTATTAAAAATATATCTTTATGTTCAACCTACTGTTACTTCAAACACATGAAAAAGATGACAGTATCCAGGAATACAGGATCAAACATCAGCTTTTGAGATTATTAAAAATATTTTTTTTTCAAACATGAATTTTTTTGATTTTTACCCAAAATTTTCGGTCGCCAGCTGTTTCAGAGATGTTTGATGAAGATTCTGAATATTGAGCTGTGGCGACTCTACCTCAATTATGTGAAGGAGACTAAGTGCATGCTGCCTACATACAAGTACGTATACTTTTAACCTTTCCTTGAATATATGAGCGGTACCGTCAAGTATGAGACCTTCGTTCAGCTGTGAAAGACGATTAGTTGATATTATCGATAAATCCTTTTAAGATTAATGACACCCTGACCCACTATTACGGCATAAAAGCTAAATAATGTGAGATGTCTGATTACATTTCCTAACGGTGTTGCTAGTGCCATAAATAAAGGAATGCCAATGGTATCTCGCCACTTGGCCTAGAACGGATATATACGCATCTTGCGCATTTGCTGAAGCTTCCATCGCTCGCTTAAATCGCTGGTTAACACACTGAGTGTATTCTGGTCAACAAAAGCGACATTTTTTTCCGGTAGCAGTCTGCAAATGTTTTGAGCTGTTCTATTGAGGATCACGCGATAATTTGGAAAGAGAGTTGGGTATCTCAGGATCTTTAAAACTACTAGAATATAACTAAGGCTAAAGAGTTTTTTAGATATTAATGTGGCGAAAATATAATATTAATGTTGTTTTCAGGGAAAAGATGGCACAAGCATATGATTTCGCTCTTGATAAGATAGGACTGGACATCCATGCGTATCCTATCTGGAACGATTACATCACATTCTTGAAGAGCGTAGAGGCTATCGGGTCTTATGCTGAGAATCAGAAAATATCTGCTGTTAGAAAGGTAATTATTTGATTTTTAAACTGAGACCTATAAACAAGCTTGAGAGACTCCAAAACCTCAGTATAAAATTCATATTCGGATTAGGAAAATATGATCATGTCTCCGATTATCGTAAAAAGCTTTTGTGGTTAAATAAATCAAGGTTCACGTTCCAAATTACTGAGGTCAATTAAAATGCTTGCCTATTGGTTATTAGTAAATTGGATTTGTATCGCCAATACTTCATAACACTATTTATATACTGACTGCCTCGGTGGCGCAGCGGCAGCGTAAGCAACCGCTGTTCTTGAGGTCTCGGGTTCGATTCCCGGGTCGGATCAAATGTTTGTATGACCTACAAATGTTTGTTTCGGAGTTTGGGTGTTTTCCATGTATGATATGTATGTATTTACAGAAGAAAAAAGTATATATGTATTTATATCACTTGTCTAGTACCCATAATACAAGCTCTGCTTAGTTTGGGACTAGATGACGTTGTGTGTTAGATGTCCGAAATATTTATTTATTTATTTTTATTTGTTTTACTCTAGGTGTACCAAAGAGCTGTTATAACGCCAATCATTGGTATTGAAACCCTGTGGAAGGACTACATTTCGTTTGAACAAAGCATCAACACTATTATTGGTAAGTTTCATACTGATGTTAAGAATACGTTTCCTGTTCGTGTGAAGATCGCTGTTCGGCAAACGTAGTGTAGGACGTCCACAGGCCATAAACGAGATGGCTGGAAGGACCTGGATGTCAGATACAAAAGATCGAAATAAGTAGCGTGCAATTGAAGAGGTTTAAGCCCAGTCGTGGACTGTCACGATGATGGTGAATAAGATCGTACTGACTCGGTCCAGAAGCTTTTTCTTAGGATTTTTGTCAAGATCAATTGTAGGATTTTCTGATAACTACGTGATGGGTTTTGGGCATAAAGAAAACTAATTATTAGTATAATCCGAGATGTATTTTGATAACAAGTGGAGATAACTTTCGACACACACAGAACAGCGTACAAGAGCAGTGTTGCCACAAATCATAGATGAAAAATAACCAATATGACATTAACATTAGAATGACATATATTGTGTTTATAAAATATACACTAACACTACGAGTAAAGTGTCCGCCTTTTCGAGTATTTTTCTCAATTTCATGTGACAATATTTGATCTCTCTTTATCCCCTTATTAGAGGAGAAATTTCGAAAAATGATTTCTTAGAACCTCCTTACAATTCCGTGCATCGAAGAGTACATTAAACCGCCAGTTCTGCATCTGATCTCTCCCCACTCGTGTGGGTTAACCATCTTATGTGTACACACTTGTGCACTATAATACTGGTTGGCAACCCCTTTGAGACTAGCCGCCATGGCAGGAATACAAAAATATTAACTGCGTCTGCATACAAAAATATTAGCTGTTAAAAATTCAAGTTTCGTAACTCCAGCTAGGTTCTGCGTTGATGGACTAGTCAAACAGAGCAAGTAATATGGTAGATACGTCGTAAATAAATACCGATGTCTCCTTCATTAAAACGAATATTACAAATCTCGGAACATATAAATGTATTCAAATAAACATTGAAATATATTGCTCCCTTGAGTAGTGTAAAACAGTGACGTCATAAGTTTATATTTAATACATTTTTCATACAACGTTATCCTTTTGACAGATGATAAAAAGTAACTAAATATGACTTAAGATATTATTTATCGTATTGTATATTTCTCTTATTGGGGTATTTATAAATGCTTATATCTTTTGACAGCCGAACGTATGGCAATGGAGCGCTCCCGAGAATACATGAACGCTCGTCGCGTCGCCAAGGAGTTGGAGACAGTCACTCGAGGGTTGAACAGGAACATGCCAGCTACGCCACCCACTGCTGACAGAGAAGAAATGAAACAAGTAATGTTCATACTCGCATCTTTCATACGATTTCTTCACTTGATGAAAATACGAGTGGAATACAGCAGAAACTCCCTTTTAGTATAAATATTTGATGGACCTGTTGGTCTAATAGTTGATGACCATAACTTTGGGTAGTTACTAGCTGGAGAACAAGGGTTCGATTTCACCCAAGACACATAATTGTGTATTGAGCACACGCTCATTTGTTCTACATTTGTGTGTAAATAATCCATAATATGTTTTTAGTTCGAAATATAAAATACAAGCTATTGCACGCGGCTCCGCCTTCGTGTTTGTCGGTTATCGAGTAACATATGTCCTTCTTCAAAGACCATAGTATCTCCATGCCAAATTTCATTGAATTAGGTGTAGCAGTTTGGCCGTGAAACCAAGACAGAGTAACTTCGCATTTATAATATAAGTATAAATTTATGACTATCAGTATCTGGTTACCATAGCACAAGCCCGCTAGTTTGTCATCACTCTGAAGTCTATGAATTGTGTTAATTTAGGGCTGCCATACCTAAGATTTAGAAACCAGGACAAAACGCAGATTCTTTGGCTTCCGTAGTTTAAAATCCGGACATATAAAGTATTTTTTCTTCATTTAGACAAAATGAAAAATGTTTCACATAGTCCTGAATTATTTATTTTAACACAATTTTTGTCACTGTACATCAAAATCAGTGTCAAAATTAATCTTCATTCAGATTTGTGAAACATTTTATCATCTTAGTGTAGGTAAAGTACCTTTGACAATGTTGAATTATCATTTTGAATGAACTAGATATTATAGTTGTATAGTTACAAATTACTGCGTGTTCGTCAGAACCATCACTAATCAATATCTGAACAATGTGTTCTTGCAGGTGGAACTTTGGAAGAAGTACATTACCTGGGAGCGATCCAACCCGCTACGTTCAGAAGACACCGCGTTAGTCGCGCGACGAGTGATGTTCGCTATTGAGCAGTGTCTCTTGTGTTTAGCTCACCACCCCGACGTTTGGCATCAAGCCGCCCAATTTTTGGATCATTCTGCCAAATTACTACAAGAAAAAGGGGTATGTATATTATACATGGTGAAGCATATACACACATACATTGACATGTATGTATATATGCATTTTGTAATGCGCGCACATACGAGAGTGCTTAAGCACACACACATCCACCACTAGCATATACATATACGTGCTAAAGCACACACATACAAGCACGTATACGTGCACGTCATTGCGTACGTGGAACGTGCATGTTATACGTACACGCGTAATTTTATTAAATTCTGAAGGCCCTATAGACTTTAATGAACGGTTTAGCCTAAAAGAAACCAAAGTATCAGTGTTTCTGATAAAAGATTTTGCGTAATTAAATCCTTACAGCGAGTATTATAGTATAGACCACCAAAAAGTGCTAAAATATTAAATAATGATTCAAGATGATTATGAACACCAAACCGATTTAGTAATATAGAATATAGTTTTATCTTTTCAAGTTGTAAAACATTTGCAGATTCACATCTTGAAATCGGAATCTAATGAGAAAAAAAACATCGTGCTTAGATTCGTTATGTACCTGGATAATGTATCCTTTGAGATTTAACTTAGAAAACAGTCTTCACTCCACTTTACACAAACGAACACACTTATACAGCGATATTTATTTATTTAAAACTTTATGCACTTTTGTACATTGGCGGACTTAATGCCTTGGGCATTCTCTTCCAGTCAACCTTAGCATGGTGTAGAAATCTTGTAAGGTAGGTAGTGCACGGAGGTTTCCGTTTGAATCTAACTGCAAACACTACACAAAAGAATGAAAGAAATTCCTGAACATACAAACCCACGTATAGGATACAGATGTCTTAAATACACACACAAATATAATAATAATCGCTTTATTGTACACCAGATTATTTACAATGGTAACTTAAAGGTAAACGGTACAGTTGGAGGCCTTATCGCCCGAAGGCAATCTTTTAAAGGCAACCAAATATATACATATAAAAATATACATACACACTTATATTCGTACACTATATTCTGGAAACTTTTAAAATATACTGAAAGTATTTTAATGATTTGTATCGCGCAGGACTCGAACGCCGCCCGGCTCTTTTCTGATGAAGCGGCTGCCGTGTACGAGAGAGCTACGAGCGGTCCGCTCAAACAGTCCACTCTGTTGCACTTCGCTCACGCAGACTATGAGGAGAGCAGACTGCATTATAACAAGGTATATAAATATATATATATACATATAATATATACATAAAACTCACTTCACATTGTTGCTCTCCATGAACTCCGAAACTAACCGATTTACACGACTCTTCAACTGTTCTGCTAGTATGCCTAAGATAGTATAGTTGTTAACGCTACAGTGTCCAAACCAGTCCTAAAGGGGTGAGGGAATATCGTGACGTCACGGTCACAGTCAAATCACACACTGCACCAAACCTCCATCTCACATATCTTTAACTATACTTTTGTAAACTTAAATATATTATAGTACATAATACATGAAGCAGGAGCTTTTCTTCGAGAGACAAACCCCTCAGCTGAGCTGTACATATATAGCAGCTCCCAATAGTCAACATAAATGATGATTAAAATTACATTACTGTGAAGAGAACCGTTTACCGTGGGAGAGCCACGCTTCGGCATGAATGGGCCGGCTCGACCGGAGTGATACCACGGCCTCACAGAAAACCGGTGTGAAACAGCGCTTACGCTGTGTTTCATCGAGTGAGTGAGGATACCGGAGACCCATACCCCGATCCAACGCCCCCTATCCCCCTTCTCCCCAGGCCGCCATAGTGTGGGTCACCATGCTGCATTGTTCTTTTTCGCATTGAGGATGGTGACCACCACTCTTGGATTCTGCTCATGCTTTCCATCAGGTAGGGCAGAGTTATTTTGGCAGCATAAATATAAAAAAAAAAAAAGAGAAGGAAATGTTTAAACAAACTATACACCAATCTGACTGGCCAGCGTCGTAGGCCAACACTTTCTGAGGAGAGTTCTTTGCCTAGAAGTGCACTGTTGAAGAACATCCATTCCTCAACAGAGGTCTCCGTTCTTGGTCCATATTTTTAAACACTATATTTTATTTCTAGGTACACCAAGTGTACACTCGTTACCTAGATATGGAAGATATAGACCCGACCTTGGCTTATGTACAGTACATGAAGTTTGCGCGTAGAGCTGAAGGCATCAAGTCGGCCAGGACCGTCTTCAAAAGAGCCAGGGAGGATCCGAGGTAAATAAAATACACCCACAGATTTAATAGTAAAACAGTATGTTTTTGTGTGTAATTGTATATGTAAGATTATGTGACCTTTCCTTTAGGCAGAGCGTTCATTTCTACATTTAAATATAGAATATATTGATGAAAATTAAAACAACTGGGTAGGCCAAGACCGGGATGGTTGGTTGGTTAATTGGAGGAGACCTTCGTTCAACAGTGAACGGCTATAAGTTGATATTTTAACCTTTTTAACCCCTCAAAGGTTGCCTGGTAGAGCAGGTATCAGGAGGCTCAATAGCTAGGGCATTGTAAGGAGTAACTTAGGTTTCTTTTATTTAAGACTAGCTGCTTTTATAACCACGGTACAAAAACCACCGTAGGTAACACCGCGGGATGCAGTTAGTAAATCAATAAAATCCGGTCAGTTGAAGGATTTAGTTTTTAGGTAAAGGATACTAAGTGTCACCTACTCAACCAACAGGTGTCCCAAGAGCCTACTAAGAGAATAGACTTTGTAAAACAACAGGACTGGCAAGAGAAAGGAACCCTGGAACAAACCTTATACAATAACCAACCAGTTTTCTGAAGTGAAAACTTTTGTAGGCGCGTTAAACATTTTTGGGTGAACAAAACTTAATTTTTGGTATGGGGAAATGTTATGAGTTCGCGTCACCGCGTCTACGTCACCGTCACCGACATACTGACGTCACTAACCTTCTATAGCCGCGTTGAGCACTTTTTGTACGGATAAAATCTTATGAATTGTCACTCTAATAAGTAATAAGTTTTCACTTCAATCGGCAGTACTTAGGATTTCCATTTTTTTTTTGTATGGGCCTGCCTGATGCTAAGCATGAGCAAAATCCAAGAGCAGTGGTCACCATACTCATTGCGAATGTAGACAATGCAGCACGGTCCAAGATATGGCGGGTATTAGGATGCTTCTACATGTCATTGCATGCAATGGACAATATATATAGTAGGCCAAAACCTCTTTTCTAAAGAGGTGCCCATGTCCAGCAGTTGTCTATTTCAGTACTACTGTTTTTATTTCGTCCTATCGTAATGACATACGGAGCCGAAACGTGGACACTTACGGTTCGACTGGTCCATAAGTTCAAAGTCACTCAGCGTGCTATGGAGAGGGCTATGCTCGGCGTTTCTCTAAGGGATCGCATCAGAAACGAGGTGATCCGACAAAGAACCAGGGTCATCGACGTAACCCACAGGATTAGCAAGCTGAAGTGGCAGTGGGCTGGTCACATTTGCCGAAGAATCGATAACCGTTGGGGTAAACGAGTTCTTGAGTGGAGACTGCGTCTCGGCAAACGTAGTGTAGGACGTCCACAGGCCAGGTGGAGCGGTGATTTGCGCGGGACGGCTGGCAGGAGCTGGATGCGAGAAGCCATAGATCGAACTAAGTGGCGTGAAATTGGAGACGCCTATGTCCAGCAGTAGACTGCGATAGGCTGATGATGATGATGTTTTTATTTCATGTCTATAAAAAGTGCGCTCATAGCCCAGTTGCGTCAGTGATTAGAAACAATCACTGAGGGTAAGCAATGACGGCACAGTCAGTACCTGTATGGGTGACCGCTGGCGGCACAGTACCAAGAGCGTCTCCGTGATTCGGAGGTCACGTTAAGCAGTCCGTCCCGGTTGTCATCATTGGATAACAGTCCTGAAGTTTAGTTGAAGGCTTTTGGGCGGCTTGAAAACATCCAACGGCAAGATTACGTAGGAACAACGTTTTGTTGCCAGTCCCCGACCTGCCCTCTGCTAGCGTGGGGACGTATGGCCTTAATCTTCTCCTGAGAGGAGACCCGAGCCCAGCAGTGGTACATTATGGCCAAGCAGTGGTACGCCTCGGTGGCGCAGTGGTAGCGTATGCGACTGCTGTGCTAGAGGTCTCGGGTTCGATTCCTGAGTCGGAACAAATGTTTGTATAATCTGCAAATATTTATTTCGGAGCTTGAGTGTTTTCTGTGTATAATATGTATGTATTTACAAAAAAAGGTATATATGTATTAATATCAGCTGTCTAGTAACCCATAGTACAAGCTCTGCTTAGTTTGGGACTAGATGGCGTTGTGTGTTGAAATGTCCGAAAACATTTTATTTATTTATTTATTATGGGTTGTTGATGATAAAAACTGATTTTCTTTCCAGGTCCCGTTACCATGTTTTCGTGGCGGCGGCTCTAATGGAGTATTATTGCTCAAAAGACAAGAACATAGCGTTTAGAATATTCGAACTGGGTCTGAAGAAGTTTTCACACATTCCTGAGTATGTGTTGTGTTATATAGACTACCTTTCACATTTAAATGGTATGTTAATTTATTACTTAGTTCTTTAACCTTTGTAGATAGATAGATAATACTTTATTTGTACATCAAGGTTTACACAAATTATACAATCCTAAAAAATAAAAAAAAATAAAAAATGAAATGTGATATACAAAGGGCGGCCTTATTACTTTGGATGGACAGGTTTCATNTCTTTTCTAAAGAGGTGCCCATGTCCAGCAGTTGTCTATTTCAGTACTACTGTTTTTATTTCGTCCTACCGTATTGACTTACGGAGCCGAAACGTGGACACTTACGGTTCGACTGGTCCATAAGTTCAAAGTCGCTCAGAGTGCTATGGAGAGGGCTATGCTCGGCGTTTCTCTAAGGGATCGCATTAGAAACGAGGTGATCCGACAAAGAACCAGGGTCATCGATGTAGCCCACAGGATTAGCAAGCTGAAGTGGCAGTGGGCTGGTCACATTTGCCGAAGAATCGATAACCGTTGGGGTAAACGAGTTCTTGAGTGGAGACCGCGTCTCGGCAAACGTAGTGTAGGACGTCCACAGGCCAGGTGGAGCGGTGATTTGCGCGGGACGGCTGGCAGGAGCTCGATGCGAGAAGCCATAGATCGAACTAAGTGGCGTGAAATTGGAGACGCCTATGTCCAGCAGTGGACTGCGATAGGCTGATGATGATGATGTTTTTATTTCATGTCTATAAAAAGTGCGCTCATAGCCCAGTTGCGTCAGTGATTAGAAACAATCACTGAGGGTAAGCAATGACGGCACAGTCAGTACCTGTATGGGTGACCGCTGGCGGCACAGTACCAAGAGCGTCTCCGTGATTCGGAGGTCACGTTAAGCAGTCCGTCCCGGTTGTCATCATTGGATAACAGTCCTGAAGTTTAGTTGAAGGCTTTTGGGCGGCTTGAAAACATCCAACGGCAAGATTACGTAGGAACAACGTTTTGTTGCCAGTCCCCGACCTGCCCTCTGCTAGCGTGGGGACGTATGGCCTTAATCTTCTCCTGAGAGGAGACCCGAGCCCAGCAGTGGTACATTATGGCCAAGCAGTGGTACGCCTCGGTGGCGCAGTGGTAGCGTATGCGACTGCTGTGCTAGAGGTCTCGGGTTCGATTCCTGAGTCGGAACAAATGTTTGTATAATCTGCAAATATTTATTTCGGAGCTTGAGTGTTTTCTGTGTATAATATGTATGTATTTACAAAAAAAGGTATATATGTATTAATATCAGCTGTCTAGTAACCCATAGTACAAGCTCTGCTTAGTTTGGGACTAGATGGCGTTGTGTGTTGAAATGTCCGAAAACATTTTATTTATTTATTTATTATGGGTTGTTGATGATAAAAACTGATTTTCTTTCCAGGTCCCGTTACCATGTTTTCGTGGCGGCGGCTCTAATGGAGTATTATTGCTCAAAAGACAAGAACATAGCGTTTAGAATATTCGAACTGGGTCTGAAGAAGTTTTCACACATTCCTGAGTATGTGTTGTGTTATATAGACTACCTTTCACATTTAAATGGTATGTTAATTTATTACTTAGTTCTTTAACCTTTGTAGATAGATAGATAATACTTTATTTGTACATCAAGGTTTACACAAATTATACAATCCTAAAAAATAAAAAAAAATAAAAAATGAAATGTGATATACAAAGGGCGGCCTTATTACTTTGGATGGACAGGTTTCATTTAAAGTTGGTGCTTTGTATTTGCTCCGAGTTTAACCACACGAATATTTTAACTATTCTTTTTAACGTTTGACCCAGTGTCTCCAAACACCAAATGTTGTGGGTTCAAATACCACGTGGGACAACACTTTGTGTGATCCACAAATGGTTGTTCTGAGTCTAGGTGTTCGTTGTGTCCTGGGTTTTTATTACTAATAAGGGAGTTGACTCCTAAAAAAAATATTCGAAAGTAACTTTGCATGCCTGTGTGCTACGTGTGTGTGGAGATATTTTGAATGTTAAGGAAGGACATAGGCTGTTCTTTACCGCGATAACAGACGCATACGAGGGTGAAGTGGGGTGCAAAAACTAGTTCTGAATATTGTGAATACTGCTTCGCTTGAACAGTGTTAGCGTTGCGGCTTCTGTGCTTGAGGGTTCGAGTCCCTGATCAGAACAAATGTTTGTATAATCTGCAAGTATTTGTTTCGAATTTAAGGTGTTTTATAAGTATGTACTTGTCTGATGTGAGGACACCCGAGACCGATACAATTACTCCTCCACCCATTCCCCCGGTGTTGCGGTTGTCCATGGGCAGCGGTAATTGCTTACCATCAAGTGCTGTCTGCTGGTTTGTCCCCTATTACAAAACAATAAAAAAAAAGTCAATCTAGCTGTCTTTCTCTACTTAATTTGATACTAGATGGCGTTGTTTGTCAGGTGTTCTAAAATATTCTTATTTAATTTCAGAGGATAACAACACNTTCTTTACCGCGATAACAGACGCATACGAGGGTGAAGTGGGGTGCAAAAACTAGCTCTGAATATTGTGAATACTGCTTCGCTTGAACAGTGTTAGCGTTGCGGCTTCTGTGCATGAGGGTTCGAGTCCCTGATCAGAACAAATGTTTGTATAATCTGCAAGTATTTGTTTCGAATTTAAGGTGTTTTATAAGTATGTACTTGTCTGATGTGAGAATACCCGAGGCCGATACAATAACCCCTCCACCTATCCCCCCGGTGTTGCGGTTGTCCATGGGCAGCGGTAATTGCTTACCATCAAGTGCTGTCTGCTGGTTTGTCCCCTATTACAAAATAATAAAAAAAAAGTCAATCTAGCTGTCTTTCTCTACTTAATTTGATACTAGATGGCGTTGTTTGTCAGGTGTTCTAAAATATTCTTATTTAATTTCAGAGGATAACAACACGCGTGTGCTATTCGAGCGAGTCCTCTCCTCTGGTAGCTTAAAGCCAGAGAGCTCAGTGGATATATGGAACAGGTTTCTGGAGTTCGAATCCAATATCGGAGATTTAGTTAGTATTGTGAAGGTTGAGAAGCGAAGGCAGGCGGTACTGGAAAAGGTAATTGTTATTATGTCTTCATATCACTTGTTC